>QRDG01000007.1:0-242525 GCA_012064385.1 Puccinellia tenuiflora
GTCGCGGGTCTCCTTGGCGAAGCGGAGGGCCTCCTGGCGCTCTGCCTGGGCTGCTGCGTCCTGGCGGCGGCAGGACTCCACCCTCTCTTGGAGGAGGGACCAGGCCTCGCCTAGCCTTGCTCGTTCCGCCGCTATGGCGGCTTCCTCCCTGGTAAGCTCGCCCTCCCTCGCCAAGAGCTTGCAGGGCCCGGTTGACGACGACCGGCGGCGAGCCGCTCGCTGGCTCCCGCCGCACCAAGGTTCCCGCACCACTGCCAGGTGCGGAGGCCTCGATCCTTGTCGAGGCGCCCGAGGCCTCCTGCCTTGGGCTCACCGCCGCTTCTGGAGCGGTCAGGGGGCTTGTGGGGGCGCCTCCCCTGTCGCCCGCTTCAAGGGCTCTCTGGGGGCTGGCGTTCTCTCGCCCCCAGTTCCGGCGCTTGTGGGCTCCGGAGGCCCCTCTGCCTCCTGCTCCTCAGCGGCGCCGCCTGCCCTTTCTGTGGCGGCCGCGTCCGCCGCGGACTCGGTCGCGTCGGCCCCCCTCGAGGGAGCCTCCTCCTCCTCCCCTGGAGACTGCTCCAGGACGATCTCCTCGTCCACCCTCTCCTCCTCTGTCTCCTGCTGGACGGGAGGAGTGGCCGCCCTGGTTGGTGACGGCGGCGCCGCTCCTTCAACCTCCTCAACCGCGCGGTGCGCCACCACGGGAAGAGTCACCACCCGAGACGACGATGGCGCCGTCTCTTCAGCCATCTCCTCTGTGCGCTGCTCCGCCACGGGAGGAGCTGTTGCCCGACCTGGCGACGGCGCTGCCTCCTCCGTCACCACCTCCGCGCGGCGCTCGCTCGCGGGAGGAACAGATGCTTGCCGCGGCTCGCCCGCCGCAGGCGTCTCCACAGATACGCTGGTGGTCTCTCCAACCTTGCGGAGCCGCCGCCTCTTTGGCGCCGCAGGTTCCCTGAAAGAAAGGCAAGTCTGAGGTCCTTCAAGGGAATCTCCGAGAAGTGAAGCAACAAAGAAAAAGAAGAATCGAGACTTACTCGTCGGCCATCACCCACACCCTCTTCTTCACCCTGGGTGGCTGGGTGTTGCTTGCTCCGGCCTCCTCTGGAGGCGCCCTTGCTTCCTCACGAGAAGCGCTCCTCGCTGTCGCGGCGCTTCTATCGTGGACAGCCTTGGAGCGGGGCTCGCTGCGCCCACCCCCGCCGCCGCTCGTCTCCTTCTCCTTCTCGACGCGCTTGGAGCGAGCGACGTAGAAGGCACCCTCCTCATCGCTGGAGGAGAGCACCTGGAGGTCCACGTCGGCGGGAATGCTCCTCGAGGAGCTGACGGAGCCTCTCGAGGGGTTGGCGCCCCTCGCCACTTCGTCCTCGCCAACAGGGCTGGCGCCTGTCGACGCCTCGTCCCCGCCCGCAGAGCTGGCGCCCCGCGAGGCCTCGCCCTCGGTGGGTGCGTCCTCGGCTCCCGAGTCCTCTCCAGCCTCCTCCGCCTCCTCCTGCTCCGGGGGCGCATCCATGCTCTCCGGTTCCGCCGCCAACGGGTTGGGGCGGGGCCTGCGGTGGCCCGCGGGTACTATTCCCCACTCGTCGAACACCGGCATGCCCCGGCGATGCTCCGAGATGCTCTCCTCGGCAAAGGCGATGAGCGGCCGTGCGTCGTCTTGGGCAGGCAGCGGGATTGTTGTCTTGGAGGCGAAGAGCACCCCAGGACTTGGCTCAGCACCTCAGGCTGGAGACTGTCTCGGCTCAGCCTCATCGCGTCCGTCTTGTCCTTGTAGCTCCACATCGGCTCAGAGTGCCATTGGAGGGGGGCAATCCGGCGCCTCAAGAAGTCTCTGGCCACCATCTGGCCGGTGACCCCTGCCTCGCGGATACGCTGGATGTACGTGTACACCGCGTCAAGATTTCGGCCGGTGAACTCTGCACTCCCCCAGCGCGCCCACTTCGCCGGGGGCCCCTCAGGCACCTCCAGGAGGGGATTCCTCATCTTAGCGTCGACGAAGAGCCACCGCTCGCGGAAGCCGTCCACCTTCTTCGTCACCATGGTGATGGCGTTCTCACCGCGCCAAGCGATGGGGATGTAATTCTCACTTCTGGCGGCGGCAATGCGGAAGGAGACGCAGCCGAGGTGCTCGCCGGCGGCGCTGCTCCGGAGGGAGTAGAAGCTGCGGAAGAGCTCCACCGAAGGGCGAATGCCGATGTAGGCCTCGCAAAGGTAGGCGAAGATGGAAAGAATGAGAATGGAGTTGGGGTGAAGATGGAGCAAGTGGATCTGGTACGTCTCCAGAATCGCCAGAAGGAAATCAGAGAATGGCGGCACGAGGCCAGCATAGAGAGTGTGGAGGAAGATGGGGTAGAACTCGTCGGCGAGCCTGCTGCCGCTTGGCCTCATCTCAGTGGCCCCTTGCTCGTTGGAGCCCGCCGCCACCAGGTGACGCACCTTGGCTATCGCCGCCGCGGAGACGCGGGTCGGCGGCATCGCCGCCGTGAGGGCCGCACCGCGCAACGCCGCCGCCGATGCGCCGGCCGACGAACCGGCCTGCATCGTGGCCTTGCCCTTCGCGTCGGTGTCCGCTCTCTTGGGTGCCATCGCTCGCCGGAGAGGAAGAAGACAACCGTGGAGAAGGAG
Organism: Puccinellia tenuiflora; assembly: GCA_012064385.1. Lineage (NCBI taxonomy): Eukaryota > Viridiplantae > Streptophyta > Magnoliopsida > Poales > Poaceae > Puccinellia > Puccinellia tenuiflora. The sequence continues at coordinate 2,602 of QRDG01000007.1, forward strand.
CGCTCTAGGGAGAAGGAATCGTTTGGAAGAAGTGGGCGGCGGAGCAATGGGAGAAGTGACGGGCGCAGTCTGCGCGCCCAGACTTTATTGACCGGGCGCCTGGTCGTGGCGGGTCCCACCACGACGCCCGTTGAAGCCGAGGAGATCGTGGCCGCAGGCGCAACCGTCGCGCTCCACGTGTCGCGGCCCTGGCAGGCTCTGTTGGGCCCTCGACGCTTCGCCTCCGTCGGCAACTCCGGCGTGCCCATCGTGGGCCCGGGGGCTACTGTCGGCACAGTGGAAACCAGGGTACCACGGGCCGGCCTGCCAAGGCCCAAGGGACTCTTTGGTCTGATTCCGCTAAGGACCAGGCTCTCAGCCTGTAGAGGCTCTCCAAGCCTATCGAGTCTCGACAGGGGATCTCTCCACAAGAAGGCGCCTCACGGCGCCACCAGGATTTCGGCTAAGGACTAAGCCGCGAAGCTTGCCGAGGCTTTTTCGCCTCGGGAGGCTTCCTTCCTCTTGAAGCCAGCTCTGCCCCCGCGGCAGAGCGCACATGGGCTCTGCGCTTCCCGCAGAGTCACTGGCGCGCCAAGGCGTGATGACGCCAGCGCCCCAGTTGCCGTTCCGATGAATAAAGGGGTCAACAAAGCAGCACCAAGCAAAGCGGACAACGAGGCTTGCCACTTTGGTGATAAGGAGACCGCCTGCAGCTACGCTCCAGCGGCGACGTCATGGCGGGACCCGTTCCACGCCAGCTGCGCCAGCCCACCGTCCTGGCTGGACGGTGCCTCTTTTCAGCTTTGGTGACGCTGCTCCCCTGCCGTGGACCGCGTCCATGGGCTCTACCTTTATGGTGGACTTCACCTTTATGGTGCACCGTGCCTCCTCCTTCGTCGGGATGTGGCAGCCCTTCCCGCCCAAATGTTTGGGCGGAAGAGGACCAAGACGACTATAAAAGGAGGGAGGGCACTCCCGTGCCAGGGGTTCGATTCTTGGTTGGATTCTAGATCTGAGTTCACCCCCTGGTTCAGTTAGGGTTTTTAGCCATTGTAGCCTCCTCGAGCTCCACAGGCTCTCCCTGTACTGAAAAACCTCTACAAGCAATACAGCCAAGCAGGACGTAGGGGCTTTACCTCCACAAGAGGGCCCTGAACCTGGGTAATACTGTGCGTCCCCTCTCTGCAGTGTTCTCCTCTGACGAGCCCGACGAGCACCGTCGCCGTGGAACGTTAGAGGTTGTTTGACTCCGTGTTCAGCCCCTTGCTCGATTCTTACCCCGTGAGATACGCCCGGTTCCTGGGCCTACTCTCCGACATAAGCCAAGAAGAAGGAATCAAAATCCTCAAGGAAATTCACCAAGACGAATGCGGCCACCACGCATCATCAAGGGCGATCGTCGCCAAGGCGTTCAGGCACGGTTTCTACTGGCCGACTGCACTGGCAGATGCAAACCAGCTAGTCCGGCTCTGCAACGGCTGCCAGCGATTTGCAACACAGAAGCATACGCCGGCCGCAGCACTCAGAACAATCCCGATCACCTGGCCATTTGCCGTCTGGGGACTGGACATGGTCGGCCCACTGAAGACGGCGAGCGGCGGCATGACACATCTGTTGGTGGCTGTTGACAAATTCATGAAGTGGATCGAAGCCAAGCCGATCAAGAAGCTAGACGGCCCAACAGCTGTCAAGTTCTTCAAGAGCATCATATACCGCTTCGGCTACCCCAACAGCATCATCACTGACAACGGCTCAAACTTCGTCAAAGGCGAGTTCGCCAGGTTCTACGGGAGAACCACCATCCGGCTTGACGTCGCTTCCGTCGTGCATCCACAATCGAACGGGCAGGTCGAACGAGCAAACGTACTTATCCTGTCCGGCATCAAACCCCGGCTGCTCGAGCCGCTCGAGCGGGCAACCGACGCATGGCTAGAAGAACTACCATCCGTCCTCTGGATCCTAAGGACGACCCCGAATCGCCCAACCGGCTTCACCCCGTTCTTCCTCGTTTACGGAGCCGAAGCGGTCATGCCAACCGACATCAAGCACGATGCGCCTCGAGTCGTCCTTTTCACGGAAGCGTAGGATAAACAAGCTTACGAAGACGGCGTTGATCTGCTTGAGGAAGCACACCAACTCGCCGAATCAAGGTCAGCAATGTACCAGCAGCAACTCCGCAACTACCACAGCCGGAGAGTCAGGCATGTCCGCTTCCGCGAAGGAGACCTCGTGCTCCGGCTAATCCAAGACACCAAGAACATGCACAAGTTCTCATCACCCTGGGAAGGACCATTCATCGTAAGCAACTTGATTGATGCCCGCGAGCACAAGGAAGACAAGATGGACAAGGAAGGAGACGAGACGAAAAGGCCATGGAATGCCTCCCTCTTACGCCGATTCTACACCTGAGAGAATACCATGTATGTATCACCCATGCTATCAATAAAAGAATGAAAATGGCGAACACATGAGAATCTTTGCAATTTTCTGCTTTTTTGCTTCAGACCTTCCGGCTGCTCCGGCAACCGGCAAACTTTCCTTCCGCGACTATGTAACGTGAACAAGCTCTAAACGGTTAACTCTTCGAATCCGGTTAAGGCCGGCAAGAGAATAAGCTGGAGTATGCCAAACATGTGAAAAACGCTAAAAGGAAAGTAGTGTCGGCTGGAAAAAACCTCGCTTTGCAAACTCGGCCAAGCCGGCAGTCGGCAACCCTTTCTACCAACACGGACAATTAACATACATGGCGCTAAACGGCTAACTCTTCGAATCCGGTTAAGGTCGGCAAGAGAACAAGCTGGAGGTTGCCTGCATGTGAAAGACGCGAGAAGAGAATTCGTTGCCGGCTGAAAAAACTCTGGCCTAATAACCCAAACCCTGACGTTATATTAACGTGCATGATCCCACTGACGGTGAAGTGCACGCGAATCGCGGAAGGATTGGCTACGGGCGAGTGGATAATTTGGTTCAATAAAATGAAAAATAACGTTCATAATCAACCAAGCAAGCTAACCGCTCCATCATTCGTATTATGCACAAAAAACGCCTCTTGCCGGCTATGGAGCTCCGAAAACTGGATGCAGAACAACTCGCAGCATATAAAGACCGGAAGCCGGTCAGCGTCATACAGGTTAAAGAGTCAAAACAGCAAAAGATATCCGGCTTCAAACAATAGATCTGCAACAAAGCAAATTCCAAAGGGCTTACAAGCAGCTACGAAAGGAAACAAAGGACATGAGCAAAAAGAGGCGGTCCACAAGCGGACACCCCCGCACGCAGATGAAGCCGGCTGCAGAACCACCTAGATCTATACCGGAGATGGCGTCATATCGTCATCGCTTTCCTCCCACTCCTTGAGGCAAAGGGAACCGTCGAAGACCTTGATGTAGAAGACCCCAGTCCGGCGCTTCAGTTGAAAGCGGATGATGAAAGGAGGAGCCAACCGGTAAAATCTGGCGAAGCCCTTCCAGCCGCTGTAAAACTCCGCCCGTCGGCGGACCTCTTCACCTTCATGGCTGATGACAACCCGGGCAAACACCTCCCAAGGTCCTTGACGGGCTCCAACTCGATGAAGAAGAAAACGAAAGGGGCCATCACCTTCCAGCGCATCCGAGACGGCTCGAGGAAGCCATTGAGTACGCTTGATGGGCTCATACAGCGTCAACACGAATTCCGAGATAGGAAATTCGTCCCAGAAACCACCAATGGGAGAACCAGAACGGACTGGGGAAGGACTCCTCCTCTCACCCACCTCCTCCGTAGCAAAGTCGACTTCGCTGTGGGCACGACCACAACCACATCCACAGCCACGGCCACAACCACCGCGGCCGCGCTTCGGTGGCTGACCCCTTCCGCGCTTTGCCGTCGTGCTCGAGGAACCACCAGCACCCTCCTGCGTCGGCGCCATTGCTAGAGAAACCGAAAATAGAAGAAGAAGAGTATGGGGCGAGACAAGAGAAGCAAATGAGCCCGTCCCGATACTTATAGCGGAGCAAATGGGCATCTCAACCATCGTCGTCGTATTCCGAGGCGACACATGGCAGCCGGAGCGAAGGACATAAACCGCAAAGGATCCAAACGGTCAATTAACCACAGAAAATCCGGGGTGGAGAAGCCGAGGAGGCAACCAGTACCAGCGCAGGAACCCAGTCAGAACAAGCCCGACACGTGGCCTCTGCAGGCGGCAAGCCAACAAAAATACCCGGGGGCTGCGCAGCCGTCAAGCCGGCTCCGCAGACCCGGACGTACATCTACAACACCCCGAGTCAGGGACTCGGGGGCTGCCACGCCGTCAGCCGGCAGAAAATTCATACCCGGGGGCTGCGCAGCCGCCAAGCCGGCTCCGCAGACCCGGACGTACATCTACAACACCCCGAGTCAAGGACTCGGGGGCTGCCACGCCGTCAGCCAGCAGAAAATTCATACCCGTGGGCTGTGCAGCCGCCAAGCCGGCTCCGCAGACCCGGACGTACATCTACAACACCCCGAGTCAGGGACTCGGGGGCTGCCACGCCATCAGCCGATAGAAAATTCATACCCGAGGGCTGCGCAGCCGCCAAGCTGGCTCCGCAGACCCGGACGTACATCTACAACACCCCGAGTCAGGGACTCGGGGGCTGCCACGCCGTCAGCCGGCAGAAAATTCATACCCGGGGGCTGCGCAGCCGCCAAGCCGGCTACGCAGACCCGGACGCACACTTACATCACCCTGAGTCAAGGACTCGGGGGCTGCCACGCCGTTAGCCGGCAGAAAATTCATACCTGGGGGCTGCGCAGTCACCAAGCCGGCTCCGCAGACCTGGACATACAACTACATCACCCCGAGTCAGGGACTCGGAGGGCTGCTACGCCGTCAGAACGGCATCAGGAAACACAAAACGAAGAAAAGTCGAAAAATTTCGACCCGACTTGATACTCAAGCCGACCCGAAATTCGGGGGCTAGATATGGTGAATATCATCACAACAAGACACAAATTCTTACACAAAGGCTCAACAATTTCAAACGCAAGGTCTCTAAAGGTAGCAGTAAACAAGGTGGAAACAGATCCACATTACAATAAATGATAGTTCACAACAGGCACCAAGCCAAATCAACAGCTCTACAAATAAGCCCGGCATCCTGAGGAGCAAGCAACTTAAGGAAGCGCAGCGTTAGCAGCGACAGCGGCGCTCTCGGCCTCAGCCCCTTCAGTCGGTCAGACTGTCGAAGATGGCTCTGCGGGGACAAGTTGTGTCAGGTCGACCGCCTTGGCGATCCGGCTTGAAGCCATCAGAATCCCTGGACGCAGACTCTCAAGAGATGTGCCCGTGCGGAAGCCCCCTGTCAGCAGGTCCACCTTCACCTCTGGGTACCAGGACGTCACCAACGACAACGCCATGTCGGTTCCACCCTGGGCCGCCATCTCCACTTGTTCGTCAATGCCGGCCGGCACCCCGTCAAGACGGACTGATAGATCATGGAGGGTCTCCGGGACAGGAGCATCCGGTCATAAGTTCTCGAGGACGCCACCGGCAGCCTCCTTCAGCAGCTTAAACTCTTGGCGAAACTGAAGAAGACGGGAGCTGGCAGACAGCGTAGCTGCAGCAGCAGTGCCAGAGGATTCCGGCAGCATATGTGTAGAGGCAACCGCCTTCTGTATCTGCGCATCCGCCTCGGGATAAAATCCTACATATCAAGCCGGAAAGGTCAAGAAGAGAACTACAAATGAAAGACGAGGAAAAAGAAAATGTACAGTACCTAGGATAATTTCATTTACGCGCTCCGCTTCCGAAACCAGGCCACGCACAAGGTGCTCGTGCTCAAGCTCACGTTCCCTAGCCGTCTGGGCAGTCTGATCATGGGCGTCCATAGCCTCCTTCATCTTGCGCCTCAAATCCTCCCCATTCTTCCGAAGAGTCTCGGCTTTGTTCAGCCTCTGCGTCTCCTCTTCTCGCAACTGCTTCACCTCCTCCTGTAGCCGGGTGACTTCAAGGCGGCGCTCCTCTGACACTTTCGCTGCCGATTGGAGGTCAACCACAGCCAGCGCATGGGCGGCGTCCTTTTCTTTCAGCTTGTCGTTGAGCATCGTGAGAGGGACCAAAACTGCCAGCTGCTTCACCAAGCCAGCATGAGAAGTGGAGTTGCCTGACAAAGCGAAATTGTCACCAAGTCAAGCAACCGAAAGAAAAGCTAGAACCCCAAGGCGGAAGACGGTAGGGAGAGGAAACCAAACCTTTGGCGGCGTCAAGCTCCCGCTTGAGGGTCACAATCTCCTTGGCTGCGTCGGCGAGCGCATATTCCACTGAAGAACGGAGCAGCGAGATGTCGGCCAGCTGCTCCCTCGCCCTCTTTTCCGCCAACACCGCAAGAGGAAAGTGCCCTGACGCGACCAGCCTGACCGGCACCGGCCTAGAGTACGGAGGAGTGCTTTCCAGGGTCGACTGACGAGGACCGGGAAGCAAAGACAGCACCACCGCCATGGCTCTATCCTTGGCCGTCTCCACCACGGCAGAGGAGGGAAGGAGGAAGGCGCCGTCTCCAGTATCCGCATGCGGCCGGGGGGTTGCCTCGAAGGCTTCAACCATTACCTCGTCATCACCACCGGAAGCCGAAGGATCGAGATCCGCCACAAGCGGAGCTTCATCTGGCGGCACCCTGCCACCTGACGCATGTCTGTCTCCGCTCTCATAGCCTCTGGAGGCGGATCGGCCGCCTGCACCTCCGGAGCTTCATGAGCGGACTCGGAGGTGGGCTTGACCAAGACGTCGGGCTTCGCCCCACCAATCGTAAGCGGCTCTCTGCGCAGCAGTGAAAACGTCACGTCAAGAAATGCAAGCTACCAGAATAAACGCATCCACACAATGACTTACCCATCACGCGTGCCCAAGGACTCCAGCTTCCTCCTCCTCGCGCGCTTCAACGACAGAGCCGACACGCCGCCCGACGGGTGCTTCACGCCACCAGCGGACACCTCCAAGCCCTTTACGAAGGTGACAGGGCCGTCCACTCGCTGCTTCGGAGTAGTCGGCTCGGCCGCTTCTGCAATTACGGCCTCCACGGTCCTGCTGGCGGCCGCTTCCGCCTTCACCTTCGCCTCAGCCTCCCTGGAGGCCAACAACTGCTCCACAGTCATATTGGCATTCATAGCCTCGATGGCCAAGTCCGCCTGCACCATACACGCATAGAAAGCCTTTCCCAAATCGCCAAGACTCAACTCATAATTAGGGTCATCCCAAGGAGCATGACCAATCACCTCGGTGTTGGCCCCACCAGCAGGAGCCTTCTGCTTCTCCTTCTCCTCCTCCTTATCCGCCTCGGCAATCTTGGCTCGGGCCTCGGCCAAAATTGCATCCACCTAAACCCTAAACCCTCAGAGTCCGGATCGGAACCACTGGAGAGATCTACAACCACGCGAGCGCTGCCTCCAACTTGCTCGACGAAACCAGGCACGAGAGACTTACAGCGGGACGACGGAACTGGAGGGGGAGCATCACGCTCGAGCTCCGAGTCCTCGTAGGAGCCCGAGTCGGAATCGGAAGCGGCCGAAGGAACGGGGCTCGCTGCGGTCTGACCACCATCGCCATCGCCGACGATGTCAACATCAACATTGGCGTCAGACGACTCCGTGGTGTCGCCGCGCTTGTCCGTTCGCCTCCCCGCATCAGACGCAACGGGGGCGTCGTCACCCACTTCTCCTTCTGAGGCGGTGTCTTCTGCTTCCGCCACCTGCTCAGCGGAGGCGGCTCCCTCAACGAGAGCCGCCTGCTCCTTAGAGAAAGGACCTGCCAGGTCCTCCCCGAAGATGACTTCGAAGTCTTCAGCCCTCTGAAGCTCGCAAAGCTGCAAAAATGCGCCAGCCGGGTCAAGCCACAGCCGGCCAGAAGAAACTTGAAACAAAAGGCGACGAAATAAGCCAACCTCAGGGGCGCGCTCCGCATGTGAAAACGGCTTGAGCCCAAACTGCCAATTCCGCCTGATCCGGTCAGTGATCACGATGGCGGCCCAGCCGCACATCTCCTCCAGCTCCAAGGCCACCATGCTAACCCGGGTGGGATCCCTGACCCCGGAGTAGAAACACATCTTGTGCTCCCGAGCGTGCAGCGAGAACACCCTTCGGGACATCCAAGCCAGGGTCAGGTCTCTGGAAGTCAAGCCGGCGTCCACCAACTCCTTCAGCCGACCCATCAAGGTTTTCTCCAGGGCCTCGTCGACTAGAGGCTTCCGGCTCCAAGACCTGCCCGCAGGCGGCACGTTCGAGAAGACAGGAAGTCCGATAAACGGTCCGCCTCCGTGAGATTTCGGACGTAGAAGTAGGTGCTCTGCCACTTCTTAATGGAATTTGGCAGATGGACTTTGGGGAAGATGGAGCTCTTCGTATAGATGGAAACTCTCCCGCAGTTACGCAGCCTCTTGTCAGAAGTCTGCGCCCGGAGGAAGAAGAGCATACCGAAAATCTCCATATAGGGCCAGATGCCCAAATACGCCTCGTAGAGGGTGACGAAGCATGAGAGCAGCGTAATGCTATTGACACCCAGATGATGAAGCTGCAAGTCGTAGATGCTCAAGAAGTGCTAGAGGAAGGGGCTCGCCGGCAGCGCCAGTACCCTCGCCAGGTGTGAGCAGAACACCACGAACTCGTCCGTCCCCGGGTCTGGCAAGATCTCGGCCGTGCTAGGGGCGCGAGTCCCGACCTCATCCTTCAAGCCAAGATATCTCCTCCCGCGGAGCCTCCCAAGCTCCGAGCCATCCACACAAGAGCCCATCCAGGCACCTGAGCTCACCATTAAAGTTCGATTCCCCGTCGGAGGAGAGGCAATGCCGGCGAGGACGAAAGCGCAGGAAGGAGGCGGAGGAGGACGAAGAGCGCGAGGAGAGGAAGAAGAAGAAGCGCGAGAATGAGGAACGGTAACCAGAGCCGTTCCCCCCTTCCTCCTCTTTTAAAGCAAGGTGCGGCGGAATGGTCGCCTCTCACCACGCCGCGTGGCACGCGGTTACCGCCGCACTTTCCGCAAAGGATCCCGCCAGCGAACGGTTGCTGCAGAAGATCCCGCACGACGAAGCCGAAGAGACGTGCCCCTGATCTCGGGCAGTGAACCGCCGGCCGGCTAAGACGTGGGAACGTGGCTGACGTGGGCCACGATCCAAACCCTCAAGCCGTCCAAGCAAGATTACCAAGGTCTACAGCTTCCGGCTGCACGCAGCCGGACGAGCCGTCTTCAAGACCCCAAGCAAGCCGGCAACTCGCAGCCGGATCCTTCGTGTAACATCCCAAGATTTTCAAATTTTTGAAAAATCAGAAAAGTCAAAAACTTTTTGAAAATTATAAATATTTTGATTTGAAAATCCAAAATCATGCATGCATCATCATTCACTTTCTTGATTTGCATTTAATTTTTCCAAAAGATGGAATTCTATTTCCACTTTAAACCCTATTTGAGAAAATGTCATATAGGGCATGTTAGGCTCTATATAATGATTTTGGTTTCTATGATTTTATTTGATAGTGCCAAAGTGCTATGTTTAGAATAAGCTTTCTAAAAAGTATTTTATCAAATTAATTGGAAAAGATTTGAGTTTATTTTGACTTTGGAAAATATCACCAATTACCATTTAAAATGCCAAGGGTATTTTTGGTAATTTATTTTGTGTAAAAATGTTTCCAAATATTATATTTTGATAAAGGGTATTTTTACAAATTTATACAAATTGGTTTGAATTCATTTGGATGTGTTTTTGCAAAAGTTATGAATTTCCAGAATTTTTGAAAAGGAGAAAAGAGTTCAAAAAAAAAATGGAAAGGGCCAACCGGCCGAGCCAGCCCAGCGGCGGCCCAGCATCGTCCTCGCGCGCGCAGCCCAGCAGCGGCCCGGTACCCCTTCGCACGCCCCTCTCGCTGACACCGCAGCCCCACATGTCAGCACCGACGCCCCACGTCAGCGTCGTCTCCCCTCGCGTCAATCACGCGCCCGAGTTTGGAAACTCGACGCCGGCGATCTCGCTCATCATGGCGGGCCATTAAGGCCAAGATCGACGCGTCCGAGGTCGGCTATAAGATGCCCTCGTCCCCCTCTCCTTCTTGCCCCACAAACCCTAGCCCGAGAGCCCCAAGGCTGCTCGGAATCACGCCCGGAGCTCCGCCACCCGCCGCCGGTGAACTCTCCCTTTCCGGTGAACGTAGACGACCTCGAGCTGCCCCTACTCTCCCTTTCGCTTTCTTACTTTCTTGCGCAGCTCTCTGACATGGTCCGGTGGTTTTTAACGCTCCAGATCGACGCCCCCGTGATCGACCGACGACCCCGGCCGCCATCACCAACTCCGGCGAGGAATTCCGGCTGTACCCGTGCATGTCGACGACGCCCCTCTCGCCACCGAGTTCTCCTCGACGTCCTGCATCCCTTGGTAACGAAACCCCTCTCCCTCTCTTCCTCTTTTCGTCGGAACGCGCGACGCCGGCCATGTCGCCGCCACGGTTGGGTCACCGGAGCAACTCCGGCAGCCGCCCACTTAAACCCTAGATCTGAGGCCGTTAGATCTTTTTTTGGACGGCGTGGATTAGATCGTTTTAAAACCGAACCGGTACGCCTACGTGGCATGCACAGTCAGCGCCCAGTCAGCAGATCTGTCCAATAGGAAGCAGCCACGTGGCCAGGGTTTTTCTGTGAATTTTCTGAATTAGTTTTAATCTGTCTGTTTTGCAGAAAAGCCCCTGCATCCTAGATTTATCATAACTTTTTATTGGTTTGACCAAATTCAAATATTTTTATATATTTGAAATCCTTAGAACAAGTAGAATCTTTCTGGCGTTTTAGTTTTCTGTTTTGACAAGTTTAAATTTATTTGAATTTCAAATGTGAAATTTGAGTAAATTTGTCATAACTTTAGTTTAAAAATAGCTTTTTGAGTAAATCCAATTGGGTTAGTTTAGTTATGAAGTCCTCTGTCCAGTAGCATGTTCATCATATTTTATTAAAATATTTTTATGCAGAAACCTTAGAACTTGTGTGTTTTCCCTTATTTAGGTGTTTTGGATTTATTTCTAATTAGTAAATTAATAAAATTTGTTTTGTGGCATCTTACACAACCAGAGAACTAAAAGTTATTTTATATTTGTGTTGTGGAAATTGTTGCATATTCATGCATGGCATATTTTATTGCATGGTTGTATTTTTGTTAAGTCAAAATTGTTTTAATTGCATTTTGACTTCTTGCATATTTTGTTGTATTGTTATTTTTTTGTATGAATATTGTTGATTTGTTTATTTATGTGTGGCTTGTTTATTTTATTAGTTTATTCGGAGAGTCACGAAGACTTTGGTGGTTGCTACTCCTGCCACTCCTGTTGCCAAGGCAAGTGGCACATTCATAAATTTCCTATTATTTTGATATGCATGTGGTAGCTTTTACTTAGAAAATCTTGCATGATAGATTATTAGTAATACTATGCTATGCTAGACCTGTTAGTAATTCTCCAAATATTCCTAAAGTGTCTAGCACCTATTTGTTAACTTAGTAGATATTAGCATTGCTACGCTCAAAATTGTTTTATAAAAGTTGGTATTGAAAAACTACTAAGTTAACGAACCACCTGGGTGGATGTGGCATGTGGATGGAGGTTGAAAGTTGAGTGGCTGCTTAGGCTCATCTAGGTGAGTGCACCTGGGTTAGACCCAGGCTCATTTAGGTGAGTGGACCTGAGTATGTGCACTTGTGGATTGCCACCCAGGGACAAAGGGATCGAAGTTGCTCCAAGTGAAGATTACTTTTCGTGCAGCCACATGTCATATGGGCTCTGTCTTGACTTAGTAAGTTGTGTGGACCTGGCCAGCGGGATCTGAAGATGTAGTGGAATAGGTGGCAGTGATCCCGCTAGAGCGCATGGGAAAGCACCTCTGAAGGGTCTCGTCTCAATCTTCTCCTTTCCTTTTCACTTCAAGAAGGGTCAAGGTCAGAATGGGTTGATTGAGTCAAGTGGTGAAAGTGCACAACCCTCGAGAGTGTCAAACTATGATCATAGCCGTGTCCCCGGTTACGGACAATTCTGAGTATCGGAGCAAGGACGTCAACAAGAGATCTCATCATGCCAATTTTATAAGTAAAATTTGATGAACTTGTGTGGAGAAGATATTCCTGGATGCGTTCCATGGAATGATCTCATGACTAGTTAAAAAGAAAAGTGTTTGAAAAGATAGGGTAAAATTAGCTTTATGCAAAATAGCCTTCAACTCCACCAGCCAAATATGCATATAGGTTATTAGAGTTTTGCCTCTATGAGTCCACAAAGTGTCACTTGCCAGTTCCATTTTATGGTTCTGACCCACCTTGTTGATATCTTTTATCAGGTTGTTCTGACGATGAGTGAGGTTTCGTTAAGGGTTTCGAGTCTGCAACCAACATGTTTCGCCTGTGGCTATATGAAGATTGGGACTCCATGCAATAATATTTAGTCTTCCGCTGTTATTTTTGTTTATGCTAGCTTCAAGCTATGCAAAGTTGTAATGGATTATTTTAAGTCTGGATCATTTGTGTAATAAATTGATACAATGTTATGGTATTCATCGTAAAATGTGTGTGCAAACGATTCGATCCAGGGATTTGCACTATACACAGGGATCTTGCCTATTTTTAAGTGCAGGTCCGCTACAGATGGTATCAGAGCCTTGTGTTGCCTGTAGGTTCGAAACCCTAGGTTTGGAATAGAAATAAGAAAGACCATAGGACTAAAAGCTAATTTCTATTCATCCAAAAACTTTTCTAATGTCATTCTTGTAACCATCTTGTCTAAATTGCTTTCTAAGTATTTTCTCTTATTTTAGATGACCACCCTCATGGAAGCCATCAAGAAAGGACCAGTGATGACCATGACTCTGCAGTGTGAGACTGAGTTTCCAAGAGCACTCAAGGATAACATGAAGAGCTTGGGATTTGAAGGAGAAGCTGTATACAAAGGATTTCCTTTCATGGGTGAAGGTCAAGAATACTGGTGGGTGCAACTCCATTTGTACAAGAGCAAAGACGATGACCACAAGACCGAAGGATGCTGCATGTTCACCAACCCAATAATTCACACAACCTTCTTTGATTCAGCAAGAAGTGCAGCATGGGAGGCCATCGAGTACCTTGGAGCAAGACTTCGTTTTAGACTTCACAACACCCAGAAGCACCTGGATGAACTCAAGAAAATCGGTGAAGAACTTGATGCACTCAGGAAGGAGATAGATTAGACCACCATTTCATTAGAATAACAACCCCGATGGTGTATTGACCTACCAACTTGTGGTATGGCAGTACTACCGCTTTTATTTTTCAAAACCTTGGTGTGTTTTTCCCTTCCAAAAGACTAGTTCGTTTCTATCAAAAAGTTTGTGTTGAACTTTTGATTGATTGTTGTTATTGGTGCTACTTGTTTGTATGGGTAGGACTATTTCTCATAGATCTGTCTATCTTTTGCTCATCTATGCTAAACCCACAGATGCCTCCTCGACGTGATCCCAACAACAACAACAACACCGATGCCATGCTTCAACAGATGATAGCAGCACAGACTCAACTGATGACCATGATGGCTCAATTCATGGCAATCAAAATGCGCCGCACCACCACCTCCACCACCGCCCACCCTCCTCCTCAAGTAGACAGGCTTGAAAGATTTCTGAAGTTAAGGCCTAACAAGTTCTCTTCTGCTACTGAGCCAATTGTGGCAGATGACTGGCTTCGCTCTGTGCACAAGGACTTGGTGACTTGTGAGTGCACCGATGTTGAGAAAGTAAGGTTCACCGCTCATTTGTTGGAGGGTCCAGCAGCTCAATGGTGGGAAACATATCAAATCACCCACCCTCTGAACGGATTGACTTGGGAAACATTCAAGGAAGGCTTCGTAATGCTCATATCTCTTCAGGCATTATGAACTTGAAGAAGGAAGAATTCCGAAGCCTGAGACAGGGAAATAGGTCACTCAAAGAGTATATGGACGACTTCTACTCATTGTCCCGTTATGCTCCTGAAGACATTGACACTGATGCCAAGAGGAAGGAAAAATTCCTCAAGGGACTGTGTGATGAACTCAAGATCCCTTTGACAGTTGCATATGCCCCAAACTATCAGGCTCTCCTAGATCAAGCAATCACACTAGAGGATAACATCAAGAAGGCAGAGAACAGGAAGAGGAAGCACAATGGCAGCAAGTACAACTCAGAATCTGTTCAGAAGAAACCGCATTATCATGGGAACAATGGAGGGCACAACAACCACAAGCATCATGATCATGACCATAATGGTAGCAATGGAGGCTACAAGGGAAATGGACACGCTGCTTCCAACAATAATGGACATCACCGTCCAAATACTGCACCCAAGAAGGATCTCAGCCATATCACTTGCTACATTTGCAAGAAACAAGGGCATTATTCAACTGACTGCCCCGAGAAGAAAGTGGATGGAGCAGCCAAGCCAAATCCTTTCGACAAGGGATATGTGAACCATGTCCACCTGGAAGGAGCCTACAATGAGCCTGGTATGGAAAATGGTACATTCTATTCAAGCATGCAGTTTGAAGTTTCATATTCTAGACTACCTACAAAAATTTTCATTTAAGGGTGGTAGCCCACCCAGCTGTCAAAACCCAAAGTTTTCAAACCCATTCTTCTAGCCTCGTCGAATCTCGGGGACGACATTCCTTTTAAGGGTGGTAGTATGTAACATCCCAAGATTTTCAAATTTTTGAAAAATCAGAAAAGTCAAAAACTTTTTGAAAATTATAAATATTTTGATTTGAAAATCCAAAATCATGCATGCATCATCATTCACTTTCTTGATTTGCATTTAATTTTTCCAAAAGATGGAATTCTATTTCCACTTTAAACCCTATTTGAGAAAATGTCATATAGGGCATGTTAGGCTCTATATAATGATTTTGGTTTCTATGATTTTATTTGATAGTGCCAAAGTGCTATGTTTAGAATAAGCTTTCTAAAAAGTATTTTATCAAATTAATTGGAAAAGATTTGAGTTTATTTTGACTTTGGAAAATATCACCAATTACCATTTAAAATGCCAAGGGTATTTTGGTAATTTATTTTGTGTAAAAATGTTTCCAATATTATATTTTGATAAAGGGTATTTTTACAAATTTATACAAATTGGTTTGAATTCATTTGGATGTGTTTTGCAAAAGTTATGAATTTCCAGAATTTTTGAAAAGGAGAAAAGAGTTCAAAAAAAAAATGGAAAGGGCCAACCGGCCGAGCCAGCCCAGCGGCGGCCCAGCATCGTCCTCGCCCGCGCAGCCCAGCAGCGGCCCGGTACCCCTTCGCACGCCCCTCTCGCTGACACCGCAGCCCCACATGTCAGCACCGACGCCCCACGTCAGCGTCGTCTCCCCTCGCGTCAATCACGCGCCCGAGTTTGGAAACTCGACGCCGGCAATCTCGCTCATCATGGCGGGCCATTAAGGCCAAGATCGACGCGTCCGAGGTCGGCTATAAGATGCCCTCGTCCCCCTCTCCTTCTTGCCCCACAAACCCTAGCCCGAGAGCCCCAAGGCTGCTCGGAATCACGCCCGGAGCTCCGCCACCCGCCGCCGGTGAACTCTCCCTTTCCGGTGAACGTAGACGACCTCGAGCTGCCCCTACTCTCCCTTTCGCTTTCTTACTTTCTTGCGCAGCTCTCTGACATGGTCCGGTGGTTTTTAACGCTCCAGATCGACGCCCTCGTGATCGACCGACGATCCCGGCCGCCATCACCAACTCCGGCGAGGAATTCCGGCTGTACCCGTGCACGTCGACGACGCCCCTCTCGCCACCGAGTTCTCCTCGACGTCCTGCATCCCCTGGTAACGAAACCCCTCTCCCTCTCTTCCTCTTTTCGCCGGAACGCGACGCCGGCCACGTCGCCGCCACGGTTGGGTCACCGGAGCAACTCCGGCAGCCGCCCACTGAAACCCTAGATCTTGGACCGTCAGATCTAGATCTGACGGCCAGGGTTTATTTCTTTAAACTGAACCGGTACGCCTACGTGGCATCCCAGTCAGCGCACAGTCAGCGCACAGTCAGCCTAGCCAGCCAATCAGAGACAGCCAAGTGGCCAGGGATTTTCTGTGAATTTTCCGAATTAGTTTTAATCTGTCTGTTTTGCAGAAAAGCCCCTGCATCTTAGATTTATCATAACTTTTTATTGGTTTGGCCAAATCCAAATATTTTTATATATTTGAAATCCTTAGAACAAGTAGAATCTTTCTGGCATTTTAGTTTTCTGTTTTGACAAGTTTAAATTTATTTGAATTTCAAATGTGAAATTTGAGTAAATTTGTCATAACTTTAGTTTAAAAATAGCTTTTTGAGTAAATCCAATTGGGTTAGTTTAGTTATGAAGTCCTCTGTCCAGTAGCATGTTCATCATATTTTATTAAAATATTTTTATGCAGAAACCTTAGAACTTGTGTGTTTTCCCTTATTTAGGTGTTTTGGATTTATTTCTAATTAGTAAATTAATAAAATTTGTTTTGTGGCATCTTACACAACCAGAGAACTAAAAGTTATTTTATATTTGTGTTGTGGAAATTGTTGCATATTCATGCATGGCATATTTTATTGCATGGTTGTATTTTTGTTAAGTCAAAATTGTTTTAATTGCATTTTGACTTCTTGCATATTTTGTTGTATTGTTTTTTTTTTGTATGAATATTGTTGCTTTGTTTATTTATGGGTGGCTTGTTTATTTTATTAGTTTATTCGGAGAGTCACGAAGACTTTGGTGGTTGCTACTCCTGCCACTCCTGTTGCCAAGGCAAGTGGCACATTCATAAATTTCCTATTATTTTGATATGCATGTGGTAGCTTTTACTTAGAAAATCTTGCATGATAGATTATTAGTAATACTATGCTATGCTAGACCTATTAGTAATTCTCCAAATATTCCTAAAGTGTCTAGCACCTATTTGTTAACTTAGTAGATATTAGCATTGCTACGCTCAAAATTGTTTTATAAAAGTTGGTATTGAAAAACTACTAAGTTAACGAACCACCTGGGTGGATGTGGTATGTGGATGGAGGTTGAAAGTTGAGTGGCTGCTTAGGCTCATCTAGGTGAGTGCACCTGGGTTAGACCCAGGCTCATTTAGGTGAGTGGACCTGAGTATGTGCACTTGTGGATTGCCACCCAGGGACAAAGGGATCGAAGTTGCTCCAAGTGAAGATTACTTTTCGTGCAGCCACATGTCATATGGGCTCTGTCTTGACTTAGTAAGTTGTGTGGACCTGGCCAGCGGGATCTGAAGATGTAGTGGAATAGGTGGCAGTGATCCCGCTAGAGCGCATGGGAAAGCACCTCTGAAGGGTCTCGTCTCAATCTTCTCCTTTCCTTTTACTTCAAGAAGGGTCAAGGTCAGAATGGGTTGATTGAGTCAAGTGGTGAAAGTGCACAACCTCTCGAGAGTGTCAAACTATGATCATAGCCGTGTCCCCGGTTACGGACAATTCTGAGTATCGGAGCAAGGACGTCAACAAGAGATCTCATCATGCCAATTTTATAAGTAAAATTTGATGAACTTGTGTGGAGAAGATATTCCTGGATGCGTTCCATGGAATGATCTCATGACTAGTTAAAAAGAAAAGTGTTTGAAAAGATAGGGTAAAATTAGCTTTATGCAAAATAGCCTTCAACTCCACCAGCCAAATATGCATATAGGTTATTAGAGTTTTGCCTCTATGAGTCCACAAAGTGTCACTTGCCAGTTCCATTTTATGGTTCTGACCCACCTTGTTGATATCTTTTATCAGGTTGTTCTGACGATGAGTGAGGTTTCGTTAAGGGTTTCGAGTCTGCAACCAACATGTTTCGCCTGTGGCTACATGAAGATTGGGACTCCATGCAATAATATTTAGTCTTCCGCTGTTATTTTCTGTTAAGTGCTAGCTTTGAGCTATGCAAAGTTGTAATGGTTTATTTTGACTCTGGATTCAATCGTGTAATAAATTGATACAATGTTGTGGTATTTCATCGTAAACTGTGTGTGCAAATGAATCGATCCAGGGGTTTGCACTATACACAGGGACTTGCCTATTTTTAAGTGCAGGTCCGTTACATTGATGGTATGAACGAATATTGATTTGGAGTCTCAGATGAGATCCTAGACATCATGAGGAGCTCCGGAAGAGTCCGGAGATAAAGTTTCATATAAGGAAAGTGGTTTCCAGGGTTCCGGAAAAGTTCGGGAATTTTTCGGCAGGGTACCGGAATAATTCTAGAAGGTTCCGGAAGGTTCCGGAGGGCCCCACCTTGGGGGGCCACGAACCTAGAAGGCCCACATGGACCAAGGGAAGGTGCAGCAGCCCACTTGGGCTGGCCGCACCCTCTCCCTAAAGGCCCATGCGGCTGGCCCATGGGAGGCACCCAAAACCCTAGGGGCTGCCTTGGGGGGTAAGTTTCCTCCCTTGGCCGGCCCTAGATGGGTTTGGGGCGCCCCCCACAGCCCCCTCACGCCTATATAAGGAGGAGGGGAGGGCTGGGGCGCAGCACCCTTGAACCCTAGCCGCCGGCCTCCCTCTCCCTCCTCTCTCTCGTAGTCGCTTGGCGAAGCCCTGCAGGAATTTCTCCACCATCAACGCCACCACAACCGTCGTGGTGCCGAGATCCATCTAACCACTCCCTCCTTGCTTGCGGGATCAAGAAGACGGAGTCTTCATCGAGCTGTACATGTGGATACCACGGAGGCGCTGCTCATGCGGTGCTCCATCGGATTGGATCGCGTGGATAATACATCTCCTCGCGACTAGATGAGTCTACTTGCGGGGATCGACAGACCAACCCCTGCATCGACAAAATGCTTTGAACGTTCATCAAGGGTAAGAGATTGGATCTCATCTTCGCTACCTCTGTCTAATAGATCTAGATCCTTGGGGTTTCTTCCGCTTGTTTTGTTGGATTTTTTTGTTTTCTATGCAACGACCCCTACACCATCCCGGCCAGAACAAGAACTTCTGAACCCTGGACTAGGGTTTCGGATGGTGGCAGAGCTCTGTTATGTTTCTAAAAAAATTGTTAGCACCCGTTTTTGGCAGGTCACAGGTTCAAGCTCATCCAGGGGAGAATTGGCGACCCGAAGAAGATTTGAAGTTACGACCCGGCAGAAGCTAATCCGGCTTAGTCCAAAACCGGTGAATGCAGGGCTCGAGTTTCCTTAAGATTCTAGAAGCCGCACTAGGGGAAGCCGGACATAAGGTGGCTTAACACGTGAAGCCATAAGCAGAAGTCGGATGCGGTGCGATGAAACGAGTTCGAGGTCAACACGAGGGGCAAAAGGTGACTTTCCAAAAAGAAGCCGGAGGTGGACGCTTGAAGTCCGGGTCCAGTACAAAGCCGGCCAAGACTTTTTGCCTAAATTAGAGATGGAAACCGACTTACGCTATGAGTTGTAATCCTTGTAGAAGTACAACACTTGTACGGGAAGACCAGCCGCCTCATTATATATGTAAGAGGTGACGGCCGATTGAAATTAAGCAAACAATCGACAATCAATTCAAACCCTACTTTTTACCCTCAAACCCTTGTTCATGCTTCCGTTATTCGGCGACTTCGCGTGAGTTCATCGAGTACCGACAATCGAGCTGAGAGCGGTCTAATCCGGCTTAGTTCAGCCAATCGTCGCCGGCTTCCTCTGACGGGGTCCCTCCCGAGGGGCTGGGGCGTCTGGTTCCAAAAAGCGTCGGCTTATTGTCTTGCGTATCGCGCTATAAATCGGCCTCCCGCGGGGCGAGTTGCGGAGTATCTCCCCCGGCACCGCGGGTACACGAGGACGTGTTCGTGTGACGCATTTTTGACGCAACAAAAATCCTCTTGGGGGCGTCACTTTTAGGTCACGGGCAATATATAGTCCGAAGGGCGCCGGGAAGCGAGTCCCAAGGGGAGAGGACGGCCAGAGGGCGCCACTCCCTGGACCGCACCTGGCGGCCGCCTAAGGACTTGTCCTTCTGGCTCCCGGAGTTTTCTGGTGAATTAGAATATCTGTAAATTTTCAGATTTTTTCCACTGTGCACCTTGTTGTGGGGATTAACACCGGCCATAGCTCGGAGAGGGTGATGGTAGACACGCCGGAGGAGGACAGTGAGCGACGAAACGGCAAGCCGGATACCCCATCCACTATTCCCCACGTCAGAGCGGCATGCCTCCGATCGCCGGAGTCGTTCCAGGTGGAGGCACAGGTCACGACCTAGATTGAAGGTGCGGCGCGGCCGGCGGGGATATCTGAAGCACGTTGGGGATAGCAAAACCACGGTGGACGAGGTGCCGAGGAGCGAATTGATTTGTGGAGCTGTTACAGCCAGAAATTTAGGGATTTGAAATTTTATTAGATGGAGGCAGGGTCAACGGGGCCAAACCATTTTCCTCTTTTTTTTCGTGGGAAGCCATGCCAATACTGGACCATTCGATGGACTTCGAAATAGACGGCCTAGGAGCGGTCCGGCGATTGTTTCCCATCGGACTACGATAGGTAGTACTTGCCTTAATTAATTCTTAGTTGACCGAGCAATAGCAAACATTTATTGCTTTGGCTGGGCCATAGAGCTACGGCGGCCTTATGCATGTGACAATGGAGGTTTCTTAGCACGATAGGCAATTTGCTTATGTGACATAGTAGTTAATGAAGAAAGAGATTAAGCTTGTAACTTAGCTAATATACAACCTTTGCACGTCACCATAGGCAAAAAAAAGTTGTTAGCCCAATCACATCCATGCATTAGCTCCAAATCATTAAATTTAGATACAACCTTTAAAAAATAATACATTGGACTACTAGTCTCTTAGATTTTTATGACACCTATGAAAACATGTTAAGAGACGATGCATTGGCACAGGCCTTAGGATTTCTATGCCTACGACCATCTCTCACAATGTTTAATTTTGGATATGGTCGACCTCCACGCACTTATGGCTTTCAACATTGGAGAAGCCCTAAGAAATAACCTTATGGTCTAATCATAAGATTCCCTTAAAGTCAACCTCAACAATGTATATAGGTTGTCATAAGATTCCCTTAAAGTCAACCTCGACGACGTATATAGGATGCCATAAAATTACCTTAAAGTCAACCTCCACGGGAAAAACATTTTACAATGTCAAAATATTCAGAAGAAAATATGTGCGTACATCTTGGGCCTTTTGGTGAACTACTAGAGTATAATATATTCCTCCGATTCTTTTGGGCCGAAAGAGTACATGCATGTAGTCCGGACTACAGATACCTGCAAAGTTTCAAACTTTTTATTTTCGTTTGTTTGGAAGAAACAGAAGAGAAAGTTTGTGCACGGATCTCAACACAAAAATGGATGGTATGTTTAGGGATGTGTACCTATCATGGTATTGAATCACAACTTCCCCGTGTGGTATTTCTCCGATTCTTTCGGTCCCAAGGTGTGCATGGATGTACTCTGGACTGTAGTGGCCACACTTTACTTCTTTGCAAATGATCTCAGGACTTCTAAACTCGAAGTCGTAGTCATCGGTCGAGTCGTGAGGAAGTCGCACCGTCTTAACACGGGCGCACTTCTCTCGCAACAGCTTTCCCTCCTCGTCTACGCGATCCATGTCGATGTTGAAGCAATGGCGTATGTCCAGCGACTCCAGGTGCGGGCAGTTATCCAAGATAGCTGCCAGCCCTTTGTTGTTGAGTCCG
The DNA here is from genome assembly GCA_012064385.1 of Puccinellia tenuiflora. NCBI lineage: Eukaryota > Viridiplantae > Streptophyta > Magnoliopsida > Poales > Poaceae > Puccinellia > Puccinellia tenuiflora. Next base: position 24,226 of record QRDG01000007.1, read on the forward strand.
CTGGCGAAGAGCTGTAATGACCGCAGCTCATGCATAGTTGCAATAACACCCGCATCAATATCATCGTAGCCTATCCGATGAAATCCATCGAAGAACTGTTTGTTCATCTTGAAATGCTTGAGCTTTGGAAATGCTTGCCGAAGAATGTCGTACACCTCATATTCTAGATGACCCCATCTAGAATACAGTTCTGGACACTGCGACAACTCGATCTCCTCGAGTAGGGAAAACCTTGGTAGTAGCTCTGCAAACCCGACAAATGAGACACCACAGCAAGAGATGAGGCGAAGGCTCTTCAAACAGGGAGCCCTGCAAAGATAAAAGACGACTCTTATTCTAATGAACCAGAATATAAAGATATTACAGCATTGAAAATATTCAGATATTAAAGATGTATACAATAAATTATATAGCCAATTTGATAAATAATCATTGTTATTCAGTGGAAGATTAAATAATAATGCATTGCGAAGAATGAAAGCATTTAATCACAGATCCATGCTCGGAAAATGTTTACCTACAAATTAAGAAGTTCAACGTATATCAGATATGAAACGTGGATGGTTAAGAGGAACGAAAATTACCCGCAAAAAAAGGAATGAAAATCGATCAAAGTTGTATGACCATGTAACTACAACAGTTGCATCAATGTGACGCTCTAGCCACCAAGCCAACACATGGTTCTGGCAGCTCACTAACCATGTAATTTTCTTTTTGAGGGCATAACCATGTAAAAATAATTAATTAGCTAGGTAGGCCCCTACTAGAATACAAATTTGGGTACCACACCTTCCATGCTATACCTTGAGAACCACATTTGGACACTCTTAAGAGCATGTTCAGGGAGAAGTCTTGAAGGCACTGGATTACATCATGTATTCATGTTAGCACCTTAGTTACAATGTGTTACAAGATCGAGGTACGCCAGGGCTACTATGAGCCGGCTAAACAATGGCGCGGCAGATCTAAGAAAACCAAAGTTATCTGTACTGCAATGTTTCGAATGTAAATTGCAATTGACAGCATACTATTCAGTGGAATTATAACCATGTCGACCACCACCAACACGAAGTTTTTCTTTTGACCTAATCATACAAACGAGTTAAGCTAAACCACAACAAAAGTATTTCAGGGAGTTTGTAGGTGTGCTCACTGCTCGCTGAGGTACAAGAGGAATCCGTCGTCGCCGGCGTACTCGCCTCAGAACGCCTCGCACTGCCCCGCGCTGCGTTGGACGGCGGCGCTCGGCGCAGGCCATCCCCTGGCGGTGGAGCTTGAAGGAGAGGTCGGCGTTGCCGCGCATGACGATGCGGCGCCACAGCTCGGGCTCGTCCCGCGCGGCGCGGCGCCAGGAGCGGCACACCTGGTCGGCGCCCATGAGGATGTCGATCTGGTCCAGCTTGTGGAGAACGGCCAAGATCGTGTCCAGCGGCATCTCAGCCCAGTTCCTCCGCCTCTCCTCCTCCTCCGCGGCAGCCGCCGCCGCTGCTTTCCTGCGGCTGCGCCGATGGCGGGCGCCACAGGCGGCGAGAGGGCGTGGGCATGGCGTGGCGTGGTGTGGTGTGCGTTGGGAAGGTTAGGGCTCCAGGTTGGAATTTATTGGCGGCGGTGACCCGGACTGACAGTTGGGATGTCTGAAGACTTCCTACGAGGGGGAATGTCCACGACTCCACGTCACAGTTTGAATAACGGTAAATCTATTCATAGAACGGTCGGTAGTTTGTCTAATCTCTAGAACGTACCGCGCATCGTTCGATCGAGCGAAGGCAGAGCAACGATGGGAGCATACGAGCGGAGGAAGTGCATGCAAACAACTTTACGTCAGCCAAATTTAATATGAAATCCGAAAATTTAAAAACTTTTGTAGCCCAAATCGTTAATCCGATTTAGAATCCGTTTTCACCGTTGTACTAGTCGCGACGAGATCTTCGAAACTAGATCCCATATTGATAGGTTTCGGACAACTTTTTTTTTGACCAAAAATTTACCCGCCCATTAACACTTAAGTTACCCAGCTGTAATATATAAGTTATCCACCTATTAAAAAATTAGTTCATATTTGAAGTTAGATCTCAATTTTACTTGTTCTGTGAACACCTAGTTTATAAGTGATCTACCACTTGGGATGGTAACTATATCGTGAAAAAGTGGGCAACTAACTGTATTGATGATGGTCTTGTGCTCACAAGTCGACATGTGTATCGTGATGACACTATATCCATCACGATACACATGTCGACTTGTGAGCACCATACTATACTATACCTTGGATAACTTACATACTATATCTTGGATAACTCAGGTGTTACAGGTGGGTAAGTTTTAGGTACGAAAAAGACTCAAAACACACCATTAATATGGTGGGTAACTTACATACTATACACTAGATAACTCAGGTGTTACAGGTGGGTAACTTTTAGGTCCGAAAAAAGAGACTCGACACACCATTCATATGGTGGGTAACTTACATACTATATCCTGGGTAACTCACGTGTTATAGGTGGATAACTTTTGGTCAAAAAAAAAGACTCAACACATCATTCATAGGGTGGGTAACTTACATACTATATCCTGGGTAACTCATGTATTATAGGTGGGTAACTTTTTTATCTAAAAAAAATCTTCGAAAGATATAAAAATGTGATCTAATTTTGAAGATCTCGTCGCGGCAAGTTCAACAGTGAAAACGAATCCTCAATCCGATATAAGGTTTGAGTTAGAAAACTTTTTAAAATTTTGGATTTTCAAATTTAATGCCGATGTCATCAGCAATTTTGCCTTTTCTGATGCATGAAAAATAAACTCCATACATACCGTTTATAGTGTGGGTAACTTACATACTACACCATGGGTAACTCACGTGTTACAGATAAGTAACTTTTAGGTCGGAATAAAAGAGACTCAACACACCATTCATAAGGTGGGTAACTTACATACTACACCTTGGGTAACTCACATGCTATTGGTGGGTAACTTTTAGCCCCGAAAAAAAAGTTATCGAAACATATCAACATGGGATCTAGTTTCGAAGATCTCGTCGCGACTAGTCCAACGGTGCAAACGGATCCTAAATCGGATAAACGGTTTGAGCTACATAACTTTTTAAATTTCCAAATTTTGCATTAAATGCAGATGACATCTTCCGTTTTGACTTTTCTACATACCTGCTAGAAATCTCACCACGCGTTCTCTACTTGCCACTTTTTTAATCATTACAACCGTATTGTCCTAATGTTCTATAGTTAAGCTTAACTATAGAACGAACGTTCTAAACGTAGCAGCGTCCTTGAATAAACAGTTTTGCTTGTTAGTGCTCATAACTTGTAACCGAGAGATTTTAGTTGCAAATAGGGTTGTAATTCTGGACCATTTGATTTGCTTCGTGATTCGTACTAATTATGAGTTGTAACTTGGCTTGCAACTGAGATTTGATTACATCATGTGAATGAGAATTAATTCGACTGAGAATTACCCACAAAGCATCTTATTTGTTTTGATATAATTAAAATGTATGACCATCTTTTTTTTTTTGGAAATTGTGTCCATTGTAGCTATGCTTTGTTTCTCATGAAGCAATATTCCAGCCCCTTCCAGCGGAGGATTGATTCTTTGTTTCAACCAAACATAAAAATAGGGAAAATCTAATCATAGGGCGCTCTATGGTTAGCAAATCTTCAGACGCAATGTGGATGGTAGATAAGCAAATCTATGGTTCAGATGCATGGAGACCAATTCAACTCAGGTTGCTCACGTTTGAGTGTTTGGGAAAGACAAAATTAATGATGTCATCCCGCATTAAATGCTAAATTCGAAAATTCAAAAAGTTTTGTAACTCAAACTGTTTATCCGATTTATAATCCACTTTCACCGTTAGACTAATCGCGTCGAGATCTTCGAAACTAGATCCCATGTCGATATGTTTTGACAAAAAAAATTTCGAAAACAAAAGTTACCAACCAGATAACATGTAAGTTACAAGTCTTTAATACATAAGTTACCAACCCGAAAAAAAGTCCGTGTAGAGGCTATTTAGCATTCATGCAGAAAAAGACAAAACTGCTGACATCATCTGCATTAAATGTAAAATTCGAAATTTCAAAAACTTTCATAGCTCAAACCGTTTATCTGATTTACGATCAGTTTTCATCGTTGGGATCGTCGCGTCGAGATCTTCGAAAATAGATCCTATATTGCTATGTTCTGATGAATTTTTTTCGAACCCGAAAGTTACCAACCCCAGAACAAGTAAGTTACCAACCCCATAACATGTAAGTTACCCACCCTGTAGTTATAGAGTTACCACTCAGTACTAAAGATGTTACCCACTTTAGACTAATGAAGTTTTCACCCTAGATTGATGGAGTTACCACACGGTATTGATTGAGTTATCACTCAGTAATGATTGAGTTATCCATCTAGACTGAAGAAATTATCCACCAATATTAATAGAGTTACCCACCCAGTAATGATGGAGTTACTCATCCTAAACTGATAGAGTTACCCAACCCATAGTGATGGAGTTACCCACACATTAGTTATTGAGTTACCCACTCTAGACTGATTGAGTTACCATCCTATAATGAAGGAGTTAACCAATCTAAACCGATGGAGTTACCCAACCTAGACTGATTGAGTTATCATCATATACTGAAAGAGTTACCCAACCTAAACCGATAGAGTTACCCACCCTAAATTGATAGAGTTACCGCCCAATGGTGACGGATTTACACACCCTAGACCGATAGAGTAACCCTCTCTAGACCGATGAAGTTACCATCCATTATATAGTGTATGGTGGTAACTTACGTCTTACAGCCTGGTAACTTACGTGTTAAGTCCTTGGTAACTTTCGGGTCAAAAAAATATCACCGAAACATATCAACATGGGATCTAGTTTTGAAGATCTCGACGCGACTAGTGTGACGGTGGAAACGGATCATAAATCGGATGAACGGTTTGAGATACAAAACATTTTGAATTCTCGGATTTCACATTAAATGCGGGATGATGTCATCAATTTCGTCATTTAGTGTATACATGCAAACATACGGTAGCATCCGGTGACCTTGGATGGATTATGATAAAAAAATCTAATGCCCTATGGTTATGCCAAATCTAGACCGCCCTATATATAGTCGGGTCCTAAAAATAATATCTTAACACAGATTACATATACTTTGATTGAAACAGAGATTAATTTATAGTAAAATCAGATGTCCTAAATGGCTCTATAAAGAGCGCCTCCCTCCGATTCTTCGTCTTTGTTAGCATCACGAGGCAAATCCTCAATTTGGGATTCCTCTAACGAGACCAGACTCTAGTTCAACAAAGGTTCTTATAATAACTGGTGATAACTTTTTTTAGGGGAGCCGCCCCTTCAATTCGCCCCTTCATGGAGGTCGAGGTAAACAATACATTTCTTACTATATCACCTATTTGTGACCCTATGGAAATATCTCGTTTTACTGTCATCCTCCATTATATTTTGAATCTTTAATACTATTTTGTTCAAAATCTAGTGTAAAGTGCATATTGTGGTACGTGTTGTACTTTACGAGATTTTATTTCATATCATCAAAGTTGTTTTGTTTTATTTTTTTATCTTTACAGTTCTTATGATCTGTTCATTTTGGTAAGTAATTACATTATCCCAGTCACCCTTTGTGGTTGTGATTACAATGTAGATCATTGTAGTGAGTTTCAATGTTGTACATATGTCACTGATATATCATGTGCCATTATATTTACAGATACCTTTCAAGAGGTAAAGGCAAGCACGATAAGAGAAAAGAGGTTAATCGACTGTGATCTTTTTTTCCTTGTATAAGTGCCCTATGTCATAACCATCAAGCCAAAACTTTCACCACGATAAGAAAAAGAAAGGGTTACATACATGGTGTTTAATCTGTTAGAACATACAGGTAAAAAACAATCCGTGACAACATATCAGCCAAAAAATACAACCAACTTTACAAGACACATCAATTTCTCCATAATTTCTATCTCTGTTGTAAGGGGATTGGGGTCTAGAAAGGCAAAAGGCTAATCTCATTTCTCATCAGAATACTTCCATGCCAAGTTATAGTTCTTCCTATCTGTGATAAAACAGGTACACCAAGGTATAGCTTAGCAGCATCGCATGGGGCGCTAGCTGGTGGGAATTGTCAAATATCCAGAAAGCCTTCTCAACTCCTATACAGCAAGCTCTCTTCGTATGGTCTCAAATAACATCTCGTTCCATGTATCTACAGGTCCTGGCATGCACCAATGTAGACAGTCCTGGGGTGGAGGCTTTCCATCTGGGCCTCTCTGAGTCTTCTTGTTTGGGTCGGCACTCCTGTATGGACCAGGATGCCCGTCGACCCTCAAGGCGAAAAGTTCAGTGATGTCCATCAATTTCAACTTGGAACCGTGTTCCCCAGAATTTTCGACTGCCTTTCTGAAGCCTGTAACTTGCTTTTCATACATTATGTCCGTGAATCCATTCCTCGCCACCTCATCCATGGGCTTAACCTTCCCAGTGCATGACCCATTAGTGTTCCATGCCCCACCTTCATAATGATCAGGTGAGTATGTGCGCAGAACAGCTATACCTTTGAAATTCGGGTTAGTAGCCACAGCAGTCAGGCAAGTCTCAACAGATACACCAAAACCGTTGACGTTGCTCATTTGCATCTTTCCAGCTTGAGGAGGCCACCAGAGCTGCCCTCCAACAATTTTGCCATTCAGGATATAGGCTGATCGTTTGGCAAACCAATGCCCGGAGGAGAGAACAAGCACATCAAAACTCGGGAGAAATTCCATGAAGGTCTCATCTGGGATATCCACGAAAACCTTATCAAGACCCTTGGGAGCAAACTCCACGGCTTGAATTGACCTGTGTACTAACCAAGACGACCAGATGCGGATGATAGTTGTTGAGGTTGACTTAAAGATCCATTTTTGCATCTTGCGGGTGCCGTTGTTTACTGGGGTGTCGACCTGTCAAAAGTAGAATAGCAAGCAACTTCAAGATAAGAAACCAGATATTATGTTAGTCAATCAAATAAACTAAAAGTACATTAAGTATATGAGCAAGCAAAATAGTAGCAAAAACTTGGATATCAATCAACTTGGAAGCAAATCTTTCAGAAAATAGATAGTTTGCAGTGATTTACAGAGAAACTATGTAGAACCGGTGAGTTTTGACCCTTTCTCATTTTAGGAAGGAAACTTAAAAATGTTGGTACAAGCAGGTTTGTCATGGACCATCGATTATCCATAAGACCAAACAACCCCTGGAGTCAGACAAATGATTCATAAGAAAAGGTCTACTTAGATTGATTACGGTTTCAACATAAAATTATTAGTAGTATCAGTGAATCATCTCACCTGCCACAGGATGCAAAGGAGCGACTCCATCTGATTCCGTGCAACTGAATCCCCAACAAAGGCAAGCGTTTTGCCTCTCATCAACTCCAAGAACTTCCTTGCATCAAAGTGCGGGAGAATACATTGTTCAGGCTTCCATCTCCAGTTCTCATATCCCTTGTCGGGTCGCCCATTTGCCTGGCAATTCTGAGTCTTTGTGATCACAGGGCAAGAGTTGTTTGTGTAGAGTGGACCCGAAGAATCAAAAAACCATTCCCCACGATATAGATCACAGGTACCTGTACAAGTACAATAAAGGACATAAATTTGTCTTATCCCAGTAATTATGGAAAAAATCAATACTGTATAGTGACAAGTATATTATTCATGTTTGTAAGATTTTGTGCAATAAAACAGGGGAATATACTAACACCTCAACTTGAACAGCCCTTTGAAAATCAGTTGATGATTTCAACAAGTCAAGAATAGTTCCCTCATCAAGTTTTGCTGTGGTATCAGTATCACCTGTAGCAACTGGTTCCGGTATTTTGCGATTAACCTCTCCTGTATCCAAAGATGCTTCACTTGAATTCATGGTACCATTCTGAGAGTTTTTCTTGGGCAAGGATTCCTGGTCACCCTGAAACATCCCCCCTGATAAAAGAAAACCAGCGGCAGTATCATTCTTGCTCCCAATGTATACATGTAGCGATGTCCCAGGACGAGACGATCCCACAGACATCGATATCACCACCAGGGTCAGCACCAAAGCCACAGCCGACAGGACGACAGTTGAGAGCCATTGCCGAATTACACCAGCCCCAGCTGGAGCCTTCATCCCCGGCAAACTCATGGCCACGCTCAAAGACCCAAATGCAACAACCTCTACAGAAAAGCTCTACTTCTTGATCTCCCGTCGTGTACTAGGACAAACTTGTAGCCTGATTCTTGGAACCTGCAGCATACGAACAGCTATGTAAATAACTTGGTTGGCTACAGAAAAGTGTGACTGGGGAATAGGCTTGAGAGCCACATATCAAATTTAATACTCACTGACAGCTAATATGTATGCCTAATTTTGGGGCAGCGGAACAGCAGATCTATATATGAAGTGCAAAGATAACAAAGAAACGAACCATTGTAACCAAAACAATCGTTGGCAGCATTACAGATAAAAGAAAATCAGATAAGCATCTAGTCCAAAGATTTATTTCTATCACTGCACATATATCTAACATTAATTCGCAAGACCAGTTAAATTTCCCAATACCATTGAGAGTATCAATCATCGTCTATGCCTAAGAAATGTTTCACAGACCCATACTCTCGCTTCACGAGCTAAACCAGCTAAACAGATCTAGGCTTCAAACCTTAGCTGTGTGCAGTGCCTGGTCGCCGGAGGAATGAGCGAGGAGCTGCTCGCCGGTTGCCGGTCTGGTCGGGGGAGAAGAGCGGAGGAGCGACGAGGTGGGAGGGGCTGGTGGACCGTCGCCGGTGGCGCCGAGGTGCGACGATCCAATCGCGCGAGTCTGTAGTTGTTGACTCATTGACTGCTGGTGTATTTAAACCCCATTCCACTAGGCCACTAGTGCAGTACGCACGACGGGTAGCCATCAGGCCGTGCCGTCGCTAGCCGTGGCTCGTCTCCATGGAGTCGCGATGTGCGTTGCAGAGGTCGTCGCCGTCCCTGCTTGAGCCAAGCCGAGGTGTGCGCCGCCATGGTTGCCTCTAGAGCTCCGCTCTACCCAGCACGAGCTCCCTTTGCAAGCTCTTCTTTATCTGAACTTGGACATGGCACCTCTTGCCTTAGTTTTCAGTTTCAGGGCCACGATCGAATTACATTTTGGTTTAGATGGATCTGAAAAGCAAAAATTCCTTCAAAATACCAGGATCTTATTTGTGAAGGGTCCGGTTGTATACTTGGATTATAAAAATTTATCAGAAGTTCAATTCACCCTAAACATAAAAAAATACGCCCTTGATAGAAAATAAATAAAATAACATCAAAATCTTTTAACCGGCTAATGACAACTACTGACGGAAAAGCGAGTCATTGTCACCGCTTCTCTACCAGAGTTGGAATGACTTTGTTGATGATAGCCGAAAAGTTTTCATTCACGTGCCCTTAAGGACCGGTGCCACAACCAAAGTTGTCGTGAATAAACAGTTGAATCGATCTAAATCTTTCGACACCAAACCTATAACACATATAGACAAAACGAGATCCACCACTCCAAAGGTGCAGCAAATAGATGATTTTCCGCCCTCCTCAATGCACCAGCGAGATTGCCGCCAACAAGGTTGATGAGGAAACGAGGAAACCATATACATGTGTAGCAAAGTGTCGGCCAGAGCCACTATAACGATTAAACTTTACTTTAGGGACCTAACTATCACGCCGAGCGTAGGTCCGACGTTCCCACACATGGTGTGGCAAATTATAGTGTGGCAAATTGTGAAATCGGGGAGGACATGGGGCACGCACGAGCGAAGAAGTGGCACGCCCCTATGCGAGGGATGGCATTTTGGCTCCCGGGTACAAATACACCCGATATTATTAAAAAGTTTAGACGTATTTCGAAATGTTTAAAAAATGTAAAAAATGTCCGTGCATAGAACTTAACATCCTATATGTTCACTAAGTCGTTTCGCGAAAAACCGACATTTTATGTGCGCGTATGTAAAATGACAAATTTAGTGTTAAAATAAGTCTTTTCACGAGACTTATTTTTGTCATTTTTACAGAGATCATAAAAAATATTGAAACTTCGTGAACACATAAATTATAAAGTTGTATTCGCGATATTTTATTTTATAATTTTTAACATTTTTAAAATTTACTTTTCAAATACCGGATGCATATGCGGGTGCCAAACGGATTTGTGGTTGAATTACTCTTTCCTTGTTTGAGTTGAGATGAGAATCGTCCTTTGGCAAACAAATGCCGCTGCCACGAGTGGAGAGATGCTTCCTCTCTCACATTTGTCATCTACCGCTCGGCTTGTCGCCAACAGCCCGGTCTTTATCCAAAGGAAACCGTCGTGGCAGCACCGCTCTCCATTCCTCCGGCGCTACACAGCGCGCGAGCGGCACGGAAATCGCGGGGGCCGACTCCATGTCTTGCCTCGCCGCGTCCGCCGCGACGCCGCCAGCGGCGAGGCCCGCTTCCCAGCGCCTGTTTCTTGCAGCCGCGACTCCTTCCAGTTGGCGGTCCCATGGCGCTGTATGGTGGAGAGACCCCAGGCCGGCTGTAACCATGTTGCGGCGGTGCTCTTCCGCCGGGGACTCCAGACCGGCCGGAGACGGCAGCCTATCCAGGTTGATTTAACTTTAATTTGCCCCCACATGAACAATCCCCTTTTTTCTTGTTTATATTAGGCAATAATGGATAAACAATCCCCTTATATTCCTTACTGAGGTAGTGGATGAACGGATATATTGTTAACTTAGTATTTAGTACGATGGATTGTTGGTTTGTGCTTTACGTGTATAATAATAACTGGAGAATTCAGCATAAGCTCCAGCAGGAAGTTCTGAGAGTCCCAACGTACTGATGAGTCAATTCAGCTTCCTGGTATAATCTAGATGTTCACTTGTGACTTAAGAGTGGATATCCTGTCAAAGATTAGTATCATATAACATAGATCTGATAAAGACAGCCAAAACTCTGCGTGTACATTTGATCTGCAGTGATGTACATCTTCTGGAATGCTTACGTACTAGAGTAAATCAGTTTAACAAGAGACCAATCGCTAGATCCATGAGACATATATAGCTAATGCTTCACTTCTCTAGTTTTTGCATAATCGAAGGTCCAGAGACAATACAAGACTTCGTTCAGATGCAATCCACAGAGATTCAAGACAATATCAAGACTCGGCGTAGCAAAATTTTCCTCTTAATGGAAGAGGTGATTATTTTCCGCTCGAAGTTACTACCATTTACTAATTCTAACAGTAATTTTTTATGCTCACTATTTAACAGCATACATACTGTAGCTCACCTCAATATGGGTAATGTTCTCAGGTCAGACGATTGCGGGTGCAGCAGCGAATAAGAGCTGCTGAAAGCAGAGGTGCCAGCACTGAAGAAAATGAAATGCCGGAGATGCCATCTACTATTCCGTTCTTGCCTTATACGGTGACCCCCAGCCCGCCCTTATGTGTGCAAAAGTGTTTTGTGAGGTTGTTCTTTTTCGCAATATTTATTCGTTTTGTTTTGTCTGAACTAGTCACCCAAGACAATGAAGCAACTGTATTTGACATCATTCTCTTTCATATCTGGGATAATCATGTTTGGAGGCTTGATAGCCCCAATTGTAAGTGCCAGCTTCATCTCTCTGTAAATTCTTTGTTACTTGTTCCTTCAAGTATTCCTTAGCTTTTCCAAGAGCATCAAGAGGTAATGTTGTATCTCTTCTTAAAAATGATGTTTTGATGCAGCTTGAACTGAAATTAGGGCTTGGTGGTACGTCTTATGAAGATTTTATTCGGAACATGTACTTGCCTCTACAATTAAGGTGCTTTAAGGGCTTTAATTTTTGTTTTATGGGATTCTCCAGTAGTGTTTAAAATAGTGAATTAATAACTTTCCTCGGCTGTTCTATAGTCAGGTAGATCCTATTGTGGCATCCTTTTCAGGCGGTGCAGTTGGTGTAATTTCAGCCTTAATGTTGGTTGAGGTTAGAAATGTGAGGCAGCAAGAGAAGAAAAGATGCACATATTGCCATGGGACTGGTATGCGTGGATTCATTTTCAACTATCTAGCAAATAAGCAAAGAAATATAATCTTCAGAGTTGCTGTTCATTGTACTTCATCTGCACATATGAACTTGTTTCTGTGTTACAGGATACTTGCCATGTGCCCGCTGTTCTGCTAGCAAAATCTTATCGGGCGCCAAACGCTTTTCACTGTCTACAACTGAACGGTGTTCCAATTGTTCAGGAGCTGGAAAGGTATGCTGTCTAATCTCAATTTTGTTTCACAATACTCAGTTTGATCCTTTTTGGAAGATTAGATTGAAAAATAATTAAATGGTCTATCATACTCAAGTTTATTCTCTCTGTACGCAATTTGGGACGCCATAGATTAGAACATTGTACAGATGGTCAGTACCCAGACAATATTAATTCACGCATGTCCGCACTTTCCAGGTGATGTGCCCAACATGCTTGTGCACGGGAATGGCGATGGCAAGCGAGCATGACCCACGTATAGATCCCTTTGATTAATGTTGAGCCATTTGAGGTGTGCCTGCCGGTTTTGATGTCTAGCAAATTGTTTCTGTTGCTGTGGTAGACCCGTGGAGCTTGAATCTGTCTTTTGTTGTATACTCTGAAGAGTTCCAGCGAGATGAGCCTGGGAGTTATGAAGATCAGCTCAAATACCAAAAAGTTGTAACCCTGATATATCATGATACCGGACTATATGACAACTCGATCTCAGTTTTTAAAAGCTGCCTATGGTTTTCCGTTTGCACCACGTCGGTAGTTGACTAAGTCGTTACTCGTCTTAAGGCATGCTCCCACCGCTAAATGGTCATGAACCTAATTATACTTTCAATTTCACATAGGACAGTTTGGCCGAGTGGTCTAAGGCGCCAGATTTAGGCTCTGGTCCGAAAGGGCGTGGGTTCAAATCCCACAGCTGTCAATTTCTTTTGTTGCACCTTTATATTTTCTAATACTATACCTGCGTGCTTCGTGCTACCTCTTTTCGTCATATTTGACCTATCTCATATATGTGGATATGTCATATTTTAAAATTCATTTAATTTAAATAGAACTGTAGTGAAATCTTATTATTTGAGAAGCATTCTGCATAGATCCAACACATATTTGGATTAATTTAGTTATTTCTCAATCAAATTAAGGTTAATCTTGATTTGTAAAAAAGTTCTACAAGATTTCATTCCGTTTCATAGAATATCAAATGTATGACATATCAATATGAAACAAGTCAAATATGATGAGGAACTTTTTTTTTTTTTGATCTGGAACACCATGACGAGGAACCTAGCACCAACCATGAGGGGCCACCAATAGTGATGTGTGACTAGTAGGTCATAGCTCCACCACGAAAATACAAAAATATTTTTTCTTTCTAGACTAGAACACACATAGAATGTGTATCAACAATTACAAAAGAAATGGGAAAGAAACGAAACCAACGTCAAGAAAGGATACACCACTGCAAACACCCACTCTACACCGCACGACTAAGAATGTAAACCTAAAGCAAGCATACAACGAAGACTCATTTACTCCCCGAAGTTGTAGTAGTAATTGCGTGTGGTGTCCTCACCGCTATCGCTCTCACCCACCCGCTCCGCTCGGGGTTTCCTAGATCCAGGGCCGCTTGGCCCCTCCCCTCTCCTCTCCGGCGGTGGCCGGCGGCGAGTTGGGTGAGGGTCCCCTCCCTGTACAGTCGTGGTAGTCTAGGGCTTGGCCTAGTGCTAGTTTTGGCGTTATGCCAGTAGTTTGGAGTGCTTCGCCGGTGCTTGGGGGCCGAGCCCGGCGACGTTTGGCGGTGGCTCTCTTCCTCGCAGTGCTCCTTTGGTTGGAGACGACGATGGAGAGGGACTGCGCCGCCGGCATCTCCGTTATCAATAAGGCCTAGGTTCGTGATGGCAGCTTGGGGTCGTACAGTCGTCTTCTTCATCGGCATGGTGCTGATAGGGAGGAAAAGAAAGTTGTTGCTGTCCAAAATTACAGGTCATCGCGTGGAAGATCTCAAATCGGTAAGCTCCCTGTGTGTTTCCTCCTCTTGGCCGGTCGTGGTGGCAGGGGAGAGGGTTGCTGGCGCGTACTGGAGGACTGCTGCCTCTGTGAAGGATGTGCGGTTGTTTTGCCGTCGGAGCTTCTGGTTTCCTTTGGGTCAGCTCGTTGTAGCGATCAGGGATTGGGGAAGGCAGGATCTGGCGGCGTCTGGGCTAGCAGTCAAGCTTTTGAAAGGAGATCTCCTGCGCTTCTTCTGCTTAGAAGTGTTGCCTCGATTCGTCTTCTCCTGGCTGGCCGGGGCGGCGAGGGGGAGGGGAGGATGAAAGTGATGCTTTTCGAAGCTGGCGATGGAAGGTGTTCTCTGTATTTTGGTGAGGTGAACTTCTCTGAATATTGTCTTTGCTGCATTTGGATCAAGAATGAGTTCGAAGATGTTCATCAAGTGAGTGTTAGAGCCTTTTCATTCGGGTTGTTCCACCGACGGTGGGTGAGACCGCTGTTGTCGTTGGTCCCCATATTCAATGGAAGGCATAATCAGCAGCTGAGCTCGGTGTGGCGCACAAAAAAAATCTTCAGCTCAGCATTTCGCAACCTCAGGTGCGAAGGCCTATTAGATCGCTGGGAGAGCCGCCAGGATACTATAGGCAAGCACAATGGCTGAGGCCTGGAGGACTGCAGTTGTGGTTGCGCGTCGGAATTCTCGCCCGATCCGCCATTAGGCTCCTCTTGTAGTCTTCACTCACTCGTTTTCAGAGCTTCTTCAACTATGTATTTGTATGTTGCAAAGTCATGTACTGGCTACTCCCTTTGTGGGAGTTCCTCACTTTGTATATGTGCTTTAATATAATATATATCTTTTCCTGTTAAAAAAAAATGAAGACTCATTTTACATACGGCTAGTAGGCGAGATACAGATTCCCGGACCGCATCCCGCAAGATAGCACAAATCAACATACCTCCCACCTATAGGATCCTAGAGAGTCGGCGAGTGGGCCGTAGGACTAGACCAGACCAAAGGAATGTGTCAACTTAGGAAGCGCCAGCGATGAAACACATGTGCCCCGGAGGCCCATGCTCTGAGTGGCTGCCAACATCAACTCCATCTACCACCCCGTGAACTCTCGAACAAGCTGGACAGCGCCTCCAAGTAGGGGATGGCGCCGCCGTTGTGCGATCCAGATAGCCAAATCTAGAGTTTTTCTCCCAGATAATTGACATCTACATGTTTTTTTTAGTAAAGGGAATATATTAATATCGAGGTGATACCGATTACACCCAGCCTCTGCACCAACAAGATATCAAAAGACATGCAGGATACACAGCCAAGAAAACAATAAAAAAGAGATAAAACTAAAACAAAGACCCCGTCGGAGTGATGAACACTCGCAACAGCAATACTCTAACCACCACCAAAATACAACACCTGGATCGCAAATAGGTTCTCCAAAACAATGTCTTCAGCAAGACCATTGCTAGGTACAACCAATGAAGGCCAGACCTTGGGCTTTCACCCTGAAGAAAGACCGTGATTTCAAAACAATGCCTTCAGCAAGGCCATTGCCAGGTACAACCAATGAAGGCCAGACCTTGAGCTTTCACCCTGAACATCACGGCTCGGTATTTAGTACCACCAGAATGTTGTCCAACTGTGTTGCCGCCCCCTCTTGCCAAGGCCGCTGCTGCAAGTCCCCAACACCCGACACACAGAAAACCTGTGCCTAGAGTCTTCATCGCAACCAAACCTCCTCTCCACCAGCACAATCTTCCGGTCACAGCCACCATGACTTTGTTCGCTACTGTCAATATCATGGAAATCTATTTTAGACATATTACATGACCACGACAAGACAGCGAAGCTTCGCGCCTCGCCCTCATGAAGCATCTCTGGCCATAGATGAGAGCGCGCACGACCGGATCAATTTTGATCTAGATATCCAAAGACGCCATGCGCCAACCGCGGAGATCTCAGATGGAAAGCCCGGAACACGTCGGCACCGGATCATGGAGAAGCACATATAGCAGATCGATTGTTTGGAACTCGAAGACCAGCAGGGCCGTCCGCCAGACGCCCTCCCCGGCGGAAGAGGAGGCCGCCACCAGCCACAGACCCGTCGACGAGTCGTCCCCCGCCACCCCCAACCGAAGGAGGCCCGTGAGCCGCCGGGAGGGATAGGCGCGGAAGACTTGCCGGCCACCACCAAACGCGCCCGCGCCGCCGAAGACGTCGGATCCGCAGCCATCGGGGTCACCCCGCCGCCAGCCGCATCGCCGTAGGTAGCCCCGCCTCCGCCGGATCAGATGCGCCGCTGCGCCCCACGCCCAGCGCGGCGCCCAAGCCGGCACCCTCGGCCCGCGCCAAGAGGACCGTGCGAGGGAGCGGAGAGCCCCACCGCCGCCAGCGCCCGGCCTTCGGCCGGCGACGCCGTTCGGCGGCGGCGGGGAGAGGAAGGGGGAGGGGGGCCGAGGCGAGGGAGGAGCAGGGAGCCGCTGCCGTCACCCGCGGGGACAAGCGGGGCGGTCTAGGGTTTTCTCTGGGTTTCCTTCTGGATACTATGAACAATTCTGTTGCCAATCGACATCTACATGCTTGGCCAAGATGACTCAAAACGTACTAAAATGTAGTAGTTATCGAACTCCAAATATCTCGAAACAAGCTTGCGCCCTACTATATTAGTATAGTAACCATCCAATACAACTGTGAGGTCATCGTTGGGGCAAACAACAAAATCAAGCCTAAGAGAAAGAAAAGAGAAATGGAAAAAAAATGCCGACAACGTCGGATCGACGAAGCGAAATGACCCACAACCGCTGCAGCCTCCAAAGAATTCCACCACACTCCTATGCCGACAGAAATTGCCACGTACCAAGCAGATGCGACGACGGCGACGCTGCTACCCGGGCTGAACCTAGGATTTCTCCCTATACGCGGAGGGGAGTGGGGAGGGAGGTACACCCGACACCCTCCAAGAAGGTCGGCGGCGTCCGCAAGCATCCCACGTCGGTACCAGCCAGAGCCGGTAGGGATTTCTCCCGACCTCCAACAAACATATATGCTGAATTCTTTCTACTGACTGGCCACAAACACGTCGAACTCCAAATGTTAGTTTTCCACTCTGCATAATATGCTTATACGTGGCCACAAACCGACTGCCGGTGAGATGGGCACACCTTGGTGTACGTTCAGTCGTTCACACACAATATCCGTTGCAATCATATATGCTCAAGTTTTTCTACTTGTCAGTGTCAAGCAGCTGGAAGTGGCTGGGAAATAGTTAACGCCCATGCATTTTCGTGCATGCAGTGTTTTCCATCGCTGAACAGGTCGCGGTCTGTCAACGTTCGCTCAGCTGCTTCTTCTTCATTCCCTCCTCCGCACGCAGCAGCGCTAAGTTGCTATCAGAATTCAGAAACACCAGCCTAACTATATAAATTTAGAACCTCTTTCTTCAAGATGGACTTATAACCTCGCTAGCTATTCGTTGCCAATTATATATGCAAATACTGGAAAATTATATGTGCCATTATCGACATTTTGTATATAGCTGATGAAATGCGTGGGAGTGCGTGGTTGTAGGTTGAAGATGCCCTTTCCTTGATCAGAGCTAGCTGCTAGTATGACCTGTGCTAGCTGCTGGTCTGCACGTCAACCTCACGATTACCCAACACCTATCGCCATCCCACTTTCCCGGCAGGCCGTAACCTCCGATCCTCTTCGTCAAGGCTAGCTCTTGCCATACATATAGATAGGGTGTGTTCGGTTGGGGATGGGGTGGAATAGAATGGAACCATCCATTCCACCAGAATGGAAGCGTTCCATTCTTGCGTTCGGTTGTGGTCAAAAAATTGTCATGGAACCGTTCCATCCTTGCGTTCGGTTTTAGAATGGGGTGAGAATGGAATGGAATGAAATGTCGATTAATTATTGAAGGAGACGATTAATTATTCCTAAACTTGATTAATTATTCTTAAACTTAATTATTTTTTCTAAACTTAATTAATTATTCTTAAACTTGATTAATTATTCCTAAACTTGATTAATTATTGTTAAACTTGATTAATTATTCCTTAACAGAGAGCCGTTCCACCTCGTCCGGCCGATTCGGCCGGACCGGTGCGTTCCGCATCTAGAGGGAATATTCCCTTCTGAGGAACCACCTGGTTCCATTCCAATTCCCAACCGAACACAAGAACAGGCTCCAGGTGCGGAACGGTTCCATTCCATTCCACCCCATCCCCAAACCGAACACACCCATAAACAATGTGCTTCGCGCGAGCTCGGCATTATCATCACCATATAAAACTAGCTCTGGTGTACTCTGTACAGCTACACGAATCTCACGGGCTTGGCTTACAAGCACCCGCACACACATCTCGTTTCTCCGTTCGGAAGCGAGCAAGCAGGAGGAGAGACCGGCCGATGGAGTTTCTGCAGCGCGCGGGCGGCGCGCCGCGGCGAGGCGCCGTGCAGTTCCGGATGCCGCGGCGGCCGGCCCTGGCGTCGGGCGCGTCGCTGCTGCCGGCGTCGGCTGGCGGGCGGAATAAGAACAAGAAGAGGAAGATGGCGGTGGCGAGGCTGGGCGGCGAGCGGAGGAGCATCTTCGGGGCGGTCCGGCGGCTGCGGATGCGGTGGGTGGCCGCGGTTTACCGGCGCGCGCTGCGCCGGCTGCGCGCCTTCTACGCCAGTGCGCTCGAGGACCTCATGGACGGCGCGGCCTGCGTCAGCACGCTGCGCGCCCAGGCCGGCGGCGACTGCTCCTTCGGCACCGCCTTCGCGCCCGTCGTCACCGTCGGCGGCCGGCACTGATGATCTGATGCCCGTCCCGGCGCGGCATGCAGGTGCGCGCGTGCGCGTGCACGGGTCGGCAGGCGAGGTGATCAGTCGTCGAGTCGTGTCGATCAGTCGATTTATCTATGGTACTCGATCGTGTTTAACTTAACTGCATACGAGGAATTAGTCCAAGCGCTTCTGCTTCCTCGATTAATTGCCTTTTCTTCGATCTGGTTCCTAGATAGCTTGTTCTTCTATCTCTCCTTCATCCGTACGTTACTTTGTATTGTAATTAGCTACTAGCATGTTATTATAGCTGAGGCTGGTACCGTGCTATTCTGAGGAGAACAGATGATACTCTGTGAGGTGGAAAGAAGGAATCAAAGTTCTTGGTTTCAGATTCGTTCCACTCTGCTACTATTATTTAGGACAGTATATTTTATACTCCTATTTCTTATCAGATTTTGCTTACTTCGAGATGAACGTGGAGTATTACTACAAAAAAGATGAACGTGGAGTACAACACACTGCACAAGTGCACATGCACTCTTATTTTCGAAACAATAAATTTGCTACAGCTCCATCGGCTCGTCAATTTTCATCCACAGCAGATGGCTAGGATGAAAAAGGAGGAACCGGTTGAATAGTGAAGAAGATGACGACGGCAGTGCGGGCTAGAATTAATGCATATTTTCCAGGCACAATTTGCTTGCGCCGGCTCATCAGTCATCAGACGCGTCAGGTGATACGACAAGAAACGAAAATATATAAACTAGTCGATCGGTAGCCCGGCCACGTCACGCGAACGACATGATTGGTTTGGCTAGCTAATCATACAGTGCCTCTGGGTTCTGAACTTCTCATCCACATTTGTATATTCTGAAGTGTAAGATTAGGATTTGATCTCATGAGTCAGTGAGATGCTCTCATCGCCCTATATCTCGTCGAGATTTATGTCGGAACGAGTTTTATGGGGCCGTCCGGACAAGATGGCGCATATGGCTCCCCGCTCGCCGTTCCAAAAGGAGAGAGGAGAGACACGTGGAGGGTGGAGAGTTCGGACGAAAAGTTTTGTTTGGAGCTACCCAAGCACTCCCCAAAGCGCGGGGTTAGGCCGGTAGCCCTGGACGAAACAGTTAGGCGCGTCAGTAGGCGCCGTTTTTCGTCCGGTGCGCCCCATAGGACTATGGGGGTGACTAGTGGTGATGCTCTGATGCCATCCACCAAAAAAGATGAAGACCAGAGATGCACTCCCGTATTTGTATCCGGACAACGAAGCCCACATGGTTTTGAGTAGGATAAAAACATAGTGGATTTAGACCTAACTGATTTTTTACTGTAAGTCAATCTGTAACTACGACGGACCGAGGCTAGCCTGAACTTTTATATAATCACAAGAGGTTTACAATTACAATGAAGGAGGGCGGGGAAGCAAAAGTTGCCCCCCAATTAATGTAACCTCTTCGCACGGAGAGGTGGCGCTTTGGCGGCTCGTGCGTTGAGGCAAGACGCTGTCGACCGGATCGGCGGGGCTGGAGCAGTGGAGGAGGGACGGCGAGGTGTGGTGTTGGAGTGGAGCATGCGGCCGAGGCGACAGAGCTGGGCGGGGAGTGGAAGCTCCAACAGCCCGCGACGCATGCAGGCCGCGATCTGTTTCGAGCGGATGTCCGCACACCCAGCTGATGAAAAGTTTGGGAGACTTCGGAGTCCTGCACTAGTAGGAAACAGGTTACCGCTGGCGAACAAGGTGTTCGCCGGTGCTGCTACGTCAGTGGTAACAGGCTAGCACTGTATTTTGGTGCGCTGGTAATATATTATTAAGAATTAAAAAACCAATTAGCGGCAGTTGGATCGATCCAGGGCGGCCACGGCCCAGCCCGCGCCGGAGTGGGTTCACCGTTCGCGCCGCTGCCACGGCCGGAGTGGCTACTCTCCGCACTAAGGACGAACGCCTGCGTCTTCCGCTTCTACTCGTCACGTCGCCGGTGTCCGTCCCGCGCCCGCGTGCGTCCGCCCCAGGCTCGGCCTCCCCTGCACCGCGTTACCCACGACGCCTATCAAGAACAAACCTTTGCCTTGCGCTAAATCCACTTGATCTAGATGATGACGATCTCTGTCTTCTCAAGTTGGGCCACCTTTCTTGATTGCGCTCCGCTTGGTGAAGACTCGCTAATAGCTCCCCCATACACCAATAAGGGAGAACCACTTCTTCGGCATGTCTTCACTTGGCCATTATCTTGATGACGAACACCACGTGACGCCATCCTCCATGAACTGCATAGGATCTCCTTTTCGTTGCATGCTCATGGAGAAATACCTAACCCTACATAGAGATACCAAGCACATATATCATGGGTTAGTTCACAAGGCTATATTGATAATTACTTACCATACCATGAGATCACAAGATCCCTTATGGTACATCACAAGCCTTGTGTGTTGATCAACTCGCACTTAGCCTTGATCAACATATAATCTTTTTCCCTTAGCCTTGACTCCAACATATGGAGTTCAAGCAATGCTAATGGACCAACCTACAAGTATAGCTCAAAGCACACATTAGTCCATAGAGATTGTCATTAATTACCAAAACCACACATGGGGGCAACCATGCACTTTCACCCCCCCCCCCCCCCCCCGGCGACGAACCGCACTCCCAGTGGGTGGCCGACATCCTGGCCAAGAACATCTCCTCGTCCGAGCTTAGCCGCATCTTCAACTCCCTTCGCCCATCTGTAGCCGTCAACCCTTATCGACGTCGGCTACGGCGGCTGCACGGCCGGGCCATCAATGCCCGGTCCTTCGGCACTGGCCATGCGGGCGGCGGCGCCGATAGGCCGGATGGGGCTGATGGCCGCGCCGCCCTTTGTGGGGATTTCAATACTATTATTTTCGGTTTATCCAAATTTTTGGTTCACTATTATTTTCAGTTTATCCGAAATTTTGGTTCACTATTATTTCGGTTCACCCGAATTTTTAGTTCACTGTTATTTTCGGTTCACCCGTATTTTTAGTTCACTGTTATTTTCGGTTCGCTATTACTTTCGGTTCATCCAAATTTTTGTTTCTTTTTGGTTCATTATTACTTACGGTTCGCCGGTATTTTTGGTTCACCCGAAATTTTGGTTCACTATTATTTTCGGTTCACCCAAATTTTTGGTTCACCCAAATTTTTGGTTCACTATTATTTCCGGGTCACCCAAATTTTTGGTTTACTATTATTTTCGGTTTATCAAATTTTGGTTCACTATTATTTTCGGTTCACCCGAATTTTTAGTTCACTATTATTTTTGGTTCACCGGTATTTTTGGTTCACTATTATTTTCGGTTCATCCAAAATTTTCATTTTTCTTTATTTTTTAAAATATTAAGACTTAAAATTATTTAAATTTAAACTTCTTATTTTTCTAAATGTTCCTACTTGAAAAATGTTCAAACTTTGAAAGTATTTAGATTTAAAATTGTCATATTTTTTTAAATATTTTATGTTAAAAATAATAGAAAAATAAAACAATAAAATATAAAGAAAATATGCAGGAAAGAAAAAAAACAAAAAGCACACACGTTGGCCGGCCCATGCGTAGGAGTGCTGAGGGCGAGCGCTAGCTGGGCCGGCGCCATCCAGCCCAATCGGGGAATCGCCCGGGCGCCAGGGAGGAGCCCCCCACGGAGGCATGCCATATGTTGGCGACAAGTAATGCTACACCTACGGAAAGAAAAGCTACGGAGAAATCTTACGGGAGCGGTTTGAGTAAGGGAGATTATCAGGGGTGGGCCAAAGGAGAAATCAGGAGGGTGTGGGCTAATCAGTCGTGGACACGTTTGTCCGTAAGCCACTTCCGTAAGAGTTTAGTCCGTAGGTCTAGGATTTCCGAAATGTGCGCACGTCGATGAGGTCAACTCTGAATTTATCCGATCGCCATATCAGCAGAACCCCTCCCCGGGTACCGTCAGCGTTTAACGCAGCATGACCATCAAAACAGGGGCCTGCTATCTCTCTACGATCAGCATCCGTAAAAGCGGCAAGCTTGGATCCTGTAGGCAAACTACAGAACACCGCAGACGGTCAGTGAGAGCACGGACGGACGCACGCCTGGTTCTATCATTCACGCCACGAACATTGGAACTCAGGATCAAAAGTTGTTCAGCCATAGGAAACTAAACAGGCTACAGGGAAAACAATTGACGACGATACAGACCAGCTGACAGTGCAAGCAAGCAAGCAAACACATGACATCAGCTGAGGACTCTAACATGACACAGCCGATAGCATTGCTCCGGCAAACCAACAGTTCTATCAGACACCACCCGCCTGAGAGGCAGGCACGGGCGAACACACACTGAAGCAAGGCACAACAGCCTCTTACACACAACAGATTGGCCTGGCCTAGTGCCAGCTGTAGGAGCTGCATCTCGCAGCCCCTTCTTCTACCTCTCAATCTCTCTTGTTTCTCTCATGAACACACACAAGAAAGCTCAAGAAAAAGACACACACACCTGGACCAAGGAAGAACACAAAGGCTTTAGCCGTGAGACTCCCTCTTGACAACCACAAAGGCTACATTTTCTCTTCTTCTCAGTAAGCAACCTCAGCTGATTACATGGCTTATATAGCCAAACACAACACAACCACTAACCCACTAACTAACTGATCCACTAATCTCTCCACTAACTAGCTGCATGCACACACACGTTAGGCAGCCTCTCCTCAAACGGCTACTACCTCTATGCAGCTACATGCAAGGAGACCACGTCACATACACCTCCTCTAGCGTCACTACAGGAAATGCCCGCTACGCCGACGGCCATTTGCCGTCGGCATAGGATGCTTTGCCGTTTCGGCGGAACCCTAGACCGGTTGGGAAAAACGTCAGCGTTCCCGTCTACCCACTTCAACGGCGTCAAAAGGGGTAGGCCAGTGGACTTTATTGCTTGGTTGTGTTAGGTTAGGACATGGGAACATGGAAAACTAAGATGCACCCAAACCCTTGCAAGAATTCCCCCCTTTTCGCCCGAAGTGGGAGCTTCGAGCTATAATCGCATTACTTACTAGGGAGAAAGTGGCGCCGGTGACGGCGGCCAGACACCAGAGTAGGATCTTGGACATGCACAACACCCAACACACTTGTATACATATGGTATGGAAACACCTAGGTTTTGGTGGGGTTCTGACGCTCCGGAGCCCCGCTTCGACGAAACCCTAGACCCGCTGGGATATTGTCGGGGAAGACGGACATGCCTTAGAGCAGGATATTGTCCCTACCCACACACCACCACACTTGTAAACATTTCATATGCCTTAGGTGGGATTTCGACGCTACGGAGCCCCGCATCGGTGTGTGAGAGACAATATTCGCGACGTCATTTTATGCGGGTGGAGACCGCTATTCTGCGTAGCTATATACATAAAAATGAATTAAAAACATATTAAACATAGTTGAGAGTAATAAATAAATAAACAAAAATGAAAATTTAAAAAACATCCTGGAGCCGTCGGCGTAGATGGCGGCATAAAACGACGGCCGTAAAAAAGACCCTGGACCTATGCCGACGCCCTAACATCATTCTTCCTATGCCGACGGCCCTTTGGACGCCCACAGTGGCCGTCGGCCTCTCTGGCGTTACGCCGACGGCCATGGGTACGCCGACGGCTGGTTCGTCGGGCTGGCCTGGCCTGGGCCGCACCTACGCCGACGGGGCCGTCGGCGTAGTTTATGGCCGTCGGCGCATCTAGGCTTTCCTGTAGTGACTAACTTGATCACTCCTAAAGCTAGTATTCCGCTGGGCACATGCAAAGCTTATCCTCTTAGCTAGCATCTATACATCCGCTTAGCACTACCAGCGCAATAGCAAACAGATGGAACTATCATTGGGAAACTGGCAGACAACAGCAAGCAGGCAAATTGCGCCTAGGAGCCCCTCGCGGAGAGCTCGTCCAGAACTCCTTGAAGTTCCGCGTCAGGCAAGCAGAGCTGGGACGGCGAAGAGACGCCAGTGAGCTTCGTGATGCTTGCAGGCGGCATTGGCTGTTCCAGGAAGAACTTGACGTAGTTGAGCCGTGTGTCGTCGTTGAAGTCGTCTTCGTCCTCAATCAGGCCCAGCTCTTTGCAGATTGAAGCTTGCGAACGCCTGGATGCACTCTGAGGTGCATGTAGCTTGCGAATTCGAGCACTCCGGTGCGATCCCCTCAAGGGACCGAACAGACCACGCTTGGGAGGTGCAGGGCGCGCCGCGGTCCTGGTCGGAGCCGCACCAAGGATTGAAGAGGAGAGCAGTCCTGCGATCCTGGGTATGAACTCACGCTGATCATCAATCTGCAGAGTAGCAATTTGTGCCGTGATTTTCTCCAATAGGACAGCGCCCGTCAGGCCGGCTTGTGAAAGTGTACAGATGGCTCTGCTGCGAAATCCGATATTTTTTTTTTTTTTTTTTTTTTTTTTTTTTGCGAAATACGTGCTTGATTGACTCTTTCGTCCCCTCGCGGAGCGCGTCCGGTCTGGTCGAGCTGGAGAGTCCACCCTCCTCCACCAACTACCATCCTGCAGCGGCAGCGGCAGCGGCAGCCGGCAGGACAAACAAACCGCCCCTCGACACCCCTCCGTCTCCTCCTCCGCCTCCCCCTATCCATCCCGCTAGCTCCCTTCCTTGCTGGCCGGCGACGACGACGATTTCCCAAGCTCCGACCTGCCGATAGTTCCGGTAAGCCTTCTGCTGCTGCTGCTACGGCGGCGTCTCCTGCAGCCTCCACCGCTCCGATCTACTCTTTTCTGCTCGCCGTTAGTTTAGATCCATCCCGGCGCCCCAAGGGCCGTCTCGCCGGACCCGTGATCTTCCTCTGGAGCTGCGGCCCGTGCTCTTTCTCGGCTGCGTGGGGTGAGTCACGAGCTTGCTCCTGCGAGTTGCGTGACCTCCCGCGACGCGACCTTTTCGTCTCGCTGCGTGTCTCGTGTGCGGCGACAGGGATTCAGCACTTCATGTGATCAGGGCGCGGAGCCAGGTAATTGTTGGGAGGGCCAAAAGTACTAAAATCTAAACTTTTGAGGGGATTTTAGAAAAGAAATTAGGGAGTATAATAGAAAATCCTGCATGTTAGGGGGGCCAGGGCCCCTGCTGGTCCCCGTCTCCGCCCCTGCATGTGATGAATTCTCATGGTGACTTTCGCGTCTAAGAGCCATCCCATCTAGATCTAATGGATATGGTTGATTTAAATTTTGAACTCGAAATTTAAACTGTTTAGAAAAAAGCCCAGCAAGTTATATTTGTTCCGTTGATGACTCGAAACAAATTTTGTGCCACTTTGACTCGAAGCAAGCTATATATGTTCCCCATCGGATGGCTCTTAGATAGATGGGGAAAGTCACCACGAGACTTTGTCACATGAAGTCACTGAATCCTTGTTAGTGGTTAGGTGGACAGACTGCTTTGTTGTTCCCCTCGTCGTTCTGTGCTTTTGCGTTTGGGGTCGTCTTGCTACAAGCTGAGGAAATGCTTCTCTACTGGAAATGTTTCTGTTCACAGCAAAGCTGTTCCTTCCCTAGATTGAAAAACACGCTGTTCAGATCGCAAACTGAATGATTGGATTATCATGGGTTACACATGGTCTTGCGTCCAGTTCTTCTTTCCTTGGTTCTCCCGCCTTACAATTTTTGTCCAGTTTACCCTACTTGTGTGATGTTATCCAGAATTCACGGGTTTTCTTTCTGTCTAGGTTTCTCGCTCATTTGCGAATCTGATTAACAAAGAGGTGATACTTGAATGCTGGACTTGGGACATTTGATCCATCGTTGCCCAGGCCCTGTTTTTTCTTTCTCCTGGTGGTAGGAAGAGTCGATGGCTTTCCGAGAGGAAAAATATGTGAGGTTAGTTTCTCCCCTATCCTTGCACTAAAGAGTTCATCATTCATCGGTGTATTACTTACTTCATTTTAAAGAGAAACGTACTACATTGGAAATATATTAGGTCAGCTTCATTATGGTTTACAGAAAGTTCATAGTCCATAGATTCCAAAGTTAATGTAATACAGAAAAATAAGAATGAGCAGTATTCGGACTTTCAGAGTAGTCTTAGCTGTACTTTGTTTTTTCAGGTCTCAGGACTGGAAGTCAGAGTATTCTGTCAGTTCAGATAAGACAATTTCAGAAGGAAGACATAATGGATTTGACTCACTAAAGAATAAGACTCTAGGAGCCTTGTCATTCTTCGGGCACGTTTCACATTCTGAAAACCTGAACAGATCAACTCCAGAGGAAAAGAAGTCCAAAACAAGAGTTCTTGATCCTCAAGGGCCATTTTTGCAAAGATGGAACAAGATATTTGTGATATCATGTCTTATTGCAGTTTCTGTGGACCCATTATTCTTCTATATCCCTGTGATTGATGGTGAAAACCGCTGCCTCTATTTGGATAAGAAGTTGGCAAAGATAGCAAGTATCCTGCGTTTTTTCACAGACATCTTCTATTTGCCCCATATGATATTCCAGTTCAAAACAGGATTTGTTACTCCTTCTTCTAGAGTATTTGGTCGAGGTGTCTTGGTCGAAGACACATTTGCAATAGCAAAGCGGTATCTATCAACATATTTTCTGATTGATTTTCTAGCTGTCCTACCCCTTCCTCAGGTACTTTATATGCCATTTTCTTTATTTACCAAGAGTGAAGTATCTACCATCATGTGTTCCCTGTAATTCTGCTGGTTTTGTTCGGATCCATTAGGACTCATTGTACGCATGCACTTTTGTACTAGTTTGTTCATGTATGATTATGAAGACGGCAGTAGGAAACTTTTGCTCTCAGCTATATTAGGATACTTTAATAAAGTAGGACCCGATGCCCTGGAATGCATAAAGATATGGAACATCCATGTAATCAATTGCAGCACTTGGGAATGAAACCTTTACTGACTCAGCAATAAGAGGTTTAATGCAGCTATGCACAAAAGTGGTGAAGTGCTGAAAAGATGGTTTGACCAAGCGAATGTTAAGTGGGGGCCTTCCATAATTAGCTTGCTGACTAATAAGCTAATGCTGTGCTGTTCAGTTACTTGGTAATTTGGTATGGTTGAAGCTTTGAGGCACATGTAAAATATGCCAGCAAGGGCACATACTTTTAACCTATAAATTTGAATAACTGAACCATTTTTAAATTTTGAGTGGAACAACGTGGAAAAAAATGTTCGATGTATGGAATCTCTTTTGTCATAAAGCTGTAAATGACCACATCATTTTCGTAACCAGGTGTTTGTATTGATAGTGCTACCCAATCTCCAAGATTCAGAGGTTATGAAGGCAAAAGATGTATTGATGGTTATAATTACATGCCAATATGTGCCTCGACTAGTCCGAATAATACCACTCTACCTTCAGATCACGAGGTCAGCTGGTATAATTACAGAGACGGCATGGGCTGGTGCTGCTTTTAACCTTTTGATTTATATGCTCGCTAGTCATGTAAGTTCTCTACTCATTACCTAATAAGAAGAATGCAAGTTAAATTATTGCTCTTTTCCTTCTCTAAAATATAATTAACATCTTCGATTTCCAAATCCATGCTAACTTGAGTCTCTTGTATATGGTTTTTGTATTATATTTCTTGGTGGTAAGTTGTAACCCACAAGGATTGCTTGGTAATAGTTCTCTATTTGTGACTTGAGCGATTCGAACTTTAATTGTGAGCCCACATCAACACAGCATGTGGGAGTTTTCATAAGGAAACTTTATCATAGATTCATGACCATCAATTTTTTTGTTGTTAACTTTGACCCCTCCTGGCAGTGCGCTCTAAGCCTCTAACAACGTCACGTCACCAAAGTACAGGGAACATATTTTCTGAAACATACTGCAGGTTTTTCATTATCAGTATCTGAACCATAATGTCTGATACACTGTAGCACATACATACTCATAGCAGAAAAATGAAATTGTCATGGTGACACATCGCTTTGCCAATCTTAAGCCTACGTGTATTGGTAGAATGATGGTAACATTTAGTACTATGTGCAAATCAATCCTTGATTGCTGCTTCATTTCTTCATGTAATTTTCTTTTTGAACAAATTGTCCGAAACTTTCATAGTAAATGATGCCTAACTAAATGATTCTAAAATGTTGGCAAGTCTATTCTACACCAAAGCGGCTTGCATGAATCATCCTTTTCTATTTAAACCTGGAATATTTGATCTGATGTGATTGTGATATGGGAGTGCTGAGCATCTTGTCCAAGCAAGTACTTGTTCACTAAGAAATATCATATCTGACAACTTTGTGACTTTAGACCAGCCTGTATGCTACTGTCGATACACATGTTAGCCATACACAAGATATTTCTAACTGATGTGGTAACTACTTGCAGGTATTTGGAGCTCTTTGGTATCTTCTTTCCATTCAGAGAGAAGACACCTGCTGGAGAGAAGAATGTAGCAAGAGGCGCTGCGATTTTGCATCTTTATACTGTGGGAGTGCCACAGCTGGAGAGAATACTTTTTTAGCAAGTGCTTGTCCGACAGATGGTGACGCCGACATAGACCCAATATTTGGAATTTATTTATCGGCTCTTGTTACTGTTTCAGAATCGACGAGTTTCTTTGAGAAATTTTTCTACTGCTTTTGGTGGGGTCTGCAAAATATGAGGTTTGTCTACCCCTCCCTCAACCACCCCACACAATTTTTTTGTTATCAATTTTCAGTTTGTGATCCACCAAGGAATGTTGAATTAAATTTGTATTTATGTATTGATTTACCTACTGCAGCTCTTTTGGTGAAAATCTGGCAACAAGCACTTACATATGGGAGAATTTGTTTGCTGCTTTTGTCTCGACATCGGGTTTAGTGTTATTCGTACTCATTATTGGTAATGTGCAGGTAGGTCTCTACCATGAATGCCTTTTTTTGTATTATGTCTATTGTGAGTAAGTGGTATTTATTCATAACTGAAATGCACAAGAAGTAAGTGTCAATAAAATTTAAATGGCCAAAATCGATTTCTCTATTGCATAGTTGGGAGTGATATACTCCAGAGTTACATGGGCCACATGGGCTTACTCTACTGTGGGCCTAAACAGCAAAGATACATGATATATACATATTCTAACACCCCCCCCCCCCCTTCAAACTCAAGGTGGATCAGACACATTGAGTTTGAGAATATGAAGATTATGGTGTTCCCTAGTCTGAGCTTTTGTGAAGAAATCAGCAAGTTGAACCTCAGATGGGACATATTCGAGATGAATAGTTGACTGTTGGCAGTGAGAGCGTGTGAAGAATGCATCCACTCCAATATGCTTTGTCAGTTCATGCTTTACTGGATCATTTGCAATTTGAATAGCAACAGTGCTGTCACAAAGGAGGGATGTGGGTGTATCACATGAGATACCAAGATCAGCCAATAACCAGCGAAGCCAAACAATTTCTGATGTAGCCAATGCTCGAAGCTTAGCCTTAGCACTGGAACGAGACACTGCTGTCTGTTTCTTGGACTTCCAAGCAATAAGAGAAGTACCAAGAAAGAGACAGTAGCCTGTGATGGAGCGACGGTCAACGGGATCACTCGCCCAAGTGGAGTCAGAGTAAGCATGGAGCAGAAGCTGGTTATTTTGAGCATAGAATAGCCGTCGACATGTTGTCCCCCTCAAGTACCGAAGCACACAAAGCAAGTGACTATAATGAACTGAGGTAGGAGCACTGACAAGCTGACTGAGGATATGAACAACATGAGCAATGTCAGGTCTTGTCACTGTTAGGTATACAAGGCTGCCGACTAGATGACGATAGCGAGAGGGGTCCTCAAGGAGAATACCATCAGTGGGGCGCAATTGCAGCTGCAACTCCATAGGTGTAGCAGCTGTACGTGTATCAGTAAGACCTGAGCGCGAGATCAAATCCTGAGTGTAGCGACGCTGAGAGAGATAGTAACCATCATCTGTGCGATCAACCTCAATTCCTAAGAAGTAACTCAGAGATCCCAAATCTGACATCTTGAATTGCTCACTCAGCTTTTTCTTAACGAAAGCAATGTATTTCTGATCATCTCCAGTAATCAACATATCATCCACATAGAGTAAAAGTAAAGTTCGACCACGGTCAGATGTATGAGTGAAGAGTGCAGGGTCATGGTCACTAGAAGAAAAACCAGCAGCTTGAACCACAGAACTGAATCGCTCAAACAAAAAAACGCGGGGCTTGTTTGAGCCCATAGAGAGCCTTTCGAAGACGACAAACATAACCAGATGGGGCCTCAACACCAAGAGGTGGCTGCATATAGACTTCCTCATGTAGATCGCCATGAAGGAAAGCATTTTTCACATCCATTTGAGATATGTTCCATGATCGAGCTGCAGTCACAGCAATCAGAGTGCGTACGGAGGTCATATGTGCAACAGGGGCAAACGTCTCATCATAGTCTTGTCCATGAGCTTGCTGAAAACCTCTAACAACAAGTCGAGCCTTATAGCGCTCCACAGAACCATCTGACTTGGCTTTTACCTTGTATACCCATTTGCATGTAATAGGGACTGTCCGAGGAGGCAATGGTACTAAATCCCATGTACCAGTACCCTCTAGGGCTGCGAGCTCCTCACACATAGCAACCTTCCACTTAGGTAACACGAGTGCCTCCTGATAATTTCTAGGCTCACTGACTGCTCCTACAGAAAAATCATTTTTATATCTATTTGGAAGCTCAAGTGAGGAGCGGTCACGAAGAGCATACCTGCTTGTCTGAGAGGAATCTTCAGGGCAAGGATCACTAGTATTGGCCGAAGGAGTAGAAGCCAAAGGAATGGATGACTGGACATCAGATGATACTCGAGGGCAACGACTTTATACAAAAGGAAATGAATCTAAATGTGAAGGAGCTGATGGAGGTGGTGAGGAAGAAGACTGCAAAGGTGGGTCTTGCGGTAAAGGTGGGTCTGGTTGATCTGACTCATCTGAAGAGAAGATAGGTGGAAGAGAAAGAAAGGAGGTGGACTCTAAGGACGTGGAGGATGATGATGTAGTTGAAGGCGAATAAAAGAATGGCTGATCTTCATTAAAACTTACATCACGTGAAAAGCGAATACGACGAGCCGAAGGATCATAACAACGATTACCCTTATGCTCAAGACTATATCCAAGAAAAACACACTGAACAGACTGTGCAATTAACTTAGTACGCTCATGAGGGGCGGCTAATAGTACATAGCATGTACAACCAAAAACACGGAGGTGATCATATGTGGGAGGGGAACCAAAGAAGACCTCACCAGGACATTTGTCCTGAATACGAGATGAGGGCTGGATGTTTATGAGGTACACATCTGTGGAAATAGCTTCACCCCAAAAATAGGTAGGGACAAAAGAAGAGATCATAAGAGTACGAGCTGTCTCAATTATATGGCGATGCTTACGCTCGGCAACACCATTCTAAGCATGCACACCAGGACACAAAAGCTGAGGAAGGGTACCCTCTGAAGAAAGAAAATCACGAAAAGCTGTAGATAGATACTCCCCCCAGAGTCAGAGCGAAAAATGCGAATAGCACTAGAAAATTGAGTATGAATCATGCGTGCAAAAGACTGATATGTAGAAAACAACTGGGAACGATGTTTCATAAAATAGACCCAAGTATATCGAGAGTGATCATCAATGAATATGACATAATATTTGAGGCAAAAGGGGAGGGACCCCATACAGCTGAGTGCACTAAATCGAAAAGGTGACTAGAACAAGTAGTGCTGGAAGGATATGGCAGTTGTATCTGTTTCCCAAGCTTACAACCCTTACAATGAAAACCAGCATCGACAGGAACATGACCCAAAACGCGCTGCTTAACAAGACTAGATAAATGGGAACCACACAGATGGCCTAAACGATGATGCCATTGGGCAAATGAAAACGACGAAGTTGATCTCGATGTTGAGGCCGAAGAAACATGCGAAGCGGAAGCTGAAGGAAGGTGTAGGGTGTCAAGTTCGTAGAGGGAAGTGGATCCTCTATGGCGACGGCTAGTTCCAATGATCCTCTTGCTCTGAAGATCCTGCACATAACAAGAGGTTTTGTCAAAACCAACAAAGTAGTCCATATCAGCTATTTGACCAACAGACATGAGATTCATGGACAATTGTGGGCAAAAGAAATGTTAGGAACTGAAAACTCAGATGTGAATAGGGAACCCTGGTGAGTGACAGAACAAGGTGTACCATCAGCAGTATGAACAGAGGCACCATCCTTGACCGGCTGGCATGACACAAGCCGCGAGCGATCAGAGGTCACGTGAAAGGAAGCTCCAGAATCAAGCACCAAGGCTGAGTTACACGATAACTAGACTGAGAAGCGACAGACGCGGGGGCACTCATAGCTGGATGTTGTGGCTCACTAATCATACCAGCAAACAGTCCCCTAATAGGTGGGCGACGCTGCTGCTGAGTAGGAAACTTCTTACGATATTCAGCCAACAACTCTGGGTGAAGAGCAAAACAGCCGTCAGCTGTATGCCCAGATTTCTTGCAGTGACCACAGTTCATAAGAGAAAAACAACTATCAGGTCTATGTCCAGTCTTCTTGCAGTGAGGACAGATATTTCCTGAAGAAGGACCTTTGAAAGAACCCCGAGGAGCTGCAAGAACACTACTGTGAGTGGTGGATGATGAGCCAAGGGAGCGAAGACGAGTCTCTTCAGCAATCAAGCTAGCAAGTGCCTCATCCATAGTAGGAGGTGAAGGGCAACCAAGCAGCTGCGTGCGGTTATTTTCAAAATCTTGCCTGAGCCTCATCACAAACTGAAACATGAAGGACTGAGCTTCATAATTTTCCTTGGCCAGACAAGACTCGCATCCAGAGAGACTCTTTGGAGTCATTGAGAGCAGCTGGCTAGAGATCCGAGTAAAAGCTCCATAATAGTCCTCTATGGACATGTCCAGTTGTTAACTCCGTCTATGTTGTCTCAACATAGCCGGTCCCAAGCCCGGATAAAGGAGGAGGGTTGTGATAGGCTTGGCGAGCCAATGTCAAAACTCAGCTACTCTTATGGAGATGAAACCCAAAAGAACCTCGTTGGGGCGTAACCCTCTTAGCGACGTGCCATATCGGAACCCGAGTGTGGTGTCAAATAGGCAAGGGCTGGGCTGCCACCCCCTTGGTGGCGCGCCGTGTTGTGATCTGGATACGGTGTTAAGTGAGCAAAGATCGGGTCGTCGCATCCTTAGTGGCGCGCTACATCGACGCCCGGGTGTAGTGAAAAATGAGCAAGGGTCTTCGCACTTGACTCGACGAGTTAGCCGAGCCTAGGAGGATCCGCTTAGGTAGTTGGAACGTAGGGTCCCTAACCGGTAAGTTACGGGAGTTAGTTGATACGGCGATAAGGAGGCGTGTTGATGTCCTATGTGTCCAAGAGACCAAATGGAAGGGACAGAAGGCGAAGGAGGTGGAGGATACCGGCTTCAAGCTATGGTACACGGGGACAACTTCGAACAAAAATGGAATAGGCATCTTGATTAACAAGAGCCTCAAGGATGGAGTGGTGGAAGTCAAGAGACAAGGGGACCGGATTATCCTAGTCAAGCTGGTTGTTGGGGACTTAGTTCTCAATGTTATCAGTGCGTATGCCCCGCAGGTAGGCCACAACGAGAGCACCAGAGAGAGTTCTGGGAAGGCCTCGAGGACTTGGTTAGGGGTGTACCTTTTGGGGAGAAGCTCTTCATAGGAGGAGACCTCAATGGTCACGTGGGTGCATCTAACACTGGTTTTGAAGGGGTTCATGGTGGCTTTGGCTATGGTATCCGGAACCAAGAAGGAGAAGACGTCTTAAGCTTCGCTTTAGCCTACGACATGGTCGTAGCTAACACCCTCTTTAGGAAGAGAGAATCCCACCTAGTGACTTTCAGTAGTGGGCAACACTCTAGCCAAATTGATTTTGTCCTCTCTAGAAGAGAAGACAGACGAGCTTGCCTTGATTGTAAGGTGATACCTGGAGAGAGTGTGGTCCCTCAACATAAGCTGGTGGTGGCTGACTTCCGCTTTCGGATTCGTATCCAGCGGGACAAGCACGCCAAAGTCGCTAGAACGAAGTGGTGGAAGGTAAAGGGGGAGGCAGCCCAGACTTTCAAGGAGAGGGTTGTTAGGGAGGCCCCTTGGGAGGAAGGAGGCGATGCAAACAATATGTGGATGAGGATGGCGAGTTGCATTCGGAAGGTGGCTTCAGAGGAGTTTGGAGTGACCAGGGGAAGGAGAAGCGATGCTAAGGATACCTGGTGGTGGAACGTTGAGGTCCAGAAGGCTATTAAGGAGAAGGACTGTTTCATATGCCTATATCTAGACAGGAGTGCTGCCAACATGGACAAGTACAAGGGGGCAAAGAAGGCCGCGAAGCGAGCGGTGAGCGAGGCAAGGGGTCGGGCGTATGAAGACGTCTACCAGCGTTTAAGCACGAAGGAAGGCGAAAGGGACATCTATAAGATGGCCAAGATCCGGGAGAGGAAGACGAGGGATGTCAACCAAGTCAAATGCATCAAGGATGGAGCGGATCAACTTTTTGTGAAGGATGAAGAGATCAAGTGTAGATGGCGAGAGTACTTCGACAACCTCTTCAATGGGGAGAAGGAGAGCTCTACCTTCCAGCTAGACGACTCCTTTGATGATACCAGTAGACGCTTTGTCCGACGTATCTAGGAGTCTGAGGTGAGGGAGGCATTGAAGAGGATGAAAGGAGGCAAGGCGATGGGCCCTGATGGTATTCCCATTGAAGTATGGAGAGGCCTCGGAGACATAGCGATAGTATGGCTAACTAAGCTTTTCAACCTCATTTTTCGGGCAAACAAGATGACCGAAGAATGGAGACGGAGTACGTTAGTGCCAATCTTCAAGAACAAGGGAGATATTCAAAGTTGCACTAATTACCGTGGAATCAAGCTAATAAGCCATACAATGAAGCTATGGGAGAGAGTCATTGAGCATCGCTTAAGAAGATTGACAAGCATGACCAAAAATCAATTTGGTTTCATGCCTGGAAGGTCTACCATGGAAGCCATCTTCTTGGTACGACAACTTATGGAGAGATACAGGGAGCAAAAGAAGGATCTCCATATGGTGTTCATTGACTTGGAGAAGGCCTATGATAGGATACCACGGAATGTCATGTGGTGGGCCTTGGAGAAACACAAAGTCCCAACAAAGTACATCACCCTCATTAAGGATATGTACGATAATGTTGTGACAAGTGTTCGAACAAGTGATGGCGACACCGATGACTTTCCAATTAAAATAGGACTACACCAAGGTTTAGCTTTGAGCCCTTATCTTTTTACTTTGGTGATGGATGAGGTCACAGGGGATATACAAGGAGATATCCCATGGTGTATGCTCTTTGCGGATGATGTGGTGCTAGTCGATGATAGCCGGGCGGGGGTTAATAGGAAGTTAGAGTTGTGGAGGCGGACTCTGGAATCGAAAGGCTTTAGGCTTAGTAGAACTAAAACTGAGTACATGAGGTGCAGTTTTAGTACTACTAGGCAGGAGGAGGAGGAGGAGGAGGAGGAAGAGGTTAGTCTTGATGGGCAGGTGGTACCTGCGAAAGACACCTTTCGATATTTAGGGTCTATGTTGCAGAAGGATGGTGATATTGATGAAGATGTGAGTCATCGGATCAAGGCTGGTTGGATGAAGTGGCGCCAAGCTTCTGGCGTCCTCTGTGACAGAAGAGTGCCACAAAAGCTAAAAGGCAGGTTCTATAGGACGGCGATCCGTCCTGCGATCTTGTATGGCGCAGAATGTTGGCCAACCAAGAGGCGACATATCAAAAAACTAGGTGTAGCAGAGATGCGCATATTGAGATGGATGTGTGGCCACACAAGAAAGGATCGGGTGCGGAATGATGATATGCGTGAAAAAGTTAGCGTAGCACCGATTGAAGAGAAGCTTGTCCAACACCGTCTAAGATGGTTTGGACATATACAACGTAGGCCTCTAGAAGCGGCGGTGAATATTGGAAGGATAAAGCGGGCTGAGAATGTTAAGAGGGGTCGTGGTAGACCAAACTTAACATGGGATGAGTCCGTTAAGAGAGACATGAAGGATTGGAACATCACTAAAGAACTAGCCATGGACAGGGGTGCGTGGAAGTTAGCTATCCAAGTGCCAGAACCATGACTTGGTTTCGAGATCTTATGGATTTCAACTCTAGCCTACCCCAACTTGTTTGGGACTGAAAGGCTTTGTTATTGTTGTTGTTGTTGGACATGTCCAGTTGTTGAAGATTCTGAAGATTTTGCAATAAGGAATACTGAAGTGCGCCACTGGGCTGAAGATATCTTTGCTCCAAATACTTCCATATTTCTTTTGCAGTGGAGTAATGCTTGATACTCATCCGCAGTGAGGGAGCAACATTGAGAATTAAAGCACCCATAACCTTTGCATCTGTCTTTTTCCAAGCCTTCCTGGTGGCTGCATCCTCCTTTTCATCAGGAGGACCATCAGTCAAATGTTCATCAAAACCAGCAGCCCTCACAACTGTTCTAACTGAGAATGCCCATTCTCTGTAATTTGAACCATCTAGCTTAATATCAATGGAGAAGATAGAATTGTCCTTGGCCATGACCGAAAACAGCCAGCAAGAGATCTGAGCAGCCACGAATGAAAGTAACACTACCCCAAATCAGAAGCAAAAGCAAGTACCTGCTAGACAGCTAACCAACAGCAACCACAAGGTCGGAGAGAGCAAGCAGACCAGCGAACAACAGCCCAGACCAGCAAGCAGACCTGTTAGCCACTCATGGACCAGCTGAAGATAGGGCTTGCGGCGTCCGGCTGGCCGGATGACAACCACCAGTAGGAAGAGGGGAAGAAGGAACACATGCACACATAGAAGAAACGATGGGAACTTGGGAAGGTGGCCGCCGGCAGCTCGCCGGTGGTGAGGTAGTTGGCGGCTAGGGTTAGGGATTTGGCAACCCAAGCTCTGATACCATGTCAATAAAACTTAAATGGCCAAAATCGATTTCTCTATTGCATCGTTGGGAGTGATATACTCTAGAGTTACATGGGCCACATGGGCTTACTCTATTGTGGGCCTAAACAGCAAAGATACATGATATATAAATATTCTAACAGTAAGGAGCGCAAAATTGTGCCTTTCTCAGGCATGATAAAAGCACCCCACAACCTAATCTAGGACGTGTTTCCCGTTTTGCGCAGACCTGGGCATTACTTCCTATGCCGTATCTCGCCGTGGCATGTACCTGGAGTATATGTATATATAAGATTACCTCAGTGTTACATATATATATACTATTTCAAAGGTGTTATGCATGCTACTGAAATGTGGTAATATGGTGTGCATACTGTTTAGACAAAATCCTTTTTATGAGCAAATATGAAGGTTTTAATAAAATTGGATAACCACTCGAGCATATTTTTCATGTAGATTGCATTAGAGTGTCTTAGAATTAGTATATGAGTATACTCAGGTGATCAAGAAGTACATCAAGTTCGTTTAGGTGGTACAAGAGGCATGGGAATAACAACACCCAGTGGTACCTTGTATTTTCCCTCTATCTATTCATTTGATTTTAGTCGAATGCTTGGACAAATGTGAAATGAAACTGTTGCTGGAGACCTTTGCTTTTTCATCGATACTAGGTGAACATCACGATTTTCTATTTTTATTTATCCAAATCTAGGGAAGTTAGATGATCAAGTGGTACTAAGAGCAATATTTTCCATACAAAAATGATAATTTTCTTATACCCTGCTGTCGTTTGTCTGAACCTGCCTGATTAGGGAAACCATGTTTTAGGAGGATTTATAAGAAAAATGTTTTGAGTTGAGGGTGGTATAAATCATTCTTTAATTGTAGAAGAGGTCCACTTTGCTCAGTCAAACTATTTTAGAGGAGCACTCAGACTTGTAAACTTATTTTAGTACCACTTAAGCACGTAAGGTTCTTATGCCAGATCACTTGCTCCCTGTGGTGGGTTTTTAGGTGGTGTTTAGTATTGCTTCCACATCACCCGGGTTTAGACATGTAGAGGCCACGTCTCTCTCTCAAAAAAAAAAAAAACGAGTATATTACATATCCATGTAATTGTGTGTTCACCCTGAGTTTAACATATTTTGTGTTTCTACATTATGCATGTAATTTAATATGGTATCAGAGCGAATAGGTCTCGAGTTCAAGACCCGGACAACACACTATTAATAAAAAAAGTGGTGGACTACATGGATCCCACTTCTGCATCAGTTCGGACATTTGGATGTACTGGCTGGTGCATGCAACTAAGTACAATAATAATTCATTTCATGCATGCTAGGGATTGAAAAAAAATCACAATTAAGTGATAGTCTGATCCGAACTGCATTGATCATGTCCTAGACAGTAGGCACAGAACAGCAATCTTCTCCTCCATCTGTACCAGTTCTCTCCAAATG
This sequence comes from Puccinellia tenuiflora, assembly GCA_012064385.1. Classification (NCBI taxonomy): domain Eukaryota; kingdom Viridiplantae; phylum Streptophyta; class Magnoliopsida; order Poales; family Poaceae; genus Puccinellia; species Puccinellia tenuiflora. Next base: position 63,455 of record QRDG01000007.1, read on the forward strand.
TTCCAACAAGATACCAAGGTACTTAGCTCCTTGAAGAAGAGTTTTGTGTCGGAAGCTTTACAATGGGCCAAAGCTAACATGCCAAAGATATATAACCTGCAGTTTCAGGAGATATTAATTGAATTTCAACACTTAATACCGATTTTTTTTTCCGAAATGGAGGGTATACCCCTAGCCTCAGAATCCGGAGGATGTACACAGCCTTTTTTATTAGATTATTCCACAAAACCTTACAAGAGAAATACAAAGATCAATCCGAAAAGAAGCCACCAACCTAGCGACAGCTCGCTATACCTAAAACACCGATGAAGGGGGTGGCCAAGAACACAACACAACAACGCGCATCATCAAAATACCGAAGGCCACACCAAGCCGACCGATAGCAGAAGGGGCACACTCGGTCCGGCAGACCCTCAACGGCACCGATGCGTGCGCTACAAAAGTCGCCGCCACCGTCTTCCTCTAACCCATCTTCATCTTCAGGACATACCAAAGCATTATAATTGTCAGGCCTGCCATCGACACCACCACGGTGCCAGACAACTCCACCACCCCGTGCGCGCTCATCGTCACGCGGCCACCGCTCAGACCCCGCTGCACCATGCCGCCGAGACCCACCGTCAGCCTTACGGTAGATGTACACCACTCCAGCACTTGCCTCCACCATCGAAACAGCTGCTCCAAAAACGATGCCCTCAAGAGGGAGAGCGAAGCCCAATACGCCACCATCGTCCGACCCGGGAACCGGATCTAGGGTTTCCCAAGAGCAGCGCGAGTGAGTTGACAATAGTTACACGATGATGCCTCCATCAAGGAAAACGGCGCAAACGCCGCCATCGTCGGCCATGACCGGAGTTGGCTCGATTTTCATCGGTCACTATGTCTCCCCATCTCGCAGCCGGGACTCATTGACGGATCGCGAGATCCGCCAAACCTGCCTCGGGCCGATCACCTCTGACGGAGAAGATGACCACCACCACCAAACCCAGGGTCACTGCCCCGGGTGCCCTCGTGATGCGGATCAAGGCCAGGATCATCAGCTTCAAATCTGGCGCCGAAGAATTGGACAGAAGGTCGCACGAGCAGCCGCGAGCCCTTCCGAGCCACCGCTGCAACTGCCGATCCGCCGCCGAGACCCAGCCATCGCTGGCCCGCCATCACCGCTGGGATTCTTGCACAATCGGCGCCGCGACCTGCAGTCGTCCCGCGGGTGATAGGAGAGACCGCCGCTGCCGCGCCGCGCCACCCGGGTGTTGCCTTGGCGTCGCCGGCGGCGGCGGGAGGGGGAGCGGCAGTGGTGTGGCCTGGAGTACTGGGGGCGGGGCGCTGTGGTGCGGCGCGGCGGCGCCGCAAGGGGGCGAGAGGTTAGGAGGTTAGGGTTAGGAGCAGAATACACATTGTGCACTAACTTCGAAATTCTTCATGTACCACATATCAGTCTGTCATATTCAAGTACCAGATGTAAGTCCAAGCCCTCTAGCAAGTGCCTAGACTAGTAGCCCTACAGTAGACACCATAATCATGCTAGCTGCTAACAAGAACTGGGACTGTAGCAACTTGATTAGTCTCAAAACAACATAGGATAACAGTAACATGAGATTCGGCAGCCAACAAATTATAACTGATATATATTCATTTTAATGTTCATCATTTTTTTATCACGTGAGAATGCCTCCTGATTATTTGTCCAGCGTATTTGTTACGTGCCTCCTGATTATTTGTCCAGCGTATTTGTTACACATGTAAAGACACAACTCTTTTTAAAGGTGTAACCAGGAATAAGTATTTTAATTACTCCCTTCGATCCATAAAAATTGTCGCCCATTTAGTACAAAGTTTGTACTAACTTAGTACAAAATGAGCGATACTTATTATAAATTTATTAGGCAGCTAAGTTGTGTAAGGGGACCATACTACTTATCCTAATTCTTTCAATTTTGTAGACCTATTTACTATCAGCCTCCATGCGTGTAGAAGAAATGAGAGTGAAAAGGTGCGACACAGAGCAATGGATGGCATATCGTCTACTTCCCGAGAATCTCAAGGAGCGAATACTGCGTTACGAACAATACAGGTGGCAAGAAACAAGAGGAGTTGATGAAGAGGGCCTTCTTATCAATCTTCCCAGGGATCTTAGGAGAGAGATAAAGCGGCATCTTAGTCTATCACTTCTCAAGAAGGTATTTTCTCACACCTTTTCATTTTTAAGGATATCCTTACATGGTTTTACTATATTTTTTTTATAGAATTTCCGTCTTGAGTATCCTCGTCCCAGTATCACATTATTTACTCACCGTCCCAATGGAAATATACAGAACCATGTCAATGCAAACTTTCCAGCTTTGAAAAATATCACCCGATGTCTCTGTCATGTGAGGCCTGGACAGCTGGACCCACATGTCATACTCATATCCAGCGGTATTTTTCAGAGTTGAAACTTTACAGCGGCATGGTTCCAGTGTTCTCATTTCTAGTGCTGAGCTCTACAGGCTCAACCATACAAACTGTATCGAATCATATGCGGAAGATGGTATATTGCTGCCACTTATTGTCTCCCAATCGGTTGTTCTTGACACTCACTGATGCTCATCTATCTAAGTAAAAAAAAAAAAATCGAGACCATCTAAGTCGGATTTTGAAAGCTAAGATCGGGTTGCATATGCAGTAGAATTGTGTGGATTTCGAATCATGCAGTGAAAGCTTCAGGTTGGACAGTTAGTTAGGTCTCTCGTCTTAGCCCTTTTCCACTGTTTGCAGGTTCCTATGTTTGAAAACATGGACGAGCAGCTCCTGGATGCGATGTCTGATCGTCTAAAGCCAATGCTGTACACTGAAGACAGCTGCATAATTCGAGAAGGAGACCTGGTGAACGAAATGCTTTTCGTTATGAGAGGATATCTCGAGAGCGTGACTACAAATGGTGGACAGAGCGGTTTCTTCAACTCCAATGTTCTGAAAATTGGAGACTTCTGCGGTGAAGAGCTCCTCACTTGGGCTCTTGACCCTGCTGCAGTTTCAAACCTCCCCAGCTCCACCAGGACAGTGAAGACATTGTCCGAAGTGGAAGCCTTTGTTCTGAGGGCTGATGACTTGAAGTTTGTGGCCACTCAGTTCAGGAAACTCCATAGCAAGCAACTCCAGCATACCTTCAGCTTCTACTCACAACAACGGAGAACCTGGGCCGCTTGTTTCATACAGGCAGCTTGGCACAGATATTGCAGAAAGAAGCTGGAAGATGCGTTGTTTGAGAAGGAAAAGAGATTGCAAGCAGCGATCGTAAGTGACGACTCTACCAAGCTCAGTCACGGCGCGGCACTGTACGCTTCGCGTTTTGCTGGCAACATGATGCGGATCCTACGGCGTAACGCCACCCAAAAGGCCCGTTTGCAGGAAAGGGTGCCTGTAAGGCTGTTACAAAAGCCGGCAGAACCCAACTTTTTTGCCGAAGGAGAGTGATTTTTCCGTACCCTGGTATGCCCCATCAACTGGTAAAAGTTTGCTCCTGCGCCCCGATCAACTCACCGCTTGACTCAATTTAATGATTGGATGTTGTACATAGATAAACCACGTTGTCCGAAGCTTTGTGCTTTATCCGATGTAATTGTATGTTTTTTTTGTTTTTTTGTTGTCTGTACATGTGCTATCTTTGTATACGAAAATAATGGATCTATTATAAGCACTGTGTTATCTAGGACACGTGCCCTATGAACAGTGGCAGAGTTAGGGGGACCAGCTTTTGACCCCCTTCAACCTTGAATCCTTGCTCTGCCCCTGCCTACGAGGTCTTTGCATACGGCGCTCATAAACCTTGCAAACAAATAAAAGTCCATGCAGCACAACGCTATCCCATACATCCATCCATGTACCTAATGCAAAGATTCTTGGTTTTGAATTTTAAAATGTTTTATCTCTTAACTGTAGATCAAAATCAAAAATCCGTTTTCATTATTGGATTACTCATGATGTGATCTTTGAAACAAGATCTCATATTGCTATATTTCGACAACATTTTTTATCTGTCCGTAGTTGTCGGGTTATTGTCACTAGCAATCTTAACAGATTATAGACATATTATATCACCTCGATTACCAGGCAATATTCACTTGGTTACCAGGTTACTAAATTACTCACACCTATGTAAGACTTCCATGATGCTATTTTGTTGCTACGAAAATATCTTTTATATGTTGGGAATACTTGAATTCTCATCTTTAGGCTTGATAACAATTTCATCCCGAAAAAGTATAAACTTTTACCTGGTAAGTATGTACAATTTGGGTGGTTGCCGTTCACTACTAGCATGGTAAGCATAGTATCATGATCTGATGCGTCAAAAAAAGTTCGTCAAAACATAACAGGATGAAAACTAGTTTCGAAACCATCGTCAAGATGAACTCAATGGTGAAAATAGATTTTCAATCGGATTAATAATTTATGAGATAAATTATGTTAAACTTTCTGAAATTAATGTTGGTGGCATCAGGCATAAGGTAGTTGGATCCCTAGGTACATTACATGCATGTCCGTATGTATGTTTGCTTTTCTTTGCATAGTAAAGTATGGGATCACTATCGTACAGCGTGGATCGAAGGGTGCCTTTTCGGATGAGGTCCATGGGAACGTTTGCATAGTAGATTAATGTTCTATACTGTATTCGAACCACTCATACTCATAAATGTAACTGATAGTTTCTTGCAGAAATTCACTTCAACTCCAGAGTGCATATGCTCCATCTAATTGTAACAGATAATTTCTCACAGAACTGGTTCTACGATGCCTGATGGCTCCGAAATTTGACCGAATAAAGTGGTTAAACGGTCCTTTGCACCTGAAATCTGAGAAAGAGGGCTAGTTTGGTAGCTCAATATTTTCAAAACTAGAGTATTGTAAAACCAAAGTATTCCATCGCTATGCTAAGGTATACTTTAGATTAGGAAAAAAAAAGGTCATGGACTCATGGACTCATGACTGAAGTTTTTAATATGGAAAAAAGCCTGCAGTTTTGGAGAATACTTTAGTTTTTAAACCGTGATATTCATTGAATCCAAACATCTTAAACTATTAGATACTTTAGTATTTCTAGAAATCAAAGTATTCTTTAAATAGTTCAAAAATACTTTAATGCCAAATGGGGCCTAATCAATTTATGCACGTAAATTGTTGAACTACCAAGTCGCGCATGGGAACCAACTATTCCCGCCTTCACTTTCTCTCTCTCAACATGTGGCCGTGGTCGAAGCCGTTCTTGGCTTTCCTCTGCGATGGTTTTGGCCTTTGTTGCCGGGTGTCGAAGTTGTCGGCGATAGTTGGTGTTGTTGTCTTTAGTATTACTAGCAAATATGCCCGTGTGTTGCTAAGGTTTGATTTTTTTATGCTATCTCATTAATTTGTTTGTACCTTATTGCTGATAATGTTCGAATCATCTCCCGGTCATGATATGGCCGGAACCAATGCCACCACCGACAATGCCACCGATGACCATCGACCTTATGTTGTGGGATCTAATGATGACCACATTGGAGTCCCGCAGCGGCATTGGAGGACAGCGGCTTGCCATAAGCCCCGTTTCATCCTTCACATGCGTGTTGGTACACTTCTACCGTTACGCCGACCGCCTCGTCGTCGTCGTCAGGCAAGGGGATGGGGAGAGCAAGAGCCGCCTCACTACTATTTCACTCTGCTGCACCAGGAGGCGCCGAGTTTATCCACGACGCTGTGGCAAGCATCGCCGCCGCGCTCTACGTCCCACGGGTTGTCTGGTTGTTTTAAAGAAGGTCCTTGCCGCTAACCACTCGACCACCATGGTTGCAACTTGCAGGCCGTCAATCACGTACTCCGTACATAGGCCTGGAGACAATCAGTGAAATCGAGGCACCAATCAAGAATCAACTCACAAGCTAGCTGCCGTGTATCTAGTGATCTAGTCCAAAGAAAAGCCATGGTCCTCCTCGTACGTGGTCTGTTGTCTCATGTGGAGTTGGTCTGCAACTATGATCTGAGGGTTAAGCTCAACGGCAAGGAAGCAATAAACCGGAAAAAGAATAAAGAAATAAAAGCTTCTTTTCAGCTGATTAATTATTAGTTCTGCATAATACGTGCGGTGTCTCCTGCAACTGAACCGAACTCGCCCGACAATCCCAGCGCCTCCTTCACGGCTGGCACCCGCGTTATCATGTACGTCAGTATGTAGAAACCCGACTGCTCCCCCACCAAGGCCTTCGCCATCGACCTCCTACCCGGCAGCTCCCGTGTATTGGGGCTTTGGCAACCGAGTTCCTCTCCGGTGTCGCTGCCATGCGCGCCGCCGGCGAATCAGTCGACCGGCGCTAGGAATTGGGCTATAGCCGGGGCGAAGCATTTGAGTGCCATTTTATCAGGAGAGTAATTCGCATGTCGTTTGTTTGTTTTTCGGCTTGTAAAATACCTATTGTGTAGTCTCCCTAATTAATGAGATGAGGCAAATCTTTTCAGGACGACATATTAGAGAAATTATGACTTGATGTATACTAAAGTCCAATGTAATTGACTAATTAGTACCTTTGTATGTAATGCGGAAAATGTTTGTGTGATTAATCATTTCCTTGATCACACTCTTCGTACGCAGTGCACGAGAGTTTATGCTTACTAGCACAATGCCCGTTCTTTGTTACGGAGTAAACGCTCGTGTCGCGCTCCTGAGAGGTGGCGAGGGCGCGGTGAAATCTGAGGGTACTTGTCGAGGTAGGCTTGAAGTAGATGGTGTGGGCTCGATCATTTTTAATGAAACTTTGTCCCAAATCGGTCGTCACGCGTACATACCTTTTTCTCCGGACACGGTTGCACCCCTGACGGCCGCCAGCACCAGGGAGCTGATAATGTGCGTGATCGCTTCTACCATGATATCGAGCTCGTACTATTCAGAAAATCAGAAGAGTTTAGAAGAGAAGGCTAGGCGGTCAGTTTGAACTTCCGTGGAAGCCCGTTATTTGCTCCCGACGCGCGCTGAGAGGCAGCCGTGGCGCGGTGGCTGGTGACGGAGGAAGCAGTTCGCCGGACGCTCGGTGTAACCACGGCGTAGTAGGAGGCCGACCTGGGTGCGGCGGCCTGGGCTTGGGGCAGCGCCGCAGCGGTCGTCCAGGACTGGCAATCGGGACGTGCTTCTTATGGTGGTGGCAGCGGGCGGTGACCACCCGGCCCGGTGGTGCGTTTCGCCGGGAGCCACGCGACACAGTGCGGGGAGCTAGTCATTGTCCTCGACTCCTCATCCGACTCCAAACCCCTACTCATCATTGTCCTCGTGGCAAGTCGCTTGCCATTGCGAGCCGGCGGCTGCGCGTTGCCTCATCGAGCAGCCGTGCGTCGTGGTCGTCAGGGACGGATGCACCGATCCACTATGGGTCAAGGGTGTACAAATGTACACCCAAATTTTCTACAAAAATTCATATATATATATAGTGTATATTGGACATATATATATATATCATTTGTGATAGTTTTGAGGATGTATATGTCGCGTTTTCTCATCCAAATCAAGCTCAAACCTCGATATAGCAAATAGCAGGGACAGCAAAGAGCCATTTTCAGTTTTTCACTTTGTTTTGTGTTGGTCAAAATTTAAATGCCCGGAGTTTTTTACTTTCTGTTTGTGTTGGTCGAAATTTGAACACCCAATTTTTTTTCTTCTGGATCCGTCCCTGGTGGTCGTACGGCTCTAATCCCTACTCGCTCTCGTCTTGGTACTCGTTATCATTGGCCATGGCGAGCCGCCGGCGGTGTGGCCTCCTTGAGTAGCTTGACGCTGTCCTCGTCCGGCTCCAATCTCCCCTCGTCATCGTCTTCGTCGTAATAGTCGTAGACTCGTTGTCCCTGGCCATGGCAAGCCGCCGGTCGGATGTTCGATCGATCGCGTGTGGCGGCGAAAAAACACGTGATTCGATGGTTAGTTATTTGAGGACAGTATCGACGGAGTTCGAGACGGACTCTGCTGCCGCATCTGGCCTGACGCGTCGTACCTTATAGGATTGGCTGGCAGCCTGCTGGCATCGAGGCCCAAATCCACGCTTTTTGTACGTATGACGTACCTACCATGACGGACGACCGAAGAAACACAAGCCGTATTATATAGTAGAGATAGAGAAGAGATTAGTGTAGGTCATTTGATAACTTAGACTCATGAAATAATCCGTGTTACAGTTTGCTGTCGGTACAAATAAATAATTTGTCAAGCATTCAACTTAATGTACATTGTCAACTCTTACTTTCGCATCATATAAAAAAAAAGTGCCGCTGTAACGCGCAGGGCATCGTCTAGTATAACTAAGAAGATCAACCCCACTACCTAATTCTCTAAACATGCAGCTATGCCACGTCATTTGTCCTGCCACATTAGCAGTCCAGCCATGTCATCCACCATTTTTTGTTTTTTCGTTTCCACAGCACATCACCATTTCCTCTTCGTCTCCTCCATTTCTGGGTATGTTCATCTCCTGCACTACGCACTTACAAACTTCCTTCTGCCTATTAATATTCACCATCAAATGCCCATTGTCATCGTCTTCGTATTCACCACTACCATGTTTGTGCTGGTGTCCAGTCTAGGGCGTCTCCACGCCGAGCTCTACGGAGCCATGGCTCGCACCAGGACGTGCTCTACCCCATCCTCTCGCTCCAGGACACCGGACTCGGCGCGCAGGGGTATCGGCTACACTAGTAGAAAACACCCATTTAGTCCCGGTTCGTTTGAGCCATTAGTCCTGATTCCCTAACCGGGACTAATAAATCGGGACTAATGTTAGTCCCGGTTCGGCCACGAACTGGAACTAATGGGGTACCACGTGGGCGCGATTGGGCACTGGGCTGGAGGACCTTTTAGTCCCGGTTGGTAACACCAACAAGGACTAAAAGTCCTATTTTTTCGATTTTTTTTATTTTTTTTTCATATTTCGAATCTTTGAATTATTTGTCGGTACAAATAAATAATTTGTCAAGCATTCAACTTAATGTACATTGTCAACTCTTACTTTCGCATCATATAAAAAAAAGTGCCGCTGCAACGCGCGGGGCATCGTCTAGTATAACTAAGAAGATCAACCCCACTACCTAATTCTCTAAACATGCAGCTATGCCACGTCATTTGTCCTGCCACATTAGCAGTCCAGCCATGTCATCCACCATTTTTTGTTTTTTCGTTTCCACAGCTCAGCACCATTTCCTCTTCGTCTCCTCCATTTGTGGGTATGTTCATCTCCTGCACTACGCACTTACAAACTTCCTTCCGCCTATTACTATTCACCATCAAATGCCCATTGTCATCGTCTTCGTATTCACCACTACCATGTTTGTGCTGGTGTCTAGTCTAGGGCGTCTCCACGCCGAGCACTACGGAGCCATGGCTCGCACCAGGACGTGCTCTACCCCATCCTCTCGCTCCAGGACACCGGACTCGGCGCGCAGGGGTATCGGCTACACTAGTAGAAAACACCCATTTAGTCCCGGTTCGTTTGAGCCATTAGTCCTGGTTCCCTAACCGGGACTAATAAATCGGGACTAATGTTAGTCCTGGTTCGGCCACGAACTGGGACTAATGGGGTACCACGTGGGCACGATTGGGCACTGGGCTGGAGGACCTTTTAGTCCCGGTTGGTAACACCAACAAGGACTAAAAGTCCTATTTTTTCGATTTTTTTATTTTTTTTCATATTTCGAATCTTTGAATTATTTGTCAGTTTAATCTCGAATCACCCCCTAATTTCACATTGCTCCACACTACTCACCCATTCTCACACTGGTAGGCAAACTTTCCGATCGGTCACCCATCCTCACACTGCTCTACCCCCAGCACGCTTAACTTTTGAGTTCCTTTCCAACTAGCTTCCATAATTGCATTGAGTACATCTTGATAATATTACGCTATCAATCTTATTATCCCCTACATTTTGACGAGACATGATATTATTTTTTGAATTACAAATCTATATTAACATAAACAACAATGATTAAGTAATACTAATCTTTATACAGAAATCAATTATTAATTCCAAAAAATAAAATAATTTGAATTTCCGACAAAAACTTAAATCTTCCTGCACGATGGCACATGCTATTATTTTTTGAATTCCAAACCTATATTAACATAAACAACAATGATTAATTCAAAAAAATTAAAAAATTAAAATAATTTGAATTTCCGGCAAAAACTTAAATTTGAATTTGAATTTCCGGAAAAAAATAAAAAACACCTTTAGTCCCGGTTGGTATCTCCAACCGGGACTAAAGGCGCCACCGCTTCGTCGACGTCGACATGAAATCTGAAAATTTTCCAAAGTAAAAAAAAAAAACTTTAGTCCCGGTTTGTATCTCTAACCGGGCCTAAAGGTCCATATTTAGTCCCGGTTTGTAATACGAACTGGGTCTAAAGGTTCTCGCGCTGTCCCCATGTCTTCGCAACCCTTTAGTCCCGGTTCGTAACCGGGACTAAAGATTCTTACGAACCGGGACTAAAGCCTGCCGGCGTTCTGGCAGTTTGAACCGGGACTAATGCTCCCATTAGTACTGGTTCGTAAGGAGACCGGGAGTAAAGGTGGCAGAGCCTCTGGACGAAAGCCTTGTTTTCTACTAGTGCTATGTCGATGGCTCGAGTCCGTCGTGATTGAGGTGGCCTCTCTGTAACTTTAAGTCTGTATGACGTCCAGGCGCATCCAACCGTCTTGAGCATTCTTTCCGTCACACGCCTCCTACCAAGTTGTCATCAGCGGCAGCCAATCAAACCCGTAGTTGACCGTGCCATTTTTAGGGTTCATTCCCTATGGATATGATGTTGTTTCTTTGGTAGCAATATCCTTGCTCCAATCTTCCATATATATGGCGGTGTGCAGGTGCAATATCAGGCCACTATGCTGCACGCCAACTGCTCGATAGAATGCCCGAGAGGACTAACAGCTCGAGTTGCGCAATGAGATTGGTAAAGAACTCCTTGCGACAGTTGATGACGCCAATTAATGGTGGTTGATATGAACCGGGCCGAGCTGGCCGGACGGCGAGGTCTCCACCATAGCTAGGTACCTTCGTTTAGTTTTCTGCATCCTACTTGGCTCACAAGATCCTGCAGGTCTACTTGTGTGTCCGACCTAATTAAGTATGAGGCGCAAATCCAAGTTATTTTTGTTTAGTTTTGTACTGTGTTTTCGATAATACAGATGATTAAAATGTTGTGGCACTATGTGATTCAGGGTGGTGCTGCCGAACCTTGTGATATGCACAAATAAAGATCTTGTGCATCCTACTTGGTTCGCTTGCTCCGTCCCTGAAATGTGTGTCCAATCTAAATATATATGATCGAGGCACAAATCCGAAATCATTTTGTTTCTTCTCTTTTTTTTCCGAATGCCGATGATTAAAATGTTGTGTCACTATGTGATTCAGGGTGGTGCTAGCGGACCTTCTGATATTTACAAATAAACATCTTGTGCATCCTCTACTTGGTCCGCTTGCCCCGTCCCTGATCAATGTGTGTCTAATCTAAATATGAGGCATAAATCCGAATTATTTTTGTTTATTCTCTCTTTTTTCGAATGCCGATGATTAAAATGGTGTGGCACTATGTGATTGAGGGTTGTGCTAGCGGACCTTGTGATATGCACAATAAACATCTTGTGCATCCTCTACTTGGTCCGCTTGCCCCGTCCCTGATCAATGTGTGTCCAATCTAAATATGAGGCACAAATCCGAATAATTTTTGTTTATTCTCTCTTTTTGAGAATGCCGATGATTAAAATGATGTGGCACCGTCGGTTATTCGCATGTCATTATTTGCTAAACATGTGATCTCTTGCTTCTTGTTGCCTAATATTTTTATTTGTCTTGTGTACAGAGATGAAGAAGTGGTATGTGGTGTATGAAGGTAGGATTCCAGGAGTCTACGACAAGTGGGAAGACTGTCTCAAGCAAGTGAACAAGTTTAAGGGTAACAACTACTAAGGGTACAAGAGTAAAGAGGAGGCGGAAGCTAGGTACCTGAAGCACCTGATAGCGGAAGAGAAGAGGAGGAGCCGGATGAAGACCACAGATTCATCGTGATCCTCGTCTTGCTCACCATGATTGCGGTTCTCCTATATTTGATTGTAGTTTAGGGTGACCACTTACTTTGTAATGTGATGATGAACTTGGCGGTATACTCGATCTCAAGACCTTGACTTGTCTAATATTTTGAAACTCTTCTATGTCGGATTCTAATTAATGTAATGAATGTGTTAGTCTTATCAACTTTGTCTATTACACTGTTTTGCAACTGTGTATAATGTATTGTATTCAAACTATATAATCGTATAAATACGCGTACAACATATTAAAAATTATTTTTTCAAAACTACAAAAAAAATCGCTACCAGTGGCGCATCAGATAATTACCAGTGGCGCACCGAGTTCTATGGGCCACTGGTTAGTGTTACCAGTGGCGCATCTACTACGGTGCGCCACTGGTAACTATATACCCGTTGAGCATACAGCGGGTGCGCCACCGAGGGGTGGGCATATTAACCGAGGACCAAACTACCGAACCGAAAAAATCTGAACCAAAGCCGAATAGACCTGAACCGAAAAAATGGGTACTGGAATCGGTCCTTAGTTCTGGGAAACCGAATTAAACCTAAGAAAATCGGTTTTGACCCTCGGTTGCCCGAAAGGACCGAACTGATCGAGTAATTTATACATGGCCCAAAATCTGTGGAATAGCACAGCCCATTTCCGTAACTTCTGAGATAGAGCAGCCCACTTACGTTAATTTCCCCAAGGCCCTTCCCGCTGCTACACCTCAGCTTCTAGTTGCTCCCAGCCTCCCAGGCTCACGCACCCCAGTCGCCTCACTAACCCTACCGTCTCCATGCATGCAGCTGCAGCTTCTTCTACCGTCCAGTCCGATGGCCAGCTATGGTGGTCCGACATCCAGATCTCATCCTTTCCAGTCCGACTGCCGATGGCAGTGCTCCGGTAGCCAGCGTCCGGCGGCATCTCCTCCCTCTCCTAACTTTCATGTACCGTTCCTCTTCTCCTCTACCCTGCCCGGCGGCGAGTGAGGCTGCTGCTTCGGCGTGCTATATCCATCTGCGATGCGATGACGCAAAGAACATATTACAGCGACTTCTATATTTTGCGATTCCCGCTGGTTAATTATATCGGCTCTGTTCGGTCAAAACCCAGAACCGAACAGAATTTACCAGGCACCAAATCCTCAGTTAGCTCCTTTTCAATTAACCGATCGGTCAATGTTTTCTGAAGACCGAAATTTTGAATACCCCGAAGTACTGAACCGATCGGTTCGGGGGAACCGAATGCCCAGGCCTAGTGCCACTTGTAAAAATTACCAATCGCGTGGTACACTACTAGGAAAACCCTTATAGAAAAAATGTTACCGCTGGCGCATAAAATTGTGGGTGCGCCAACGCTATTTACCGCCGGCACCCACCATACCCAACCGCCGGCGCACCTACTACCTTGCGCACCGGCAGTAAGTGTGGGGCCAGCCCCGCCCCTCACCCCGCGAGTACCCCCGGCGCATCGACCACATGTGCGCCGGCGCTAACAAGCTTAGCGCCGGCGTGTCGCTGGTCCAACACGCCGGCGGTAAGTTGTACCCCGGAGCGCACTTTACCCCCGGCGCACCGGCCACATGCGCGTCGGCGCTACGCTGTTTACCGCCGACGCAGTGGTGAAAGAGTGCGCCGGCGGTAACCGTAGCATTTTTTCACTCCACGCACCCCCCCTCTCCCCGTGGATCGCCTTTTCAGTTTTGCACCAAGTGAAAGAAAATGATAAAAATTTCAAAAAATAAAATCCTTTTAGATCTAGGGTTTACCCGGTTGGACTTTTCTCAGATTCTCAAAATTCCAAAAGGAAAAAAAATTATTTAGAAAGAAGAAATTTTCCTACAAAATCAAAAAAATTGAGAAAAAAATCCAAACCCGGGTGAGAATCCCCAACTATATATACCCCCTTCTCCCTTTCCCCTCTCATTTTTTCTTCTTCCTTCCTCTCTCTCCCTTTCTCCTTCCTTCTCTTCCTTCCTTCTTCCCTCCTCCTTACTCCCTCTCCCTTCCTTCCTCTCCTCCACCTCCACGGCCACGTCCACGCCGTCTGCCTCCTCCCAACGCCAGCCACCTCCACGCCGCCGGCCACCTTCTCCAAGGCCACCTCCACATCGTCGACCACCTCCTCCCCACGCCGGCCACCTCCTCCCCAAGCCGGCCACCTCCACCACGGCCACCTCCTCTCCGGCCACCTCCTCCAAGGGCACCTCCACGCCAGCCATTTACAAATTCCTCCACCTTTTTGTTCTTTGAAATTTGAAAATTTTGAACTTACCACCGGCGCGTGTGGTCGGTGTGCCGGGGCTACTATACCGCTGGCGCATGTGCATAATGCGCCGGCGCTAATTTTTTTACCCCAGGCGCACAGGGGTTGTGCGCCGGCGGTAAGATATTACCACCGGTGTGATGATCACCGGCGCAGCCCCGTGTGCTGGCGGTAAGCTTTTTGGTGCGCCGGCGGTAAGGTTTTCCCTAGTAGTGGTAGTTGTGGCGCACCACGATGCGCCACTGGTAGTCAAATTGGGTGCGCCACTGGTAGGGTTTTTCCTACTGGTGCAATATGAAACAAGTCAAATATGAGGAGGAACCTAGCACGGATCATGAGGGACCGCCAACAATGATGTTTGACTAGTAGGTCATAGCTCCACCAGAAAAATACATGTTTTTTCTTTCTAAACTAGAACACACATAGAATGTGTATCATCAATTAAAAAAGAAATGAGAAAGAAACAGAACAAACGCCAAGAAAGGATACACCACTACAAACACCCACTCTACACCGCACGACTCTGAACGAAAATCCAAATTAAGCACACAACGAAGACTCGTCTTAGATCGTATTCGTATCCACCACAGACGACGAGTAGGTGAGACACAGATCCCCCGGACCACATCCAGCAAGATGGCACAAATCAATGTACCTCCCACCCATGATCTAGAGAGTCGGTGATCAGGCTACAGGATCTGACCGGACCAAAGGAATGTGTCAACGTAGGATGTGCCAGCGATGAAGTACATTATGCCCTAGAGGCCCATGCTCTGAGTGGCCGCCAACATCAATTCCATCTACCACCCATGGACTCCCGAACAAGCTAGACAACGCCTCTAAGTAGGGGATGGCGCCGCCGCTGTGCGATCCAGCCAGCCGAATCTTTTTTCCCAGGTAATTGACCTCTATATGCTTGGCCAAGATGACTCAAAACGTACTAAAATATACTCGCTATGATCGGAAAAGACTGTCGCCACTTATATATACTACCAAGTTGTACTATCGTAGTTCTTTTCCAGCGACAAACAAAACGGATCAGAGGCTCCAAATGTTAGTTTTGGACTATGCATAATATATACGTGGCCACAAACTGACTGCCGGTGAGATGGCACACCTTGATGATGATGTACGTTCAGTCGTTCACACACAATATCCGTAGCAATCATATACGCTCAATTCTTTCTACTTGTCAGTGTCAAGCAGCTGGAAGTGGCTCGGAATAATTAGCGTCCATGCATTTTCGTGCATGCGCGCAGTGTTTTCCATCGCTGAACAGGTCGCGGTTTGTCAACCTAGCTAGCTATTCATTGCCAATTGTACATGCACATCCCCGATTCTATACTGATTAATTTTCAGCTGAATTACGACAAAATATAGCTGATGAAATGCGTGGGAGTGCGTGGTTGTAGGTTGAAGATGCCCTTCCCTTGATCAGAGCTAGCTAGTTAATTTGGCAGCTACTTAGTATGTATGACCTGTGCTAGCTGCTGGTTTGCACGTCAACCTCACGATTACCGAAGACATATCGCCATCTCACTTTCCCGGCGGTAACCTCCGATCCTCTTCGTCAAAGGCTTGCTCTGGCCACGCATATAAACAATGTGCTTCGCGCGAGCTCGGCATTATCATCACCATATAAAACTAGCTCTGTACAGCTAAACGGATCACGGGCGAGCTTGGTTAACAAGCACACGAACGCACATCTCATTTCGCCGTTCGGAAGCAAAGGGCCGATGGGGTTTCTGCAGCGCGCGGGCGGCGCACCGCAGCGAGGCGCCGTGCAGTTCCGGATGCCGCGGCGGCCGGCCCTGGCCGCTGGCGTGCCGCTGCTGCCCGCATGTGTCTGGCGGAAGAAGAAGAAGAGGAAGATGGCGGTGGCGCGGCTGGGCGGCGCGCGGAGGAGCATCTTCGGGGCGGTCCGGCGGCTGCGGATGCGGTGGGTGGCCGCGGTGTATCGGCGCGCGCTGCGCCGGCTGCGCGCCTTCTACGCCAGGGCGCTGGAGGACCTCCTCGAAGGCGCGGCCTGCGTCAGCACGCTGCGCGCCCAGGCCGGCGGCGACTGCTCCTTCGGCACCGCCTTCGCACCCGTCGTCACCGTCGGCGGCCGGCACTGAACTGAAGCCCGTCCCGGCGCTTGGCATGCAGGTGCACGGAGCGGCAGGTGATCCGTCGAGTCGGGCCGATCAGTCGATGGTACTCGATCATTGTTTAACTTAACTGCATACGAGGAACTAATCCAAGCGCTGTATTTTCTTCTGCTACTCGATTGATCGCGTTTCTTCGATCTGGTTCCTAGCTTGTTCTTCCATCTCCCCTTAATCTGTACTACGTTACGTTAGCATGTTACCAGCTAGCTGCTACTCCGTACGTACTAATGCTTAATTCTGAATCTGAGGAGAACAGATGATTACTATATGAAAGGTGGAAAGAAGGAATCAAAGTTCTTGGTTTCAGATTCGTTCCACTCTGCTATTATTTAGTGCGGTATATTTTACTTTTCTCATCAGATTTTGCTTACTTCAAGATGAACGTGGAGTATTACTACAAAAAAGTTGAACGTGCTGTACAGCACACTGCACATGCACACTCTTACTATTTTCGAAACGACAATCAATTTGCTAGAGCTTGATCGGCTTGTCAGTTTTCAACCACAGCAGATGGCTTAGGACGAAAGGAGAGGAACTGGTTGAAGAGAGAAGAAGGCGACCACGGCAGTGCGGCCTATTGTGCACAAGTTGCTTGCGCCGGGTCATCACACGCGTCAGATGATACGACAGGAAACGAAAATATATAAACTCGATCGTGTCATCCTCGCGCGGGTGCCAACAAACTAGTCGATCGGTAGCCCGGCCACGTCACGCGAACTGCATGATTCGTTTGGCTAATCATACGGTCGGTTTTGGTGGGGGAGTCTGATCCGCATTTGTATATTCTGAACTTCTGAAGTAAGATTGGGATTTGATCTCACGAGTCACTGATGCCATCGACCACAATTGGAGAAGAACAAGACGATGTACTCACTCCCGTATTTATATACACAACAGTAATAACGTCTTCGACCCTAATTAACCCACGCGACCCCGAGCCCCCCCCCCCCCCCCCCCCCCCCATCCTACTCTCTTCCCTCCGCTGCCGCCGAAGGAGTTGCCGGCCAAAGGCTGCGCGGCGTGGCGGCGGCGGGGCGCCCGCTGGGAGCGGCCAGAGGTGAGAGGTGGCGCCCTCTTCACCTATGGCACCGCTGTGATGCACGGTGACGGACGGCCGGAGATGCGGTCGTGGTGGCAAGTGGTTGGGCATGCTCAATCTCCTTCGCCTACCGACGGCAACGATGGTCTGGGCACCGGGGCGGCGGCCCCGGACATGGCTGCGGCGACCTACTCCTTCGGAGGTGGACGGCCATGATGGGATCTGGTGTGGGGGTCTTGGGATCCCACGCTGATCTCCGGCGGTGAAGATCCACAACCGACGACGAGATTAGAGCGACGGGACAGCCGGTGCAAATCGCGCTTCGACCTCGCTCTTGGCGGACGATGGCGGCGTCGCTTGGCGCCGTTACCTTGTCAAAGGCATCGTCTTTGCTTGTCCCGTAATGTCACTCTGCGAGTTGTCTGGTGGTGCGACTGCCGGTGAAAATCGCGCCGGCTTCGGCCTTGGTGGACGATGACAGCGTTTTCTGATGTCAGTTCTTTCTCGAGGCATCGTCATTGCAGTCTGCGTCACCATAGCTCGTGTTGCTCCGGGGGAAACCCTAGATCTGGGTTTACTCTCGGATCGGATGATGGTGGCACCGTTGGTGTCATTACCCTCTTGAGGGCATCATTTTGGAGCATACGTTGGCTGGAAGGACTTCAAGGTAGTGTGGCGTTTCATCTACCGCATCCAAGGAGTACTGACGGTGCAAGGAACCCATCATACCGCGAAGAGAATTTGCATAACCATGAAACGATCTACATTTTGCAGCTTTGATTCTAGACATATGACCGAAGCCTTGCAATCATCCGCTAGATTCCTTGCTGCCGTCTGCCTATTCCTATCGTTAGTGCCTCTGATGTTCCAGACCGCAATTGTGTGATTGACCGACTCCATTAGAAATACCCGCAAGAACAACATTGAGCATGGATTAAACCATGCCCGGGTCTGCCACCTCCGTGGGCACAGTGAGCGGCGAGAGCCTGCAATTGCGCATAACTCAAAGGTCCCTCAAAGAACTTCGCATACATGGCCAGGTGCTCCTCTGAGATGGTCTCCTTCGGTGGTGCGATGCCCAGCCGCACCATCAGAATCTGCTGCGAACGCTTTGCCATTGACGCCGGTCTTGTTTTGTCCTTAACAGCAAGCCTGGAACTGCGCCTCCTCTCACTCTCCGGCACGAATTTGTATCGGCGTCTCCGGATTATCTGCACATCTGGCAGCGGAAGTAGAGACGACGTGATGTGCGCCCGAATCTGTGAGATGATCTCCTACAGCTGCTCAGGATCCCTGTTTACTTCTCTGGAAGTCATAGGGGAGGACGATTTGAAGCGCAGGGCGGTGGGCCGCAATCTCTCATCTCCCCTTTGGGCCATGGGCCTCTGAGAGTTATTCAGCCCAGAGAGAGTTTTTTTTTTTTTGAAAGGGCCCAGAGAGAGTTGGGGAGGGGGTGGAGGGATCCACCACAGCTTTGCTTTCTCAGACTGCGTGGTACCGGTTGGGCCCACGCCAGTGCCAGCTGGAGATGCTGACGAGGCCTCACTGAGCTCAATGAGATGCGACGGGCGCAGCGGTATGATCCACATTTGTATATTCTGAAGTAAGTTTGATTAGGATTTGATCTCGAGTCGCTCATGCCAATATGCCATCCACCACAACTGGACAATGAGAAGACGAGAGAGGCACTCCCGTACTTATATCCACACAACGAAGCCCACATGGTTTTGAGTAGGATGAAAACAAAGCGGAACAACACAGCGTTACCATGTTTATTTTCATATATTTTTTGGAAGTGCAAAACTTCAGAAACAAATACGGGTGAGGCATATTAAGTACTAGACCATGGAAAAGGAAACTATCGCATATGATCCAGAAAAGGAATTATGTTTACCTAAGTCAGAAAACACCATTCCTTTTTGCCGTCTCCGCGGTAAGAATCTCGTTTTTGTTTCGTATAAAAGAGCTAAATACACCCGCAGTCGTCCACGATGTGCAAAATAGTCTCACTATTTATAAAATTGGGTCGGGTGATCCTAAAAGTTGTCACACGGTGCAAAACTAGTCCCACCGAGTTCAGGAGCCGACACGTGATCTCAGTTTTTCTGCCAAAATACCCTTTGTACTTGAAAGGACAAACGATGTCGCCTAGAGGGGCGGGAGGGGGGGGTGAATAGGCGAATTAAAAATTTTACGGTTTAAGGATTCATAATTGCGGAATAAAACTAGGTGTTTAAATTAACAAGCCAACAACCTAAATATACTAGGTTCACCTATGTGCACCAACGACTTATGCTAAGCAAGATAACAACAAGGGATAGCAAAATATAAAACTTCAAGCACGAAGGCTATCACAATGTAAATTGCATAAGTAAAGAGCTCGGGTATAGAAATAACCGAGAAACGCGGAGACGAGGATGTATTCCCGAGTTCCTCCTTGTTAATGGAGTACATCTCGTTGGAGGGGTGTGAGCTCGCCACAAAAGGCCTACTCAAGACGCCACAAAAGGCCTCACCCTATTCTCCGATGAACCTCAACCCAAGGGTTAGGTTCACCTTCCACTATCGAAATCCTTCAAGTTGGAATCCGGAGCCTTTACAACAATCTTGGGGCACACACCCACAACTCAATCGGGGGCTCCCAAATCTTGCCCGAAGCTTCACAATTCGAAGTCTTCGCGACACCACCAACCATCTAGGGTACACAATGCACCCAAGAGGCACAAGCTCTTGGGAACACAATGCACCCAAGAGTAACAAACTTCTCAAACTTCAACTTTCACGAATCTTCGTGAAGAGAGCAAACCGATGCACCAAATGCAATGGCAAGAACACAAGTGCTCAAATCCTTCACTCTCAAATCCATCAAAGCAACAAATGCTTATGGGGGAATAAGAGAGGAAGAACAAAGAGGAGAACCACAAAAGAACTCCAAAAACTAGATCCACTAGGTTCGCCTCACTTAGAGGAGAGATTGATTGGTGGAAATGTGGATCTATATCTCCTCTCACTTTTCCCTCAAAGATATGCAAGAATCATGGGAGGGCTTGAGAAGGGGCAAGGTTTTACAAGGTCAACAATGGTGGGAGAGAGAGAGAGAGAGAGAGAGAGAGAGAGAGAGAAAAACGTGCTCAAGGGTTGGGGACCTGTTGGGGAAGAAGGCCCCTTAAATAGGTCACCCAAAATCCAACCGTTATGGCCAAAATCGTGCCCAGGGGCGGTACTACCGCTGGGTCAGCGGTACTACCGTTCGGGGTGTTTTCGGGAGCTCAAACGCGCATGGTACTGGACTCCCGGCGGTACCGGTACGGTACTACCGCTAGGCAAAAAACTGCAGGACACCCGGTACGAGAAATATCGTAATTTAATCATCCGGACTCCGTTTTCGATGACCTTGGGCTCGTTGGAATCGCAACGAAGAGTTCTACAGGATCATGCAGAGAAACATCATAGTCTATCATGTGAAGAGGAAGCCACAAGGAGAGAGTTTGACCTCTCTTAGAAAAGACAAGCCGGTAAAACCTCCAACACCGAAAACGTAATAACTTTTGCAAATAAACTTCGAAATGGGTGAAACCAATTTTGTTGGAAAGAGGACGACAAATGCTACCCAATAAAAAGTGAAAATATTGAAACCAAGCAAGGGAGATTTTTCTAATAAATGGAAGAGTGACAACTTCCGCATGGATGGACCGGCAAAATCTCCAACACCGAAAACTCAAAAGAAGACGCATACGAAAACTGTCTTCGGTGAACTTGGCCTTGTCATGACGAGCACGACAAGCACCAAGACCACACAACGATAAGAGCCAAATAAGAACCAATAAAGATGATTGCAAGGATGCAAAGGTTTGAGCTCTCCACGAACGATACGATCAAGATACTCGGTCGAGAGCCCCTCTTGATAGTACGGCTATCTATCCTATAACCCGGTCTCTCAACAAACATCATGAGACCGGTAAAATAGAAAGCCTATCAAGATCATACCTTTGCCTTGCGCTTAATCCACTTGAGGTCGATGATGACGATCTTCATCTCCTCAAGACGAACCACCTTTCTTGATTGCGCTTCGCTTGGTGAAGACTCACATGTTGCTCCCCCATACACCAATATGGGAGAAGCACTCTTCGGCATATCTTCACATGGCCTTGAGTGTTGATCAACTCGCACTAAGCCTTGATCAACAAATACTCTTCTTCTCTTAGCCTTGATTCCAACAAATGGAGATCAATCAATGCATATGGACACCTACAAGTATAGCTTAATACAAATATTAGTCCATAGAGATTGTCATTAATTACCAAAACCACACATGGTGGAAACCATGCACTTTCAATCTCCCCCATTTTGGTAATTGATGGCAATCCCTTTTTATGAGGGTTTATATAGTGAATAAAGCATCCTTGCAAGACAAACAAGCAAGGATGCAAGCGCATTAAAGGCAAATGCAACAAAAGCATAGAACCCAAATTCTCTTAAACCCTTTAAACTTCTCTCCCATTGGCATCGATTGCCGAAATGGGAAGAAAAATTTAGAAGGCCAATATAATATGAGTTCCTCCATAAAGAGTGCATTTCTCAAGATGTGAGTGGAATCAAATGCACATATCCATTGATGAATAGTTATATGAAATCAAACTATATTGAGGATCCAAAGATTGCAAAAGGATAAAGTCATTCTAAACATCTCCACAAAGGAGATAGGCAATCGAAAAGATCCAAAATGAGAGTTCTAAATAAAAATAGAGAAGCTCCCCAATGTTCATGCACTATTGAGGAGTGCACAAATGTGGAATCCTCACTCCCACAAAATCATCTCGAACACTCAACAAGTGCAAGGGTGCAAAAAATAAAGCAAAACAAAGCATTTGCACCAAAGATATGGTTGAGCCATAAGGAGATATCAATTTTCAAGATTCAATCGTAAGATAGGCCTAACCAAGATAAAAGGATCTTTAAAAACTAAGAGATGTTTGCAAGTGAAAGAGCATGGTTGCCCCCATGTGTTGTTTTGGTAATTAATGACAATCTCTGTGGACTAATGTGTGCTTTGAGTTATATTTGCAGTGTTGGTCCATAAGGAATGCTTGGACTCCATATGGTGGAGTCAAGGTTAAAAGAAGAAGATCATTTGTTGATCAAGGCCAAGTGTTGGTCCATAAGGAATGCTTGGACTCCATATGTTGGAGTCAAGGCTAAAAGAAGAAGATCATTTATTGATCAAGGCCAAGGGAAGATATGTCGAAGAGTGCCTCTCCCATCTTGGTGTATGGGGGAGCAATATGCGATTCTTCACCAAGCGGAGCACAATCAAGAAATGTGATCCACTTGAGAGTAGATCAAGATCGTCATCATCTAGCTCAAGTGGAATGCGCAAGGCAAAGGTATGATCTTGATAGGGTTTCTATTTTACCGGTCTCGCGGTGTAGTTGGGAGACCAGGTTTTAGGATAGGTAACCATTCTATCAAGAGGGGCTCTCAAGTGAGCTTTAGCGTATCGGTCGTAGAGAGCTCAAACCTTTGCATCCTTGGAATCATCTTTATTGGTTCCTATTTGGCTCTTATCGTGGTGTGGTATTGGTGCTTGTCGTGCTTGTCATGACAAGCCCAAGGTCACCGAAAACGGTTTTCATATGTGTTCCCTATTGAGTTTTCGGTGTCGGAGATTTTGTCGGTCCATCTATGCGGAAGGTTTCACTCTTCCATTTATTAGCAAAATATCCCTTGCTTGGTTCAATATTCTCATATGATATAGGGTAGCATTTGTCGTCCTCTTTCAACAAAAGTGGTTTCATGTCATTCGGACCTCATTTGCAAAAGATATGGTTTTCCGGTTTTCAATTGAAAGCTTTTACCTTCATCATTTGGTTTTACCATATCTTATTGAACAATGATGTTTCTCTGCATATTCTTGTAGTGCTCGTTGTGACGATTCCAAGGAGTCCAAGATTACCAAAAACGGAGTTCGTATGTGGAAGATATTGCGTTTTCGGTATCGGTCGTTTTTAAAACAGAATATTATAAGAAAAGAAAAGGGGGGGGGGGGGGGCAGCCGGGCTCACCGCCGGCCTGGGCCGGCTCCCAGGCCGGCCCGTTCGGCAGCCACCCCGGCCTCCCTGCCGGCCACGTCCGGGTCACAGGCCGGCTCAGTCTGGCAGGCCCCCGGCTCACAGGCCGGCGCGGTCGGGTGGGCCGCCGGCCGCCAGGCCGGCCCAGGCCGAGTAGCAGGCCGGCTCTTCTGCCCGGTGTGGCTGCCACTTCCCCTGCCGGCTCCCAGGCCGGCCCAGGCCGGGTTGCAGGCCGGACTGGCTGCTGTTTGCTGCCTTTTTTATTTTTTCCAACGGCTCCTTTTGGAGCCTCCTATTTAAGGGGTTTCTTCCCCAAATAAACCCTAACTTTTGCCAACCTCTTGAGCTATTTTCTCCCTCCATTGTTGACCTTCTCAAGCTTGGCTTTCTCTCAATCTCTCCGATAGTTCTTGCTACCTTTTGAGGAAAAAGAGAGAGGAGATCTAGATCCTTGTTTCCACCGGTTAATTTCTCCTCTAAGTGAGGGGAACACTTTGGATCTAGATCTTTGGAGTTTCTTTGGGTTTCTCCTTTGTTCTTCCTCTCTAATCCCTCCCAAGCATTAGTTGCTTTGGTTGGATTCGGGTTGGAAGAATTTTTTCACTTAGTGTGTTCTTGCCATTGCATTAGTTGCATCGGTTTGAGTTCTCCACGGTGATACGTGGAAGTTGAAGTTGAGAAGCTTGTTACTCTTGGGTGCTTTGGTGCCCTAGAGCTTGTTCCTCTAGGGTACGTTGGTACCCTAGACGGTTGTTGTTTTCTCGGAGTCTTGGTGGCTCACGGGATTTGTTGGGAGCCTCCAATTAGGTTGTGGAGGGAGGCCCAACCTTGTTCGCTTCGAGCTTTGGTTGCTACGAAGACATTGTCGGGAGCCACCAATTAAGTTGTGGTGTGTGCCTCGGCCTTGGGCATCGAGTCTTGGTGGCTCGGTGTATTTGGTGAAGACCCTCCAACTTGTGGAGTGAGCTTCACCCTTGTAAAGGTTCTAGTTGTCAACCTCAACGGCAACATAGTGACAAGTGCCTCGCCACATTGGTGGTAAGACACAACGGAGATACGGTGTGCCATATCAAGGCTACTCGGTGTTTCACATTGGTGAACACCGCGCCGCTCCAACGGAGACTAGCTTCCATTGGGAAGTGAACTTCGGGATAAATCATCGTCTCCAAGTGCCTCGGTATTTCTATACCCGAGCTTCTTACTTATGCTATTTACTTTGTGATAGACATCGAGCTTAAAGTCATATATCTTGCTATCACCTAGTTGATTATATTGCTTAGCATAAGTTGTTGGTGCACATAGGTGAACCTAGCTAGTTTAGGTTTTGGCTTGATAAATTAAACGTTAGTTTTATTCCGCATTTATTCAAGACTTAACCGTAATAATTTTAAATCGCCTATTCACCCCCCTCTAGGCGACATCCGTGTCCTTTCAGCAAGCTCAAGGATACCAATTGGAAAATGAAACCAATTGAAAAAGTCAAAATCTTGTGAGAGCATCTAGCCAATAAGAATCAACATACTCACCAAGGTAAGCATGAGGACAAAGATCATCAACAAACACATGAGTGTGCAAAGATGCAAATAAAATTAAGATACACACTCATGAAGAAAATTTGGAGCCACCAAAGAATTATAGATAAAAATCAAGGTAGCTCAAAAGAAATAGGATACCAACTAAAAGGTGACCTCTCTCATATGTATATATTTCTAAGTAGACAAATCGTTGATGATTTACATCCACAAAGAAACATGTACATACAAAAATGGTCGATGAAGGGGAGACCAAGGTATCCAAAAGGGAAGTCATGAATATACAAAGAGATTATTGCATAAAAGCATAACACATAGCTCAAATTTCTCATTGTATATAAATGAACTTGAAACACATCAATTGCATCACACATATCACAAAGGGAACAAGAGATAGTGAAGATGCTTTGAGATAGGCAACAAGTATCACAAAGAAATAATATCAATTGAAGAAAAAGTTTTTGCAATTTCATCACAAATATCACAAAGATATACCAAGTGAAGTAAATAAGCCAAAACCACAACAATTACACATAAAAGCTTTCATGCCAAGAAACAACCTACACAAGGTTGAGACTAGAAAAGTATGCATGGGATAGATACTTGTTACCGAGATGCATTGACGATGAAGAAGATGAGAGTTTGTTTATCATTAAAGCTTGACTCCAATAATCACACGGTAAGAACACCTTCCTTATGAATGAGGCAAGCATCCAATGCATCTCCATTGTACCTAAAACAAAATTTCAAGTACAACATGGTCCCCAAACTCATTGGGTCCCATAGTAGTTAGATGAACTACAATACATAGGACATACTCCACATAAATATGTGCATATTGATATGAAATTGAATTTCATGCACATCTTAGCCGAGTTAGGATTCGGTGGGGTATTCCCTATATATTGGATCAAGAAAGATAAGCATGCTAAAACAATATAAATTAGTAAACGTGCATGCAAAGACTTTCTAGAACCGAATGAGATACAATTTGGACAAAAACACCAAGTAAACCAAGAAAGCACACAAAAGTGTGATAAGAAATGGTTGTCCAAATTATATCAAAATCCAAGTCAACACATGATCTAGGACAAATAAAATCAACATATGATTGATACAAAGCCCATCAACACATGATGTGTGATATTAATAGGAATCGAATCAAAACAACACATGATCGATAAGACACCAATTGAAAATAAGATACCAACTAGGAGCAAAGATACCAAGAGAAGGATGATACTCGACCGAAATGAAGTAAAGTAAAATAAAGAAATAAGGTATCAAAACTCACACAATAAGTATCAATTGAAACAAATATCTATGGAGGAGATATCAAATTCCAGTTGATACCAATTGATGGTACCAAAGCAAAGCCAAAGAGTCATAGATGATAAAAATAGGATACATGCCCAAATGGCATTTCTCATTCAAGAAGATACAACACAAATCAAGAAATGAGAAAGCAAACTCCCAAGGGAGAGCAAGGTTACGACAAATAAACCAAGCACTCTCTACACTTTTATGATGGCACAAAGCATCAAGGAAAAAGGTTTGTCTTCCATAAGCACATAAGATAGAAATCAAATGCCAATTGAAAGGATCAAATATTGATAGATAGGATAGTGTTCTAAATAAAAAGGAATGCTCCCCCAAGATTCATACATTATCTTTGATATTTGAATTTGAATACAAAATGTACGCACAAGGGATCATTACTCTCCATATTTTATTTACAACACTAAACACTACCAATTAAAAATTAGGATCCATGCAAGAGGCAAGGAAGGCAATGGGAGTAAAAACAAAACACTTGGCAATAAATAAGGCAATTCAACGCAAGAGCCAATATGAAGATGAACAAAAATATTCTACCACAAGTGTGAATATCAATTGTCCAAGGACAATGAGTATAAGGAAATACTTTCCCGGTGAGTAGAGATATCCAAGGTCATCCTCACAAGATAAATCATATGGCAAGAGATAAGAAATAAAACACCACATTTTAATAAAGTTTGTTGGTAGTTTCAACTATTCAAACCAACCGGCAAGGCCATGGTTAGAATAATATGGAACAAATGGTTTCTCAAATAATATATAGAAATGCATATTAGAGAAAAACCACACTAAGCAAACTCACATAAACGAGAGCCAAAGGATAACCAAAATGAAAATTGGAACTTGTTCGAGCAAACAAGACACATAGGAATAAGATAATTTGTAATATCAACTCCAAGTGACACAACCTCAAATGTTCACATTTCCTAGGATTGTAATATGCACATAGCTTATTACTCCCCCATAATGTGATAAGCCATTTATTTTTAAACAAGAGGCAAATAAAAGTGAACTAGAGAAGTTAATGGATATTATAGAATTTGAATTTCTCATGAGTATGACATACCACATAGTGACTAGATAATATAGATATATCAATACTAAGTGGTATTCCTCATGTACACACATTTTTAGGTTTGTGAAGTGCACAAAGCATATCACTCCCCAAAATGGGATAATCCATTAATCTCTCAAAAGAGCCAAATAAAATCCACACAAGATCTAATACGGCTCAACACACAAGTTACACATACATGATACACAACTATCATACACAACCTTGAATAACAAGATAAGTAAGAAAGCAGGATATCACATACAAACACATGCTAGGAACAAAACTAACACATGTAAGGGAGCAAGCAACTTTCAATGAAAATAAGTTAAGTACAAGTTACCGCAAGGAGGCACAATGGATATGAGATAGATATGTGATAATCCAATTGACTTGGCTTGATGAAATATAACCATGAAGATCCCTTAATTCTTCAAATGATAGCCAAGTTTCCAATATCCTCCAACACAACCTATTGATCAAGTTTGAGCTAGTTGGTCCCCAACAAAGTTGGGTCCTAAGAGGTTAGTCATAATAGGCTTGGCAACCCAAATGGTTCTTTTCTTGACACCACTTTGAGTTCCCACATATTTGGCAAACACATTGCCAACTCTATCCTTTCTAAGTGAATAAGTATCATCAATTAAGATGGGGTTGGATAGGTTACCGATGATGCATGAAGAAGCAAAGTGACCCTTGCCACAGCAAAGGTAATAACATCGACTCTTCTCTTTCTTCTTAATGGGCTCCTCATCTTGAGGAGCATTGACTTGAGTCTTCTTAGGAGGTGGCTTTTGTTCAACTTGTGGTAGAGCATGAGATTGAACAAGAGACCGCTTCCCTAGTTGCTTCTCACTAAGAGGCTTCTTCTTCATTGGGCAATCCCTAACATGGTGCCCTTCAATCTTGCACTTGAAGCAAGTAATCTTGGCCAAATTCTTGACTTGTTCTTGGCTCTTCTTCTTCTTCTTCTTCTTCTTCTTCTTCTTCTTCTTCTTCTCAATCTTGGACTTGTTCTTGTTGTTGGAGTTGAATCCAAGTCCACTCTTGTCATTGGGGGATTGTTGCACACTCAGCATGTTGTCAAGTGCACTCTTCCCTTCATTATGCTTTTCCAAGCCTTTCTCATAGAAGTGGCTTGGGCCTTGACCTTATTTCTTTCCTCTACATGGTTAGTGACAACACAAGTACTAGAGGAGGTAGAAGCATCATGGTTAGAGCAACAAGGCATGAAAAGTAATTCATCACAAGATGTGCCAACATTACGAGTGGATGAACTACAAGGACTAGCACATGGCATTATAGCATTTTTAGTAGAAGTTGTGCCATTGTCCACATGAGACTCACATGATGTTACCTTTGTAGTGATGGCCTCATGAGCTAACTTTAGCCTAGCATGGGATGCTAGAAGATCATCATTAGAGCCAGAGAGCTTTTCATGACTTTCTTTCAATTTCCCATACTTGCTAGTTAGCAACTCAAGTTGAGCCCTTAGCTCAACATTCTCCTTCAAAATAGATGCTTCACAAGAAGTGGAGTTAGTAGCACAAGCATCATTAACATTAGGAATGGAAGAAGATAACTTGGCAAGCTCATCATTCAACTTAGCATTTTCCTTTTAGTGACTTTATATTTAGCATGAGCATGGTCACGTTCCTTAGTGAGGTTTGCAATAATTTCATTATTAAGCTCCTCAAAAGATTCGAGTTTCTCCTCAAGAGAAGCCCGAGTATCTTGCTCTTCTCAAGAGTCACCTCTAAAGATGCTTTTTCATCCGCATCCTCTCTTTCAATCCTTCCTTTTTCTACAAGGCTTGCTTCCAAAGCCTTAATAATAAGCCCACGCTCAATTAGGGTTTCCATAATTTCAAAGAGGATAGCATGAGCATTTTATTTTTAGGAAGGGCATTGAGAACCATTAGACCTTTCTTATGAAAGGATTCATCATCATCCTCATCATCTTCTTCATAATTATTATCATTATCATCACTACTTGACGATTTAGCCATGAGGCAAAATATGGTTGTTGAAGAAGAACAATTAATTAAAGAACTACTCAAGTTCACATCTTGTTCCATAGAAAATTGAGTTTCCTCTACATTATTAATAATACAAGGATTAGAGGGAACACAAGCATTTTTATCATGGCAACAAGATAAAGCAAGCATATCATCAAGAGATTTATCCAAGCAATTATTGGATGATATGCAAGGACTATCAACACTAGCATGTATGACATTTATAGTGCTATATGTGTTTAGGTCCAAAGTGAGGCATTGCAACAAGATAGAGATAAAAGATCATCAACAATGAGCTCACTATCATTATTGCACAACCTATCACTACTCACCATCACATTAGTTTGTGGCTTACCACATTTTGGTGAAGTAGACGAAGTTGAGAACTCATTATGCCCGGAGGTGGAGGGAGAACAATCATCCTCAATAGTCATGGACTTGCCGTATTTATCTTGAAGCTTTGTCCATAATTCATGAGCGTTCCGGAGAGGCATGATTGACTCAAAAACTACAACACTCAAAAATTGGCAAAACTCATTAGAAGCTAGAGCATCTAGATGTCAGTTTTTCTCATCCTCTAAAGTCATACTTTCGTAGTCCTTTGGAGGCGAAAAACCTATATCTAAGATACGCTCAATATTGGGGTCCAACACCCGTAAGTGACTAAGCATATGAGTTTTCCAAACATTAAAATTTGTGCCATCAAATATAAAGTGTGATCATGAACTAATTCTCTAAACGACATCTTTACTCTCTAGGCGGTAAAGCCTAATAATGAGAGCCTAGGCTCTGATACCAATTGAAAAGACAAACGATGTCGTCTAAAGGGGCGGGGGGGGGGGGGGGGTGAATAGGCGAATTAAAACTTTTACGGTTTAAGGCTTGATAAATGCGGAATAAAACTAGGTGTTTAAATTAACAAGCCAACAACATAAATATACTAGGTTCACTTATGTGCAGCAACAACTTATGCTAAGCAAGATAACAACAAGGGATAGCAAGATATAAAACTTCAAGCACGACGCTATCACAATGTAAATTGCATAAGTAAAGAGCTCGGGTATAGAAATAACCGATGCACGCGGAGACGAGGATGTAGTCCCGAGTTCCTCCTTGTTAAAGGAGTACGTCTCGTTGGAGTGGTGTGAGCTCGCCACAAAGGCCTACTCAAGACGCCACAAAAGGCCTCACCCTATTGTCCGATGAACCTCACCCCAAGGGTTAGGTTCACCTTCCATTATCGGAATCCTTAAAGGCGGAATCCGAAGCCTTTACAACAATCTTAGGGCACACACCCACGACTCAATCGGAGGCTCCCAAATCTTGCCCGAAGCTTCACAACTCGAAGTCTTCGCGACACCACCAACCGTCTAGGGTACACAATGCACCCAAGAGGCACAAGCTCTGGGAACGCAATGCACCCAAGAGTAACAAGCTTATCAAACTTTAACTTCCACGAATCATCGTGGAGAGAGCAAACCGATGCACCAAATGCAATGGCAAGAACACAAGTACTCAAATCCTTCACTCTCAAATTCCAACAAAGCAACAAATGCTTATGGGGGAATAGAGAGGAAGAACAAAGAGGAGAACCACAAAAGAACTCCAAAACTAGATCCACTAGGTTCCCCTCACTTAGAGGAGAGATTGATTGGTGGAAATGTGGATCTAGATCTACTCTCACTTTTCCCTCAAAGATATGCAAGAATCATGGGAGGGATTGAGAGGGAGCAAGGTTTTACAAGGTCAACAATGGTGGGAGAGAGAGAGAGAGAAAAACGTGCTCAAGGGTTGGGGACCTGTTGGGGAAGAAGGTCCCTTAAATAGGTCACCCAAAATCCAACCGTTATGGTCAAAATCGCGCTCAGGGGCGGTACTATTGTTCGGGGTGTTTTCGGGAGCTCAAACACGCGTGGTACTAGACTCCCGGCGGTACCGATACGGTACTACCGCTGGACAAAAAACTGCAGGACACCCGGTACGAGAAAAATCATAACTTAATCATCCGGAGTCTGTTTTCGATGATTTTGGACTCGTTGGAATCGCAACGAAGAGTTCTACAAGATCATGCAGAGAAACATCATAGTCTATAATGTTAGGAGGAAGCCACAAGGAGAGAGTTTAACCTCTCTTAGTAAAGACAAGTCGGTAAAACCTCCAACACCGAAAACGTAATAACTTTTGCAAATAAACTTCGAAATGGGTGAAACCAATTTTGTTGGAAAGAGGACGATAAATGCTACCCAATAAAACGTGAAAATATTGAAACCAGCAAGGGAGATTTTGCTAATAAATGGAAGACTGACAACTTCCGCATGGATGAACCGGCAAAATCTCCAACACCGAAAACTCAAAAGAAGACGCATACGAAAACCGTTTTCGGTGAACTTGGCCTTGTCATAACGAGCACGACAAGCACCAAGACCACACAACGATAAGAGCCAAATAAGAACCAATAAAGATGATTGCAAGGATGCAAAGGTTTGAGCTCTCCACGAACGATACGATCAAGATACTCGGTCGAGAGCCCCTCTTGATAGTACGGCTATCTATCCTATAACCCGGTCTTTCAACAAACATCATGAGACTGGTAAAATAGAAAGCCTATCAAGATCATACCTTTGCCTTGCACTTAATCCACTTGAGGTCGATGATGACGATTTTCATCTTCTCAAGACGAACCACCTTTCTTGATTGCGCTTCGCTTGGTGAAGACTCACATGTTGCTCCCCCATACCCCAATATAGAAGAAGCACTCTTTGGCATATTTTCACATGGCCTTGAGTGTTGATCAACTCGCACTAAGCCTTGATCAAGAAATACTCTTCTTCCCTTAGCCTTGATTCCAACAAATGGAGATCAATCAATGCATATGGACACCTATAAGTATAGCTTAATACAAACATTAGTTCATAGAGATTGTCATTAATTACCAAAACCACACATGGTGGAAGCCATGCACTTTCAGTACTGTAACGATGTCGGTCGTGGGCCCCACCTATCAGACGATAAGCAAATTATTTGAAATAACATCCGCGACATGGAGACTTGCCGCGCACCACCTGGTTTCTAAAAAGTATAAACCACTAATTGTTTGACATTATGTTATTGGCTTATCAGAGAAAATGATGTTGAGTGACACAAAATAGTGTAGCACTGAATTCTAATTCAATCAACGATTCATATAGTCTGGCTTAATAGATCTATTTTCTTACACCAAATAACAGAAGCAAGCAGTGGCGGCTCACGTAAATATATATCCAAATATGGTCATAGAGAGGTCAGCTTTGGACAGCTGGCGATGGGGCAAGGACATAAAAATGGCGGTGAATCCCAGAGCAGAGGACGGTGTCGAACATGGCCAAAGCTGAGTCTAGTGCTTCTCCTTCTCCCCTGCGTCGATGCCTCCGTTTCCGTGCGTAGCAAGCGCACGCAGCCTTGTCGACACAAGGATGACTGCCTAGTGCTCCTCCTGGCGATAGTCACGGCGCGCTCGTCCCGTCGGAGCAGCGGCTCTCCTCCTGGCGATGCAGCAGCAAGAGTGATGACCTAAAGCTTGTTGTACTTAGGTCCATCAGGTTTCACAACAAATGGAGGCATCTAAATCTAAGGGACAATCACTGCAAAAGCATCTCATTATTATTGTGTGAACAATAGTGATACGTAAAAACAGCATAACAGGATTAGTAACACATGAATGAGAACATAAGGAGCAACTAATGAGTAACGACAACAACCTGTCATTGTCTATATATAACACCATGCAGCTAAATGAGGATGAGGGGGAACTGAACTACCATTAGACAAAGAGGAAGTGCAAAATTTTCTAATCATGTATGGAAGAATATTATATACCAATGAACTAACAACATGTCTACGGATCAACAGGTTTGTAAATACTTGCGGCAAGATAATAAAAGATAGGAAGGCCAATGGAAAACTGGGATGAATAGAAACAAAGAAAACAACATATGTATACTCACCACATAAGATGGAAGACAAAGCATCATAAATATCAGCAACAATGTTTGAAGAAGATTGGCCAAGGATAGCTGCATTGGCCAAAGCCTCGCAGCAGATTTGCTTGAAGCTATTGCGAAACCTAGCTTATGGTAGAGGGTAGAGGAACCGGGCTGCTTCTCATAGTGCGCATTAATCCTTTGAACTTGCTAAGATGATTTTTTCAACTAATTCAAAGATTTTAGTTACAACAGAGACAACAAATTGAGATTTCCTTGAGACAACAGCAGCAACTTCTCGCACAGTAGAATAACTCGCTAGTGCAGATTTGACAATTTGTCACAGGGGTTGGTGTGTGAAGAACCAGACCAAATGATACTTATGATAGGTCTACCAATAATTTCCTTGCTCATCCAATCAAAGAACACACGCTCAAGTTCAGCAATATTAGCCGTCAACATAGCAGATTCGGTACCTAGAAAAAGAGCATAGATCAGGACCTAACAGAAAACATCTACATAAACTGCTTAGTCTATGTGCATTCTGCATCCTATATGCAGTTTAATAAAATAACCATCAAACTATCAAAGGTTGCAAGTTTGTTTGTTAAAAAATAAAGGGAGATCATCTATGTCCTACTAAAACTGAACTAAACCTGTCTACTTAATTAAGAAAGTAATATATATGTGCACGTAACTCTAGAATAGCAAAAGGAAACAACATTATACATAAGCCTTACATATTTTCCAACAAACTGAGTCTCAGAGATAGTTCGGAGTATTGAATAGCTAAGCACCTAACAATATGGTGCTGCCATCTTGTATATATATTAAGACAGATAATTATTAAAAATGTCTAACTATCTATCTGTAGGAGTCAATGAGGGCATAAAACTCCTCTCATGAATTCTAAGTTTTTGTTGTACTCTGTTTTTAGCCTCCTCACTAATGTACTTCGTAAACTATATATGAAACATGGTCAAAGAGAAAAATAAATAAATAAATAAAAGAGGCATCCCTTGAAACCTAGAACCGCAGATGCCAATTATGAATCTGCGGCCATTATATGAAACTGGGGATCACCTAATTTAGTTAGGCATATTTTCCTTGTTTATCTTGATTATATGAAAGAAACATTACAACCACGTCAAATAACTTGTTTTTTTAACTCCATTACCGTAGGGAAAAGTCCCTACGGTATATTTTCCATTTATATTAAATCTCTTGTTATTTGAATGTAAACAAGATATGCTTCCACACCAATTTATGAATGGCATTCGGCTGTTTGATGGATAAGAGTGGCTCTGAAATGGTATTGACAGAAGATGTGGACAGATCATGAACCATTTCTCTCTAATGACAATGTGGCAGATGCAATAGTAAGAGGGAAAAGAGATAACGTAGTAGGAATTAGGCAATAATAGGAATCAATTCCACAGCAACCTTAAGCTATCTGTTTTAGAAGATATAATAGATAGGATAATAGATACATTAATTCATAAAAGGGCTGAATTGTTATATTTATGGTCTGATCGTCGGAGGGATTGAAAGAATATCTTACAGACAAATTCAAAGTCAACCAGCCCAACACATTCTTTATAGCACTCCTCATATTGATAAGAAGACCATGACCTGAAATGTCAACAAAAGAGCACTATAAGAAAAAAGCAGCAGAGCTAAGGCATCAAAAGGCCCTTCCATACTCAAATAAAATAGAAAGTGAATGCAATGAATGAGAAAATAATACGTGGTAACTTGAAATTCGATGGCACATGTTAAGGTAGGACAAGCCGGTGCTGCATTAGCAAGCAGTGGTGCTCCGGGCACCATATACTACTTAAAAGAATAAAATGGGTGGCACATACACGATCAGGAGAGAGCAGAGTTTTATTAGCAAGGAATCCTGGAGCAACTTTAATGCTAATCTCTATATCCATAAACAAATAATATGGGAATTAGTGCAGCCTAGTCAGTGCCCTAATTGACAAAGCCATGGCTTAGTTTGTCAATGTAGATTAGCGGATCTGGGGAGATGGTGGCTCTGTGACCCAGAAAAGCCAACATTCTTTGATAAACACAAGAGTGCATCTATGGCAAAGCAATCCCATTATGTGAGAGGAAAAGAAGGTCAAAGAAAATTATACAATCAGTTTTGTCAAAGAAACATGGTGAGTTCTATACAAACCTGACATAAAAATATTTAACTAAGTACTATACAACTCTAGAAGACCACTGGCATCTGGCGTGACTTTAAAAGGCGTCCGAAACTAAAACCAAGACGGGAGAATCCATAGCACAAATTGGAATGCAAAAGAACACAAGCACACTTACAGAAATAAACAATAGGTCCTGCTATAAAATCAGAAGACTCCATATGTCAAGAAATATATATTTGATAAACATAGCACCATTGTCATACAACCTGAAATTTAAAATATCAATGTTCAGACATGCATACTCACTACAGACATGCCACATGCATCATAATAAGATCTTTAAATATCATAAGAAACCACAAAATAAAATGATTAGGAAGAGCATACTTTTCCATTTTTTAGTTTGCCTCGGTGCCTCTCCCCTACTTGAATAGAGCAGCGAAGATTTGCTACACCCTAATAAATAATGTTTTTATTAGTATATACTCCTTACAAATTTATTAGGGTAAATTAACATGGAGTAACTTGTAAATTAACATGGACCAGAAATTCACCTTACAAAACCAAGCTGGGCCTTTTTGCATGCATATATTCCTAGTATTGCTTTACTCAAAGTTAATATTTTCCTTCACCTACATCACACCTATATATAATTTACGTGCAGTGAATAATTAACGATTCTGTGGATGCAGTGAAGCTTGGGATTGGTTTCAGTATGGGTGCAGCTGCCGTGCTGCACTCGGCAGCGTGCTATGCATGCTCACGGCAAATTCAGCAGCTGAACGCTCAAGGTGGTCCAAGTCTGCCCACTCACTGCAGAAACCAATCTACCAAAACACTCCTGATATTGTAACAAACCCTAATGATCTTGGTAATTCAGGACACTGAGGTGCAAGATGGAGAGCTCACACATGGCGGCAAGAATAGCTCTCTCCCTGCCCATCCTTCTCAGCCATGGCAGAAGGTAAGAACGAAAATAAGAAGGCTGCTAGAGTAACTTAAAAGATGAATTACATTGCTTGTTACTGAATTCTGTAATGTACTCTTGCGGCGGATGAGGTCGTGTCGCGGTCGACCAAGTTTCTTCGGTCATCGGGGTTCTCGTACCTGACTTTCAAGTCCTACAACGGAACAGCACCTCTGAGCGTGCGATGGCTTTCCCAGTAGCATATAGCCAAGAGTGTAAAAATAGAGGGGGTGAATGCAGGTTTGGTAGCTTGTAACACTACATGCCCTGCAGCAGTTTTGGTGCTGTGTGACTAGAAAGGAGTGAGTACATCAGAATATATAACGTAGTGCTTGTTTTGTAATACTGTAATAACGCTCCCCAGAAACGTTATCCATACTATACTATACTGCCTGTGCTCTTATTACTGCAGTCAATTTTGTTTTCAAACACGATAAAAATCCTCCTGAAGTATAAGAAGAAACATTTGAAAGACTGTAACCGATGCTGGCTATTTCTACGCTTGTAAGTTCTGAAATACTATATCAGTTTGATCGAGAGCAAGGTACTGAAACTACATCAGTTTGATCGAGAGCAAGGTCTACTGAAACATCTAGCGCAAATGTAGCAACGTGAGGTGCAGTGCTGAGGTCGGAAGGACCATTGCAAAGAGTCGTGAACCCAGTTGTGTTTACTTATTTTCGATAGGAAGGGGCACATTTGAACGGAGAATGGGCGTTGTGTTCAGGATGGTAAGGCGGCATTGTCAGAACTGAAGACTGTCATCATCACTGCACAGAAGGTGACATGCTCTGAATTAAGACTATGATCATCACTGCACATAAGGTGACTGAACTGAAGACTGTCATCATCACTGCACAAGAGGAGAACACCAGGTTACTTACTCCTGAACAGATCAGGGCAAAACACATCCTGAATCCACGACAACTTCTCCTGACGAATGTAAGGAGAACCTACCTCGGTTCGTGGTCGTTTACTCGCTCCCCTGCTGCCCCTCTGCGGCGGTTTCCTGGCCATGCTGCTGGTATCATCATCCTGCTCTGGCTCACCTGCTTTGAACATGCAGAGAGAGGCGGATCACACGAGTACGACCATACAAGGAAAACAGAAAGAGGAGAATGTGATCGGTGCACTCACTCCCTCTGACACCCTTTGGATTACCACAATTTTCGCACTCGCACTTCGAGCTGCACCCGTGCGAGTCCTTCAGAACAAGAACCATGTCTAGTTTTTTAAAAAACAACATACGCAACAAGAATAATCTACATAAGAAAGACTATTCATGTAGAAGACACACCTTCATGCACTGACACAAGTTGTTCAAGCATCTCGAGAACATGCATTTGCACCACGACCCTGGTCTAGTGGTTGAGTCACCTGCTTTGTACACATAGAGCGACACGTATCACACGATTTATGATCATACAAGAAAACAGAAAGAGGAGAATGTGGTCCGTGCACTCACTCCCTCTGGTCCCAATGGAATTTTCACATTCTCTGCACTCGCACTTCCAGGTGCACGGGTAGTCGCTCTGTAGAACAAGAACCAGCAAGCCTTGGTTAGGAGGATAAGAGAAGAGCATGTCTAATTTTTCAAAAACAATAGATGCGACAAGAATAATCGACAAAAGAAAGACCATGCATGCAGAAAACACACCCTGAAGCAAATACAGTTGCCGTTATTGCATTTCGTCTTCTGGCATTTGCACCCCTTGAAATTCTTAGGCGGACGTCCGACCTAAAATACGTGCAATGCGCAACAATTGGACAACAAGGAATCAGAACAACATGGTGTTGATGAATGTGGTTTGCTTCATGAAGGAAGAAGAAACATATGTTACTTTTTGTGGCAACACAGAAGCATCAGGTCTCTGGGCAGCCATCTTGTTCCGATCAGCCACCTGCGTCGATTCACCGGCCATGCTGCTGGTATCAGCCATTCAGCCTGCTCTGGCTCAATGCCTGATGATGGCTGCAATGCATAATATGAGACAGGTTCAAATGAATGAAGTTCCTAGATACCACACTTCAGATTTACATCAACAGGTTGTAAATAGCATCAAAAGAAAGGGAATTAATGTTGTCAGGGTCTAGCTAAGAGTCTGAACAAACTTCTTGAAGCAACAGAATAGAAAAACAACTAGTAGTTGATTGGGGGAGATAATCAGTTCAGGCATTTGCTCAGCGGTACAAGGATGTTGCTAATAAAATAAAACTAGTACAAGTAAAATTGATGAAATACGAGAGGAATCTGTTGAGGCACCAACACAGCCTAGAACTTGACAGAGTTGTTAGTAATTCAGTATGGTGAAGAAGAATCTACTGAACAATGAACTACAATTGATTACAGAAGACACACAAAATCTTACACATGCATCCATGTGTGATATGACCGCCGCATGAAGTAGGCCAGCGCCGTACAAATAATGCAATGTAACCAAAAAAAATTGTAGAAAATCGTTCTAAGCTTAAACACCCATCGCAAACATTGCCAGGAATGTACAACTAACATTCCCACACTTGCTGCAATGCAAACTAACATGAGAACCAGGAGGAATGTAAATATCAATCATCAGAAAATTTCCATCCACAGGCAGTTGTAAATATAACGAAACTTCAGAAATTTCCATTCACATGCAGTTGTAAATATCACCAAACTTCAGAAATTCCCATCCACAGGCAGTTGTAAATATCAAACAGGAGGAATGATAATTTGTGAGGCACTAACGCAGGATCCTACTCATCGATAGATGAACTAGTACAATTTGCCTGACCATACGAACGCATCGACGCACAGAATCCACCCGTACCTAGCTAGCTAGGCGACGCACGCCCGAATCCGCCCATGCCTGACCATACGAATCACGCATCCACGACAGCAAAAGCAATATATGCACTACACACAGCCTGGTTCGTCAATCGATCTAAACGGACCAGAAATTCGGGAGAAACCAATCCAAACTCGAGCATCGACCCTTGGCGAACGGCACCGGAATGTGGGATGCGGATGGGGATGGTTCCAGCCGCTCCTGATTGGTTGACGTACGCGCGTGGCGACCAAGGAAGGAGGCGAGCGGGGAGGAGAGGGATGCACTTACGGACACGGGCGGGCGGAGGAGCAGCGGACGACGCGTCGTAGGAGGCGTGCGTCGTCTACCTCTTCAGCGTTCACCGGAGCGGCGGAGGAATGAAGGAGGAGAGCGTCTGCCTGCGCGCGCCCGCGGGCGAGGCCGGTGAAATGTTAGCCAGCTGCCGGCGCCGTGCCGCGAAACCCTAGGAGGTGGGAGGGATAGCAGGAGCGAGGAGGGTACTAACCGAGGAGGGAGCGGCCGCCGACGTCGCTTGCCGGCAGCGGCAGCGGCAGTCGCGGTGGTGCCGTGGTGGTCACCCGCGAGTCCTCCCTCCCTCCGGCCTCCGCTCCGCGACGCAAAGCGCAAGCGCAGGAGCGTGGTCGGTATATATGAGGAGCCCCTAGCCCAGTCAAGCCCGATGGATCAGGAGAACGCGGCCCAGCAAGAGCGAGAAGGCCCAACTAATAGTCCAAGAGCAGCGGCACACTCCGCGCACGCACAGCACAGGACAGTTATCCAATCCCCCTAAAAAAAAAAGCACAGGACAGTTATCAATCCCCTCGGTGCAGCGTCTCCCTCGCCTCAGGCTCCGGCCGCTGCCGCCGGTGAGTTCCTCGCTCCCTCCCTTCCCCCGATTCGATCTACTTCCTACAGAGCTGAATCCCCACCTTCCCCCGCCCCAGGAAATCGCCGCGGTGTGGCGTACATTCGCGCAGGGACCATGGCGGCGGCCGCTAGGTTATGCCCCACACACTCACCACTCTCTCGCTGTTTCGATTCATTTCTGTACTACTACTACCTCCGACTGTTCCGTCCGGATGCTTGGTCTTCATTAGTGCTCTCTGTGGACCAGTGGCTCCTACATTCGAAGTGCTCTATGTGGACACTGTACTTGTAGAACTGAATTTTTTCAGTGATAAAAGATACTGAATCGAACTGTACACAAACAGGGTGACCCTGTATGTCCATTATTAGTTGAGTCTCGGCAACCAGTTCTGTTTCTAATTACTTTGATCCTTAAGCCAGGTATCATGCTATATATGTGGACTTTAATCCAGAAATTACATCTAAAGATTCGTGGTTGTGCCCAAGGTAATTTTATACTTTGATACTTTCTGACTCTTCTTTTGATCACTCTTTGCTGTTAGGAGTATCTGTATTCTGCTTTGGGTTTGTGATAATGAAATTATCTCATTCTATAGATGCGTATATACTGAAGGGAAAAACATGTTAGATGTTATCCCGAAGCAAATCATCAGTGAAGATTCTGATAGAACATCTGCTGATGCATCATTTTCTGGGAGGGTGTCTTTATCTGTTGCAGATGATGGTGAAACTGCTCTTGTTGTCTCAATGTTGGTGTAAATTCTGAAAGTAAGGATGGTTTAATAGGCAATTCCTTTAGATCACACAATGTACCTCCGGAAATCATGGGCATGGTTTCTTCTGAGCCAATACAAAGATCATCAGAACTTTCGCCAATACATGAGTCAGCATGTATCTAGCCAATACAAAGATCATCAGAACTTTCGCCAATACATGAGTCAGCATGTATCTTATCTGGCACATAGCATGCTAACATTTCAAATGAACAATTGGAGGTACCACAACATGTGCCATCTTATTCATTATTATGTGGAAGTAAAGGAGGCTGAAAGTACAGGAGAGGAGACTGTGCTTCCTAGAAACAATAAAGAAAAATCTCCTGTCATCAAATCTGCACAACTTTCTTCAGCAGGTATGTTGTGTAGTTTTCATATTCCAGCAAAATACTTGATGGCCTCATACTTCTAGCTCATAAGAGATTAATATGCTTCCACACATGCCAACTTGTCATTCAATTATCATATTCAGATATTTTCAGTGCATGATCTGCTGTTTAGTTGTACTTTAGAAGTTTGTTGATCTTTTTGTACTAGAAATTTGTTGATTTTTCTTGGTATGAGTAGTAGAAGCTTGTTGATTTCAGTGTGACAGGAAATTATATGGACCATGTATATTTGATAGCTTAATTTACATGGCTCTCAATGATTATTACAATTGCCACACCAATGAAAAGTAATTATTTTCTGTGCAAGGAGTTATGTGACCATCGAACTGTGCATCCAACATAACATCTTCCCTTTTTTACCAATGCAGCTAGTAAGGTGGCAAAACCAGCTGACATTGATATGATCAACACAGACACAGATCAGCAGGTGAAAAATGACCAGGACACCCAGTTGCCACCCGTGTAAGAATCTTTCACTTCTCACTCAGCTTGCAAGAACCACTGATTTTCACTCACTCACGTGAGAGATGCATAGATCTGAACAATTTCCTTTTAGTAATTGTTGGGTATTTTTCTCCAGGCAGGCAGTGGCATGGAATCAGGAAGTGAAATTAGCCATCATGCGAAGAAGGCAGGATTGGAAATGCCTGATCAGGAAATGCATATCATCGCAAACTCCGGCGTTTCTTCAACTGACTGTTACACTGCTATTGCAGCCGAAACTGTTGTCAGTGATACATCAAATATTGTCACACAGGATAAAGATGTCCCTGATATAATGAGTATAGTTGAAGGAGATAGCTACATGAGAGATCCTGGCAGGGAGCTGGCAAAGCCTGTAGGCAGAAGAGCAGGAGATAAGCCTGGTATTAGAATGAAGAAGATTTTCCACAAGGAAGGAAATGAATCATCTGTTGTAGTTCAAAAGCTACAACAAGAGATACGGGAAGTAGTGAGAGATAATGGTGTTGGTATACTCGAGAAGGATAATGGTTTTGATGAAAAACTTTT
Source organism: Puccinellia tenuiflora (assembly GCA_012064385.1). NCBI lineage: Eukaryota > Viridiplantae > Streptophyta > Magnoliopsida > Poales > Poaceae > Puccinellia > Puccinellia tenuiflora. The sequence goes on from QRDG01000007.1 coordinate 105,913, forward strand.
GACCGCATTCCGTGCAGCAATTGGGAAGTCAATAGATGGACCAGACAAAAGACCCAACTCTTCGCTCTTAAGGAAGTCGTTGCTTCAAAAGGGAAGATACGTGAGAATCTGACCAAAAAGTTGTATGCCACATCCACAGGAAGCAGACGAAGTGCATGGCACCGTGATCGGGAAGTTGACTTCTGGAAACATCGTTGCTCTCCAGGGATAAATCCTGAAAAGATAGAGTACTTCAGCTACTCAAGAAATCCTCTGAGACTGGCTTGCACAAAGAAAGTGCTGAAGAGAAGAAAGCTTTTTGTCCAGGTTATATCTGGCTGATGCATCAGTTGTTCCCAGAAAGGGTGATTTAATACCTCTCTCTGTTCTTGAAGGATGCCCACCATTAGATAAAAGGGTGTTAGATATATGCCACTGCAATTCATGCGAAAATCGAGAAATGCCACTACAATTTTCACCTTTCGAAAAATGCCACTGCAATTTTCAAGATTTTTCTAAAAATGCCACTTTCAGCCTTCAGAAAATGCCACTGCAGTGGCATTTTTCGAATGATGAATATTGCAGTGCCATTTCTTGATTTCACATTAATAGCAGTGGCATATATCTAATTAACCCTAGATAAAAATAGCCAAATAAATGCTAAGGATAGTAAATCAACAATCACAATCAATTCGCCCAACAGCACCGGAAAAGTACCTAGTTCTTCGGCCCCGAATAAAGAAGCATCGAGCAGAAGAGAAAACAAAAATGGTCAGGCAGCAGAGAACCAACAAAAACAGTCTGTTGGTGATATCAAGCATGACAAAAGAAAATGGGCTCTTGAGGTCCTGGCAAGAAAAAATGCCAGCTCTATTGCTAGCAAAGATCAACCAGAAGGCACCAATGATCTCAGCAGGAGCTACCCTCTATTAGTACGTGTTAGCTTATAAAAAATAACAATACAAACAAAGTTTATTGAAAACTCTAGAAACCCTAACTTGTTTGGTTTCCGTAGGCAAAACTTCCCATGGATATGAGGCCACAGCTCACAACTGGTCGCCAGAATAAAGTCCCTATTTCAGTTAGACAGGTAATCATTAAGGGACTCTTTTATTGATGGATTACGAGTCGAACGACTAGTCGACGAATCGCAACCTGGAGGTCGACTCAAAGTGTCGACTCGACTAGTTGGGCGAGTCGAGCGACTCGATCGACTAGTCATGACTAGTCTCGACTAGTCACCCCTTCTGAGTCGATCGACTCAAAATTGGCCCCGCATGTCATATATTTTTCAATATTGGCACTGCCCCCATCTGGAAACCTAGATCAAGCGCTCGTTTGCTCGTTTTCCCCCGTAAAATCCAAAACTGAGCAAGACCTTGGCCATTGTATGGAATTGCCCAGATTTCTCCCATATCACCGGCCTTCTATTGCAAATCTAATTGCTACTATTAGACTACTAGTAGTCTACATATTACTGTATACTCATGTCGACTAATCTACATGAGTCATGACTAGTCTCGACTAGTCTACGAGTCGCTACCCCTGATCGACTCGTCGACTCGTAATCCACATTGCCAGCTTCATTATTTGCTCCTACTTGCTTCCATTTCAACTAGATTCTGATTGTAAATTGCAAGTTTACTTTATTTTCAACGGCCAAACTGTCAACCAAATGTATTTCAGGGGCAACTTTACCGCATCGCTGAGCATTATCTGCAGAGAGCAAATTTGGATATTATTCGCAGATGTGCAGATGAGGGCAGGCCTTGGTGCAGTGGTGAGGTTCTCCCCACTTGTGCCAAGAGGTCCTGGGTTCGAACCAGCCTCCCTACACTGCACTTTGCAGGGCTAAGACTAGGTTCCTATAATCCCTCCCCAAACCCCACCTTGTGTGGGAGCCTCTGTGCACACTGGGTCTGTCCTTATTCGCAGATGTGCAGATACGGAATTAGCTATTGCTGATGCTGTCAATGTGGAATATGGTATTTACGGGAAGTCCAGTAGCAAATCATTTTATGTGAATCTTTGCTCTCAGGCTACTCGCCAGTCTGCCGTGGCAAAACTCGAGAATGAGGCTTTAACTCTAACCGAAAAGACGGGATTTAGCAGTGATCCGATATCACAGCAGGTTAGAACTGAAAGTACCAGCATTAGTAGCAGTGATGTGGAAGAAGCTATAGGCAGAGCAAGGATATTTTTTGAAATCTCCTGAAGTGATCATTTATAGCAATGTCCTTTATCGTGTATTGCGTAGGTTTGACGATCACACCGATGCAAAGAAGTTCTGGAGCGGTGCTAGCAAGTTGATGATCAAGGCTTCAGACATAACACGTGAGATGCAATATGATGGTCGTGTTGCTGATGTTCTGATGATCGAGGGGCCGTGTAGCTCTTTAGTTGCGGGATGCCGTTAGGCTTGCTGCTAGTTTAAGAGTTTGGTTGTTTTGATGTTACAAAGTTGTTTCGTTGTTCGTGCATATGAGCTTTTTCTGTTAGGTCTTAGTGCTGGTATGTTTTTGTCCCGTAGTGAATGTTTCACTGTCGGGCATTTAGCAACGGATTTACTATTTGTGCGAGGGCACTCTCTCTATCCTGTATCATCTTGTTTGTTGTTTGAGAGCAATTTACTTCCCATATGTAAATTAATGAAAAGGGGAGTAAGATCCCGACTGGAAAAACAATGCGTTGAAATAGGTTATATATGTACTAATACCATAATAAGTCCTACGAGTTGGGGCCTTCAAGAGAAACATGAACCATAATTCACGACGAGGGACAAGGAGATGATTGATCTTGGCGAGGTTACACCCCGCCCTTGCGAGTAGCAACTTTGAGGACTGGGGATCAAATATGTAGAGAGCTATGAAACCATATTACTGTGGCAAAGCTTTTTGAGTCTATTTGGTTCAAACGATTTTCAAAACACAGGAACGGACAAATTATGTTAGTGACATGTTGAATTCTATAGGTGTTGAAAACACATGGATTTGAAGTATATATGTCTTTTGGTTGAGTTGCAGGGAAAACACTGGAATTTTCTGAAGGAGGTGTGTTTGCCTTAGTTGTCATACAAACAAAGGGAATTTTCCATAGGGTTAGGACCAAAAAGAAACTTTTCAACAAAATTACATACAAAATAATTCGTACGAAAAAAAATCTTAGGGTTTAAAATCCTACAAACCAAACAAGCTCCATAAAACACGAACCAACCGAGCCCTTCATCATTGCTTGGGAAACAAAATTCACTCGTGTACTCGTTTTTGGTATGTATCAAAAGTTCGAACCTCAGGTTTTACACATGTGTGTCATATAAAGGCAGAATATTCTTTCAGTGGGAGGCGAACGTTCTTGTCGATGGTGAGACGTCTGTATTGACTCCGTCAATCTCAAGATTCGATCTGCCGGTGCATGTATATGAACGTTTGCGTCGTACTGTGTGTGTGTGTTTTTTTTTTTGAAAAGTTACAGCTGTTTCGCTTGTATTTGTTTCTAGAAAACGACTTGATCATGTTTCATTTATTTTTAAATCGATTTTTTGCTCACATTTCGATGAACTGAGCACCGGCCGGTTCCGTTGTGTGGTGCGTGCGTGTGATGTCCGGCTCACGGTTCCGCTGAGTGCGTGTATAAAACGCCCCGATCGCCCGGAAAACGCCGTGGCCACCACCCAGATATAGAAAGAGGCCCAGCGGAAGCAGCGATTTTAGCCGCGCGCCAGCAGACGACGCGGAGACGAAGGAGGAAGGAGCGGAAGATCGCGCGAGCCCCCCGCCGCTCCCCTTCTCTCTCCCCCATTCCGTTCGCCGAATCGATCGCCCAGCCATAGCCGCGAGGCGCCGCCGCGCGGTGCGCCCGGCCGTCTCACCGATCGATCGATCGATCGTCCCCCAGGTACGGCAGGATTAATTCGCCCGCGCATTGGTTCTTCGCCCCCGATTTAGGGATTCGTTCGTGTTTATCGTCGCAATCGAGCGCGAATGTGCGCGCTCCCTCAAAATCTGTGGCATTTGGACCTTTATTTCTCGTTCGTCAGGAAATGTTAATCGCTATTGCTCTCTGCGGCGTATGTGGCGGCTGTTGATGAGCGGTGATTCTCTAGATTTGATCCTCTGGATAAATTTTGCAGATGCAAGTGGGAATTGGGCGCGGTAGGATTTCTCTGACTGCGGCGCTGTTCGGCTTACCCGGGAGCGGTGGCGTCATGTATCGGGTACGCTGCGTGGACGTCGCGTAATGGTGGAGTTTGAGGCGCCCTCCTGCTGATGCTGCACGACGATGGAGGTGTGCGAGAGCCTGTGTTTCCTCTGCCCCGACTTGCGGACCAGGTCTCGGCACCCGGTGAAGCGCTACAAGAAGCTGCTCGCCGAGATCTTCCCCAAGTCCCAGGTGACCTGTGCATGCATTTCGAAATACCGATCGGTGGTGGCAAACGTTTCTTAAATTGTGGAAGTCTCTACATTTGTATATCAGAGTATATAAACTATCAGGCAACTGAAGACCTCTGGATGCTTTCGTTCTTCTTTTCCAGGATGAACCACCAAATGATCGAAAGATAGGCAAATTGTGCGAATACATTTCGAGGAATTCACTGCGTGTTCCCAAGGTATATTTCTCTTTTTAATCTAATACAATTGTCTAGCGCAACTCCGTATGGTGCTTGGTTGTTCTTCTAAGTAAAGATGCGACAGGGGGCTAGCTATAGCTAGTGCCTGCTCATCGAGTTTTTATTATTATTCTAGTGCAACCTAATTTCTGAAACTGAATTGTTGTCAAGTCTTGTTTGCACCACCCTCTGTGTCATATTCTACCCAGGATGTTCTGCTGCAGGTACAACCGTCCATTTCTCTTTGCTGGTTATTGAACGTATGCTGCCTACCTGTAGAGCTGTTTCTATTGTGTTCGCTGCAAAATTGCTTAGTCTTGGCCTCAGATTTTTATAGCTTGGGTACTGTAGCTTCCTATATTACTGATCACAGCAATATAGGTTTTTGATCAAATTGTCCAAAGAAAATCAGCCCAAAATTTGACTATATCATATATCATGGTGACTATATGTCTTTTTCTCATTCATAATTATGTTTACTTTTTAGATAAACTGGTAAGAGTACTGCCTTCGGAAAACCTAAATAATGGTGTATATGATCTTTCACTTCAACAGATTACTGTTTATTTGGAGCAAAAGTTCTTCAAGGAATTGAGAGCTGAGCGTTTTGGCTCAGTGAAAGTTGTCATGGCGATTTACCGAAAGGTGATATGTTCTTGTCCGGAGCAACTGTAAGTTATTTTTGCTAGTTGCATTTTCCCTCTTAAATATGTCACGGTAGGTTCTAGTTGCTAAATGTTGGAATGTTGTACTCCCTCCATTCACTAATATAAGACTTTTTAGTTCTTTCTTTATTTGTAAGTATCTAAACACATTTTAGTATGTATGTGATAAACATTAAAATAGCTATTTCACATTAGTGAATGGAGGGAGTACCATATTTTTGACAGTTTCATTGCATGATCACTACTTTCCTAGTTAGGGAGTAGTTTATTTGTTTGGAGGATAACGTTTCGTCCCTCCTCGCGTCGCCCCTCCAGGCGACCGAGGAGGCGAAACCTAGCTAGCTGCCGCCGCCCCTTCCCCTCCCCTCCCCTCCCTCCCTCGCCATCCCCGGAGGTGACCGCCGGACAAATGCCGCGCGCCGCCAGTGAAGGGGGTGGCGGGGAACTAGCTCTTGCGGCCTCGTCCTGCAGTTTCGGGAGGAAAGTTGCAACCCTGGTCCGCCACATCCTCGCGTCCGTCGCCGACTGCCTCCCCGACGAGCTCTCCCCCGCACTCCCCCGTCCTTTGGCCCTCGTGCTTGCCCGCGGTGGCCTTCGGTTCGCGCCGTGGGCGGCTGCGGCGACGTCGTGCTTTCCCGGTGGTCCGGCCATCGATCCTAGCCCCGGGAGCGCCGTCGGCTTCGAAGGCGCTCGGCCATCTTCATGCAGCGGGGCGCTGTTGGGGAGGACTGGTGCCGTGGCTTCGCAGATGGCGGCCATGGCGGTGATGTGCTCCCTACGTGGGGGGGCCGTCGTGGCTGGCTGTCGAGCCCCCACTGTCTTGCCATTAGTGTCATGCTGGTGTGCTCCATGGTTCTGCAGATGGCGGCCATGGATGCGGTCTTCTCTCCGATGCGAGGTGAGCCATGGCAGTGGTGGTGGTAGCTTCTCCTTGTCGTTTGCTAGACCCTCGCGTCGGATCCTGGTTGATGTCTTGTGGCGTGTCTGGCATGGGTGGTCTTCGTGCGTACTCTAGGCTAGCCCACCGTTTGGGTAATCGAACTCAGATGGGGTTGGGGTTGCACTCGGTGGCGCTACGCCCTGCGACTTCGGCGGCGACCCCAACGTGCGGTGAGGGTATCTCCAATACCCTTCATTCTCAGCCGGCGACACACATGCATCGTGGCGTCGTCTTGCCACGCGCGACCTTTCGGCCATGCCCCCGACACAGGTGGTGTAGGTGGTGTCGGTGCGCTGTGTGGCCTCGGATGCGCGTTGGTATTCGATTACGTCGATGGTGCAGTGTCGTGGCTGGGTCTCCGCTGTCATGTCCTGTGAATTCTACTTTGTGATCGTAGTGCTTGGGTCGTGATGAGCTTCTCATCAATCAACTATCTCCGAGCTTTCTCGGAGTGACCCTCTCTTGTGTGTTGTCGGTGTGCGTTCTTTTCTTTTTTTCTCTTCTCATGTATCCCCTGTAAACTCTGGTTCATTTGAACCTTTTTTGTAGAGGCTGCAAAGTCTCATAGGCAACTTTTTTGAGTAATGAAGTTCAGGCTGGCTCTAAGAGCCCGCCGTAGTCATAGTAAAAAAAAAAACTTTCCTAGTTACAGACTTCTATATCCGAAAACTGCTAGTTGCACTTGAAGCACGAGTGCTCTCGTTTTAAAAACAATTGGAAATGTTATTTATGGGTATAAAAAATACTTAAAAATATATACACAACTACATATACACAAATAGTACATACGCCAGAGGTTCGTTAAAAAATATGTTATATTTTGGGCTACACATAAAAGACATTTTTTGCTATAAAATAAGAGTTGTTATTCCTTTATACAGAAACACGTTTTTTCTACTGCCCAAAATAGAATTTTTTTACAGAAATTTACTACAAGTATACAGAACGTGTGTATGTATTCAAGGAATTTATTTTGATTTTTTTATGAAACTTCAAATTACCATTTTCAAAATAAATCCAGTGAGCTCGGGTGCTATGTAAATTGTTATCCTATATAAAATAGTACCACTTAAATTATCCGATTGTATGTTTAGTTTGAATTATGATTTTTTTGCAGTTATCTATTAGGGTAGACTCTGATCTCTGGCAACATTAATAACTGTACCTGGTGCAAATCTGTATATGTTCTGTTTATGTGGATAATTGCTGGTATGAGTGAAATCACTATTTTGCAGGCCCCTTTTTGCCAATAGCTTACTAACCATCGTAGAGACCACAATGGAGCAGAATAGACACGACGACTTACGGATAATAGCGTGTCAAACACTTTTTGACTTTGTAAACTACCAGGTATTTGGACATTCGGGTAGGCATCAATTTGCAAATTGAAATAGTTTTTTGAGTTTTGCCCTTGTTTTCCGACAATTTTGAGCTATGAGCGATGTTCTTATCGTTACAGGTTGACAGCACTTATATGTTCAATCTAGAGAGCCAGGTTCCTAAACTATGTCAGCTGGCTCAAGAGTTGGGCGAGAAGGAGAAGATATCTATTCTTCACGCAGCTGGGCTCCAAGCCCTTTCATCCATGGTACTTCTTAATTTCCTATGTTGTACTTTGTGGCTCTACACGGCTACACCTGATTAACTATCTGATAGCTTGTCCTACATTGAGTGCGGTGTTCTGTCCCTGTCTCTAGGAGCCATATTTTACAAAAACAAAATAAAAATTTGCATTCAGAATCTCAAACAAATCTGAAATTTTCCCTTATAGGTAACTACCAAAAATAAGATAAAAGTGTGGCTCCAATTTTTTCTTCAAATAATACATTATAGTTTGGCCAGAACGTATTCTGTGCAAACAAGAAATTGGTGCATCCGGTACACCGAACTTTGGTTGACCACCTAAAATATTTTCAAAAAATCCAGGAAACATTTTGGGCATTGGCAATCTTATATCTAACATGTCACAAAATTTAAAATCGAAATTCATAACACAAATCAACAAAACAAATAGACAAATTCTACAATGAATAGTGCCAAAATACAAGTTGGATTTATAATTTGACTCATTGTCACTATTGATAACAAATTTATCATTTTTTGTTGGTGTTGTGTTTCAAATTTAGATTTAAAATTTTGTGACGATGTATATTAATATTGTTTGAATTTTGATGTATATTAATTTGTATCAAATGCCCAAACTTTTTGTCGGATTTTTTTTTTTGAAAACCTTTTAGGTGGTCATCGGACACTAATTGCTTTGTTGCTTCTCTTAGTTTGAGCTATGAATAACATTGAAATTGTGGCTCCAAAAAAAAACTCGAGTTTGTTTTCCACATTCTCATTTTGTGTAGATCACATCTAACAAGATATGCTGATGAAAATTAGCACACACCTACCAGACATAGGTATGCACTTAGCATATTTTTTCACAACTTTTTGAGTTTAAAAAATAAAGTTTTGAAAAAATTTAATGCCTAGGTCGGAATCTTAAACAATTATTCGGTTCCCTATAAAATTGGGTACCTGCCTTATAAAGTTCCATTCGTCCTCGCCTTTCTTCTTCGATCGCATCGTCTATCGATCAATTAGGTGCCATGGCCCCTCCCCGAGTGCGAGGGCCATAATGCCCCAAGCTGTCTCCTCCACTCCAGTTGCCCCAACTCCACCTTCGCCAATACCATGATGAGCACCGGCGAACTCATTGATGTGACCGTCTCCATCGCCAGCCCGCCCGACGTCTCCCACTTCTGCGTCCACTTTCCCGGCTCCGCGGCCGCCAATTTCAAGGGGCCGCCCATGGTCATAGCTGCCAAGGCCGACCTCGTCCTGTTCCACCTCTCCTTGAGCCCATATGCACAACTAAGCATGAAACACTACAACTACTTCATCTACATGGCGCACCCGCAGCATCCGTCGCTGCGCCTCCTCCCCAACCCGGGAAAAGACAGGGTCTTCCTCGACAACGAAGCCGCCCTCCCCGAGAGGAGGATGAACAAATTGACAACTTGAAAGAGGCAATGAAAAAAAAAAGCATGCGCGGTGGCCGTATCAACATGCAACATAGATCGATGTTGGCCACTTTTTCAGATGGGAGTTGTTAAACAGATGAGTGTGAGGGTTCGCTAAGTTTGGTCACTGCTGCAAAAACTTCAATGTTTTGCTACTCGTTATGTGTAGTGATCTGTTATCCTACCTGTTTCGTGTTTAAAAAACAGGGAAAAAAATACTTCCTCCGATCCATAAAAAGTGTCGCTCATTTTGTACTACGTTAGTACAAACTTCGTACTAAGTGGGCAACATTTTTTATGGATCGGAGGGAGTAGTATGGTTAGACAATGTCATCCTGCATCTCCTCAAAATGTCCTGCTTTTTCAGGCATCATGCCATTAAGTATAATTCATTTGATCCCCTCAACAAAACATAGGTCCTTGCACCGTCCTGCTTAGGGATGGATCCATCAAGACAGAACATGCCATATTTCCGTCACACATTCCGGCAAAATCCAAGAAACTTGTTAATTTCATTTTCTCCTTTGCACGTGTGTTTTCTGCTCTCTATCCAAAATCCTCATATTTCATTCGATTTATGTGTGTTTTCAGGTTTGGTTTATGGGTGAGCACTCCCATATCTCTACAGAACTTGACAATGTAAGTGCAATATTTTTCCATTTCTCGTTATGGCCATTTTAGTAAGAAAAAATCAATCAGTTAACGGTCCAATCCAAAGACTTACTGTTGATGATATTTTAGTCTGTTTCTGTTTAGTTTGCATAACCTCACAGTGCATAGTACTACCTTGCAGTCTTTAATTATTTAAGTTGCACTCCTTCCGTTCATAATTATAAGATGTTTTAACTTTTTTTTTCTGAAACGCATGTATCTAGAGTTCTAGATGCGTTTCAGTGTGTAGGTTCACTCATTTTGATCTATTTATAGTCCACATTGAATATCTAAAACATCTTATAATTGTGAACGGATGGAGTATATGATTATTACTGGGACACACCACTGTCTTTGGTAATAGTCATCTCTTCCTTCAAAACCTATAACAGGAAGCTTCTACTTATGCCAGTTAGTTGTTAACTCTGTCGTGATCATATTACCAAAGGGGTATAATGATGTACCAGGATAAATGCCATTCTGCCAGACTAGTTGCGTTCTCAACCATAATTATTTGGTTGGGCAGGTTGTCTCTGCAATTATGGAAAACTATGAGAGCCCATATGCAGATTCTGCGACTAATGATGACACCGTTGAGGACAGAAGAGCTCGCTGGGTGAATGAAGTTCTCAAAGCTGAAGGTCATGACCCTCCTGGTGTTACCATTTTGGCTAGGGTTTCTTCATGGAAAGATATTAGAGCTGCCCACGGTGCACTGAATTTGACAATGTAAATAATTTAAGGCTGGAGTTGTTTAGAATTTTATGTTGTACTCCCTCCGTTCCATATTAGATGATTCTCAAATAGATGTATCTAGACATAAAATACATCTAGATTCATCTATTTGATGAAAGACATCTAAAAAATAGAACGGAGGAAGTAGTAAGTTTCTCTAATATCGTATCTCTTTAAATCATTTTTCCTGCACAGAGAAGAATCAGGAAGTCCAAATTTCTGGTCAGGGATTTGTCTGCACAACCTTGCTAGAATATCCAGGGAAGCAACAACTATCCGTCGAGTTCTGGAGACAATATTTCGTTATTTTGATAATAACAATATGTGGTCACCTTCTAAGGGACTTGCACTGTGTGTCCTTCTCGATATGCAAATTGTGATGGAGAAATCTGGTATTTCGTTATTTCCTCAACTTTCAATATGCAATTTACATATTTACTAATGTACGTTTTACGCTTCCAAGTGGTATTTAAGATATCTACACAATCAATGTTCAATTATTGCTGGTGTTGATAAGTGTTCTATCTTTTATAAGTTAAAATTATTGGCTGGCAGGACAGAATGCGCATATATTGTTGTCCATGTTAGTCAAGCATCTTGAACACAAGAATGTATCAAAACTACCTGATATGATTCTAGACATCATTGAAGTTACAGCACGCCTTGCTGAGCATTCCAAAGCTCAATCTTCTACTGCAATAATGTCTGCGATAAGTGATATGGTCAGGCATTTGGGTAAAAGTATGCAATCCCTGATCAGTGATGCAGGCCCTGGAGACGACAACAAATGGAATAACAGATATCAAAAAGCTGTAGATGAATGTCTTGTTCAATTGTCTAAGAAGGTCTGTTTTCTCTAAAGATTTTTCAGAAACACCCTTTTCTTTCTTTTAGCTATATATGCAAGCTGTAGATCATTTGCAACCATGCCCACCATGTTCATGCTCCTTGATTTTTCTTTTATGCTCTTCAGGTTGGTGATGCTGGACCTATCCTTGACACATTAGCTGTAGTACTGGAAACTATTTCAAGTACCACACCTGTTGCACGGTCAACCATTTCTGCAGCATATCGTACCGCCCAAATAATCGCTTCATTGCCAAACTTATCATATAAGAGCAAAGTACGTTTGATTGACAATATTTTGTCTTTCTGCCCTCTTTTATACAAAATGTTTAACAAGATATACTACACACTGCAGGCATTTCCTGAGGCATTGTTTCATCAACTGCTTATAGCAATGGTCTATCCAGATTGTGAGACACATTTAGGGGCACATCGGATTTTCTCTGTTGTTCTTGTTCCCTCTTCTGTCTCTCCATGCTCATTCTCAGGAACTCCGCAGTCAAGCAAGATTAATCTTCACAGGACATTATCCAGGCAATCATCAGTTTTTTCATCTTCTGCGGCTCTATTTGGGAAATTAAAAAGAGACGTGTTTTCATTCCGCGAAAGTCCACGTCGGGATAACACAAATCTAATGCCCATCAGTGAGGACTCAGATCAGGGCAGTGAGAATGAGCCAAAATTGTTTAAGTCACAGACTATCCAGAGGATGACTAGTCACAAAGATACTTCTTTACCGTCTGCAACAGAAATAAGTAACTCAAGTGGACCTACTCAGGAAACAGTATGTACTATACTCAGCTGTCTTGTCGCTAACAGAATCATTTAGTAACTGTGACTACTTCTTAGCCGAACAGGAATTTTTATTCATTTACATGCAGGAACCAGTCATCCTCATGCTGAGTGCGCGTCAGGCAAATCTTCTGCTTTCCTCAATGTGGACTCAGGCATTGTCACCTGAAAATTCTCCTCGCAACTATGAAGCAATTTCACATACTTACAGCTTGATGCTACTATTTTCTGAATCCAAGGTGAGAGAGCGCATCACCCGGCTTTATGTCCAGCTTTCTGTGTTATTTTCTGTTTTCTGGTTTGTCACTACTCTCCAGTTCACAAATAAGTGACGTTTTAGACAATAAATGGTCTCGAAAAATGCTTTATCAAACATTGAGACGGTCCTCAAGATGTAACTTTGACCACTATTTCTACTACATTATCTGCATATAACAAAAAGAAATCGGCAAACAATTTTTGAGACAAGTCTATCCATATGATTTTCAGATTTTCAACATAAATATTTAAAATGTATTGGCAATCAGTGTAGAAAAATCTGTGAACTAGAGGAAATATATAATAAGGAAATCATAGTGTTGGTATGACTGTGTACATATATTGGAAGGTATTAAGGATTCCATTTTGTATTCACAGAACAACACCATTTACAAAAATCACCTATATATGCAATCAATCTGAGACATGAGCTGTCAGCATAATCACAATAAAATTTATCCTGATTATACCAAAATCTATAGGATCATATACGAATGACTGTAATCGATCAAAGTCTGAATCTCTTCTCCGTTTCCTTATTATATTACTGCTTGCCAGAACACAGATCAAGGATGGCCAAATTCAGTTATTGCACTGCTAAGATAATTGACTTTTATTCTTATGTAGATCTTTTCTTGTATATAGATTTTAACCTTAAATTCTGTAGATCCAGAGCTGCAAGATTTATTTGACATAATTGATCTGCTGCAGAACTCACGTCTAGATCCAGAGCTGCAACATTAACCTTAAATTCTGTAGATCATTCGATTACTCTTTTGTTTGACATAATTGATCTGCTGCAGAACTCACGTCTAGAAGTTTTGGTTGGCAGCTTTCAGCTTGCTTTTTCTTTAAGAAGTATTTCATTACACGCAGGTATTTATTTCCATGAAAATATATTCATATTTTTTATTCCACTGAATCGTGATTCATAAAAATCAAAATTAATTTGGCATATATTTGTGCAGTTATTTTCTTTAGTGATAGTTCAGATTGCTCTTCGTTAATTTTTGGGTGTTAATTCACAATGAAAATGACATAGTATTTGGGTTCCTTCTCTATTCGTTGCGGGCATTACATTTTGTGGTAGATGCTTGTAATACCGCACAAATATGCATCTACCACAAAATGAGGAAAATGTAATGCAACCGGAAACAAGCATATACTATAACAACCTGACTTGGGGAGGCCGACACGTGCAACCGGAAAAAGCGACGGCACGCTAGTCTCAGAGGTATGCCTCCAGAGGCCTATACATAGACACAAGGGGTGGCTACCTGCAATTTTTTTAATAAATTGCACAAGCCAGTACTCGAATTCAGAGACCCTAGGCTTTAATACTATGTCAATCTTCATGCACTAGCCAACACAACCTAAAGTCTGAACTTGGTGGAGTCGACATATATGATATATCGTAACATATATCACATATCTATTCTAACATTTCCACTTGAATCTCTAAAGGCAACGAGGTAGAAAGGAACATAGCCCATGTTGCTGCAATTTGTTGGGCTGCTTATTCAGCAGGGCACTGAAGTGTGCATAGGCGTGGTGGTTTTTACCCTTAAGACTCATGGGATGCATGGCTGAAACAAACTATCCCGAAACAGGATTTTCCGAACGATACATGGTGGTGAGGAGAACCTCATACAAGCTGAGAAAAGAAACAGCGCAGAGCAAACTAAACACTCTAACAAACACTAGAAGTTGCACTACTAGGCGCCTCAAGCATGTCGCCGAGAAGTACAGGAGGCCACCCAAACACGCCCCTGAGTTAGGCCAATACACCAAACTTGTTACTTTCTTAGGACTTACTACCGTAGAGCAACATAAAATCTAAATAATTCAATAACAAAATCTGAGGGTAGTGCATTTGCTTTGACAATTGAAGAAAATGATCTTTGTGTTCACTGTTCAGCCCCTAAATTACCATATCATTACTCTGATGGATATGGAGATAATACTTCTGGTTTAGTTGTCACTAACATAATTACCTAGCTTCTACCAACTACAGAAACTATTATCAGATTACGTAGTATGAGAAGCATCTTGTGGGCCGTAGAACTAACTTCTTGGTTTTTTTCTGACTGAAGAATTAAATGCTTGTTAAATGGATTGCCACTTATATGACTCCTATTGATTATCTATGATTTTATATCCTACTATATGGTTATATGCAGTACAAGTCGTGTGTTTATGCTAAATATTTTCTGCAATTTAACATGTTATGTAGGTTTTCTGCCACCGTCGCGCAGGCGCTCTCTTTTCACTTTGGCAACATCTATGATTGTGTTCTTCTCGAAAGCTTTTAATGTTCCAACACTCATTCCAGTTGTGAAGGATTTGTTGTCTGAAAGTACAGTAAGTAAATTACGTATCCTTCTTTCATTATGTTTCTGTTCTGAAGACATATTTGTAATCTAGAAAGTCCGCAAAGAGAAAATTCCAGGGCACAAAGAGAACAACTGTATAATTCTCGAAAATGAGAACAAATGTTGACAAGAACTGAGTTCCTATTTCTTCTCTATTAGTAAAAAAAATGCTTCTCCTACATTTTCCTCTTGTTTTTGTAAGATATTTGTGTACTCATGGTCTCATGCCCCAACAACAGTATTGAGAAGTTTCTAGTCTAAGTTAATGAATGTACTGTTTAGTTCTTTTCTCTCAGGAAAATATGAGTATAGTGCAAAAGTACTTTTTCTTCAGCCAGATACTTGTGCTAACGACCAATAGCACCTGAGTTTTTAGTATTATTTCTGGTGCACGACCAATCATTTTGGGAACAGTACCTGATCAATTCTAACCAATACAATACCATCTCAAAATACAGTACTTAGAACGCACGGCCAACGGGGAATTTCCGAATTAAGATGTTTGATGGGATTACTGATAAAGAAAATATATATTTCACCTATTATTGTGTGTGCCTTTTCTTCATAGATATCATATACTGTTACTATGCAGTTTGTGTTTGATATTTGACAACCGATATGTTTACCAGGTTGATCCATTTCTTCGTTTAGTTGAAGACCTCAGATTGCAAGCTCTTGACAGTGCAGCCTACGGTTCAAAAGAAGATGATGATCTTGCTCTGAAATCTCTCTCAAACATCAATATCAATGATCAGTCAAAGCAAATAGCAGTTTCAATTATTCTTGATAGCTTGGAGCTATCCGAGGTAAGTCACGAGTACACCGTCGCATACTCATGCTTTGACATTTTCTCTTGATGTAACTGTTAATTTCCCAGTATGCTCTGCTTTTCTGCAGTCAGAATTGAATACTTTAGGAAAACAGTTGTTTGAGGATTTCTCTGCAGACGATGTTTGTCCTATTGGTTCTCATTTTATTGCATCCCCTTCGAAATCTCATGCATATAATGCGAAGATGCACCAGAAATCCTTGGAGGTGATCAGCCTTGTTCAGCAATAGAGGAAATATCAAAAACCTATAAACTATTACATTTTTTTGTTTTCTTATGTCACGGTGGAATTTTATTATATATGCAGGTCATTCCTATGGGGTTTATTTTCGAGGATGATACCCTTGTCGAACCTGACAGCTTAGCAGAACCTCAGTCCCGAAATGCATTGGATAACAATCTCCTTGATGTCAATCAGCTTCTCGAATCAGTATGTATTATCTCTTATTTCTGGTACTCTGGTTTAATGCATAACAAAAGCCTAACAGCCTTTAGTAAAATGTGGAGGTGGTAATAATGTCTTTTTAAGATGCAGCAATACATGCTAAAGAGAGGTTATTACTTCTGCAGGTTTTGGAAACATCTAGGAACATCGGAAGAGTGTCCGTGTCAACAAACCACAATCTGCCTTTTAAGGACGTAGCCAACCAATGTGAAGCTCTCTTTGTCGGAAAGCAGAAAAAGTTGTCTGTCTGCATGAGTGCCCACCAACAAGAGGTTAGTGAACTTGAGCTTCCTACATGTAAACAGCTCTAGATGGTATTACATTCTAAGGAATGCACGGTTAGATATGTCAAAGCAGTGCATTTTTCTCCCTCGTGAAACGGTGAAAGCAATTTTCTTAACGATATCATACTTGCAGGTTGGTGAACCATCCACCGGGAAGCTGGAGTCATCTGAGCCGGATTCTCCAATAGCTGGGCTAACCACCCTGCTCACCGACGATGACCAGTGCCACTCCAATTTCTGCAAGCTGCCAGTCCTGAATCCCTATGATAAGTTCCTCACATCTGCTGACTGCTAGGACCGCCCACTGCAGGAAAAGAACACGCTGGCATATCTACGATGCACGAATCGAGGGTTCACGGCCAGTTTTCAGCGTATGGTGGCCGGTTCAAGCATGATGCACCCTTGTTATTTACAGCCGAGGAGGGTCACCGGCATTCAAGATGAGATTATTCCGTCCTCTCATAAGAACTGAACAGCGCCTTGACAACACCGGTCGTTCGGTTGCCTGCTCCTTGCTCCCGGTCGAGATCATTGGAGATGTAGTTAATTCTGCCCAAAAAGAATCAGCTAGTCGGTTTGTGAAATTTGTTAGGTTTAATCCTTGTCATTCTGTAGTTAATTAATCAGCTATCTCGCAATTGTAATTATGCAAGCTGAGCTCAGCGTGTCCAGGAAATTCTTCTGGCCAATGTTATGTGTTTGAGCTGAATCCATTGATCTCTGTTAGCTCAGAAGTTTGTACATTAGATGAGTACAACGCCTTGTTCTTTCTAACTAATTTGTCGAGATTAAAGCAGTGTCAGTCACGGTGTCAGGACTTGCAGCTTGTCAGGTCAAATGTAGAGTTTTAAACTTCTGCAAGGCTAGTTATCCTAAATTATGTGTGCTTCTTTGCATATACTACTATTGGTCTAATTTGAAATTTTTGGGCAAGGGACAAAAATTTCTCGAAATTTTGGTGCTTTCATGTAATGTCGAGAACTTAAAAGAGACACAACCCATCTCACTGGAGCCTTATTATGGGGGACTAGTTGCAAAATGCCTAGTAGCACGAAAAATGTTTCTAACCAAAACATATAATGATTTCATATATATACGCAGAGTAGCACATCAGAAGCATTACCGTTTAAAAACTACATAGTACCACTTCGGCCCAACACAAACTCAGGAAACTGCTCTGGCCAGTTTCTAGAATTGCACTACAGGCTAGCTTCGGCTTAAGCTGGAGAGTTCTTTGGGGTTCAGCTGTTCACGGCCTTGATGCCGCCCCGAAAGCCCAAAAGAAGTCGGCCTAAATCATGTGGACGTGGCTTCCAATTGTGAGGAAAATCAACGTGAAACGGGTACGAAAGGAATTAGAATTTTTTTGAAGTCTAGGCTTGAGCAAAGAAAAATCCCCCGTCACGACATGAGAATTGAGATGTCATGTGTGGTTTATGTAAATTTCAGATACTCCCTCCGATCCATAAAAATTGGCGCCCACTTAGTACAAAGTTTGTACTAAGTTAGTACAAAATGAGCGACACTTTTTGTGAATCGGAGGGAGTATAATTTGTGTACCAACAAATACTATGATATGGTGTTCCTTGAAAGAAGGTTCTAATTTTTCGTTTTTGTTAAATCCTCGACCGTGTGAGAATTCTCAGCCGAGGCCGAGAAACGTGAATAAATTGTTGCATCCCCATGATTGTGTATAAAATATGTACGAATAAATTTGTATAATCAAGTGAGACTTAGTAAATTCCAATTGGAATGAGACTTAGACACTCGAATATTTTTGGAGTACCATAGTAGGTAGCATTTCATTTATTTTACGCTTTCTTATACATTTCCTGAAAACATCAAATTGGAAAACCAGGCTAGGACCATCAAATGACCGATGCGGAGGCCGGAGGCGGTCGCTTTAATATCAGGTGATAGTGAAAGTTGCTAGCTGATGGAGGAATTCTTGTGCGTGCTCCTTGAGGCAGCGTGACAGGACGTTGCAGCCACCGTCCTCTCCATTTCCGGTGATAATGTTCACCGGAGGTCCCACCGGGCCTCGCATGCAGCTCAGCACCCTCGCCGGCCTCCCTCCCCCGAAATCGACGTCGTCGAAGCCCAGGTTCCTCCAGTAGGTCACGATGAATAGATGGTCTAGGTCCTCATGCTGCTGCTTCTTCTTCTCGGACATGGCCGGTATCTGAATCCGATCCTTGGCGTGCTGGATCATCTTGACCACCTCCACGGTGTCGCCGCCGGCCACCTCGCCGCTGGTCGAGACGGCTCGCTGCAGGGTGACGCAATTGCCGTAGTAGCCGTCTTTTGCTCCGGCGTGCCTGCGCAGATCAGCAGAAAAACAGAGCACCGTAGGGGCTCCAGGCTCTGGTTTCACAGACATGATTGCACGGGTGCGGCACTGCCACAGCACCGCTGTCACGGCCTCGAAGATCGTCGCCGGTCTCCGCTGGCCGCCCATGGCCGTGGCCACGGCTCTGACGCGATCGATCGCGCTGGACGGGACGACGATGTCCAGAAAGGCCATGTCGGGAGGAGGGTCGAGGGCGCTGAAATGGCGGCCGATGTCGAGCAAGGATGGGGACGGCGGGACGACGTAACCGGGCGACTTCTCCTGTCTGGTGACCGGGAGGACGCACGGCGACGGGAGGCCTCGGGCGAGTTCGCCGACGGCGTTGATGAACTGGCCCATCCCGGCGCCGTCGGCGGCAGCGTGGTTCCACGTCACCCCCACCACGAAGCCACCGCAGGTGAACTCGGTGACCTGCACCAGCACCAAAGGGCAGTCGCCGTCCGCCGTCGGGTAGTAGACGGCGAGGTCGTCCAGCAACGGTGTACTGTTGCTTGTGGCGGCGATTGATCCGTTGAAGAATCTGACATGGTTGAGCGAGCTAGCAGTGGTCGCGGCGACGAACGATACGCCGTCGCCGGTGCACGCGATGTGGTGGTAGTGGTCCACCTGCTCGCCCGCACCAGCAGCATCGTCGGCGTCGGCGCGACGGAGAAGGCGGCCGGCGAGGGGATGGTAGTGGAACAGAGCGTGGGATAGAGCCCTCCGGACGCTCTCGGCAGGATCGTGGATTGGCTCAGTGAACACGAGCAGCGCCGTGTTTGGAATCCCGACGAAGGCCTCGTCGCAGGCCGAGAGCTTGATGGTGTCGCCGCCGGTCGTGGTCGTCGTCGCCGGTGGCCGCACTAGCACCGGGGGCGACTTCCTCATCAGCACGTCGCTCATTCTAGCTAGCTCGCTCTCTCGTGTGCCTAGCTCGATTAGCTAGTTTTAGTTCCGGCCCAGGCAAGTACTCCAATTTATTACTAGAACAAACACGTACATGTGTGCCATGCACGTACGTATCTTTTATTTTTAGAGAGGAGGCCAAAACAAACACGTACAGATCGTCGCCTCGTCAAAGTCACAAGATTGTAATCTTATTTACTAAAATCAGCGACACACATAATTTTGAACGGAGAGAGTACTAATAGAAACACCGCACTTCCGTATTTTTCTGTCATCTCTTTAAGCCACGTTATTATAAAGTGATATGACCGTGATTAATAGATGTCCCAGGCTCTGTGCGTCTGATTGTTCCACATCTTTGGCCACCTTTTCCCTTGCTCTTCCCATACTCATGTCTCATCGCCTTCTTCTTCTTCGAGCCACTTAGAGCATCTCTAGCATATCCCTTATGAATCGTACCCTTAAAACACATATAATAACATGTACTCCCTCATGGTGTCCCCTACCCTTCGCAGTGGCGCGTGGAGTCGGTGACCCTTGTCGATGGGTAGGAGGGGATCGGACCGAGCGAAAGCTCAAGCCGTCGTTGACGCCGGTGTCGGCGACGCCCGCGGGCGCCGTTTTCCCTCTTGAGGGCGACATCGTGGTTCCACCCCACCTCCCTCGTGTATACTCCGGGTGAAAACCCTGGTCAGTTGACCCGACGGTGGCGGCGCTTCTGCGTCGTGACTTCCTTGGAGGCACCGTCTTGGAGCAGGGCTCTCCCGGCTACGACATGGCTGTTTGAGTGCAAAGTTGGTGCCTTTTCTCAGCTGCTGATCTGACGTGACGTTGTCTGGTTCCTGTGCTTTGGTGGAGGCACATCCCGCGGACACGGTGGTCCATTCCCGCCCCTCTGGTGGCTGGCCGTTTTACGCTAGGGTTTGGTGCGCGCCGCTGTCGGTCGTGTCCGATCCCGCCCCTCTGGTGGTTGGCCGTTCTACGCAAGGGTCTGGTGCTTGCCGCTGTCGTTGGTGTGGTCTCCGCTCGGCGTTGTGATGCTCGGCATCCTCTCCTTCGGGCTCGATGTCTTCTGGAGGCTCTGATCTTTCGTCTCCTGCTTTCATCTTCGTTATCAAGCTATGTGCTATATGTTGGGGTCTCTTCGCTGGTGGTCCGTCCCTGCCCCTCCTTGTGGCTGGCCGTTCTACGCAAGGGTCTGGTGCTCGGCGTAGTGTAGCCCCTTTTCTTGTTTTAGCTTGATCTTATTCTGCTTTGTAAGAGGTTCTCCTCAACACCTTGTGCTTTTGCCGTTGTAAAACTGTGAGCTTTGTTAATTCAAAGCTGGGCATTATTGCCTTTATCTAAAAAAACTCCCTCCGTTTTCTAAATATAAGATGTTTTAGCATTTCTCTTTCCATCCGTATTTAGACATGTTTTAGTGTAAATTTCAAATGAATCTTGCACTAAAACATGTGTAGATACGGATGGAAAGAGAAATACTAAAACATCTTATATTGTGGAACGGAGGGAGTATAATAAGAACCGTAAAACGATTTTAAGGCCTAAAAACCGCCCGGGCAGAACAGATACGGAAAATGCATACCGTAAAATAGAATATTCCTTTTTTACATGATTTGTTCAGCGCGACATAGCGCCAAACCGTAAATCAGTTATGAAATCTGCTTAAATTCATACGTCTCAAATAAGATGGATATAGGTTAGCACACCAAATTAATTGCAAATAAGTACATAACATAGGTGTTTAACTTAGCATAGACAATAACATAAATTTATAAATGTTTTACATCAAATGGCACCACCACCACCTCATTCTCCATCACCATCGGCATGATCACCACCATCACGAGCAACATCACGAGCAGCAGCTGATTGCTTTCTCCACCGTTCCATGATCTCCATTCTCCTCATGTTCCACCACCCCTTTGTGAGATCATCCATGCCGGTTGGCTTCATCAACAACACCTGGTTCTCCTCGGCGAGCAGGGCCGCCATCGACATCTCCTCCTCTACCTTTGTTCTTCGCTCCCTCTAAGATCTCTGCCTTCACCCTATCCTTCTCGAGCTTTAGTCTTCGCTCCTCGAACATTTCCTTGCGCTTTGTATCCTCTCGGATTTGAAGCCACCTTGCCTCCTTGTCTTGGTACCTCTTCTCGTCCAAAGACAACTTTTGAGCTTCGACCAACTCCTTGTGCTTCACCATTTCATCAATCTTGTCTTTCAAACAAGGGCCCTCTCGGATCTGGCTCCGACCGGCTCCTTATGTCATCGGCCCTATACGCTTCATGTTCCTTTCCGCCCCACTCAAGGTCTCAGGCTCTGTGACGGCCTACGGCCTCTTGTGGCATCTCCACAATGTGTGCCTCCTTTTATCCTCTATCCTGATTTGATTTGTTTTTTTGAAAATCGGGGTTTTCCCTTTGCATTTTCATGAAATGAAATAGAGCGTAAGAAGGCTCGTTGGCTTGAAGAAAAAATTCACTAAAAAATCCAAATGAACTATAATTGGGACTTAGGTGGGATCCCACTTGACACCTTACTCTACGCAGAGAGCGCAAAGTGGTCTCTTGCGTCGGTGCGGCGTTAGGATACGATGACATCTCATGTGTTGGCGTAGTCACCAAGTTAGCTAGTGCGGTACTACCGTCTTGCCTCTAGCATGCCTCTGAGATCGTTATCATGATCCACCCAATTTAAAACGGAGGCAGGCGCCGGCCTTCGTGGAGGGGGCTCACTGTGATTTACACGTTGCTCCAAATCGCTTTCCTGGAGCTAGCGGGGTCGGTCGGACTGGCGTGTCAACATTGATGATGGACGGCACCTGCCAAATTTCCTCTAAAGCATGTTGAATGGGTGTCTTGCTGGTCGCGGATTTTCTCGAGATGTGGAAGGCTACAAGCTACTTTTCCGCCGATGAAGTCATTTGCCCTAGCCAAGTTGTGAGGTGCTTCCTGTGCTTGTACCTGAGCAAATTTGACTGGTCCTCCATGTTGTGCATGGTGATGTAGGTAGCAACGAGGTTCTCATGTCGGTCACGTATGGTGGCAAAAACACATACGATGTATTTTCATGTGGAGGGGCGAAGGCATCTTGTCTCCTGTTAGGATGCATGGCCTCTAATATTTTTGGGCGCACGGAGATGATGCCCTTCTTCTCTTGCTCGAGTTGTTTGCGTGGGAGCTGCATCAATTGGTATCCTCCCGAGAGCTCTCTTAGATCCATCAGACATGCTTGTCCATCATCTGACCAAGGGATCTCATCCACTTGGGCTGCGAAAATGACGACGGGTGCAATGGGGACCACCACGTCCCACCATATCTGTTGTCATTGTCAGCGCTAGAGTCGGTGTTTTTTTTTCCACGGCGAACACCTCGCAGGAAGGATGGTGCATTGCGGTGCTTAACTTGTCCCCCGAGTCGCGATCGAGGACGGGGAGCAGGTTGTCGATGCCAAAAACAAAGTGATAGTCCCACCCACCTAGGGCTGGATCGCAGTCGGGAAAGGCTCCGGAGGTTGCCCCTATTTTGGTGACCAATGATTGGGTTGATGACGAGATCTCTGCCAACCAATGTTCGGCCGAGTCACCGAGTTGAAGCTTGTTGACCGAGTTGGCGACAAAGTCTAGGGATCTGATTTGAAATCTCGAGCCAGGGCGAGCAATGAAAATTCCCAAGTTGATCTTGAGATACTGTTGAGATTGATCTTAACACACCGGCCTAGTTGTGGGCGCAAACTATTATGGGAATCAGCAATGATACGAGTGGTAGGCGTAGCAAAACTCGATGGTTGTGACCAGGACAAGATTTATGTAGGTTTAGATATAAAAAATATTCATATGGTAAAGAACCTACTTCCTGTTTTGGGATTTCTTCTCTATTATCCGTGGTGGTCAAATGTGATCACGAGGAAGTATTGATCTTGCGATGGTGGATGTTGTGAGGTTGAAGACCATTGAAGGTAGGATCTACACCACCTTATATACTTGGCTGGGTATAGAGTTATGGGTGGACCGAGTCGGCTTACATATAGAAATATAAAATGAGTAAACCCTAACCGTAAAATCTAGATCCGATATGAGTCGGTTTCAATCAAACCCCATGGATTCTAGGGTAGCTATCTTGACTTCTCTTGTACTCCAATTCAATGCAACATCCCGAGCTTCAGTCGCGTCGTCGGTTGGGATGCCCTACGCCTGGTGGTTGTTTTTGTCCTTCGTGGGAGTACCCAGATACCATGATTTTGACACATTCCATATGGACATCTAATTCAGATCGATTTACACAAGTGCATGCACACCGAGACAAATAAATAGTTGAGTGAATATTGTATTGTTTTGTCACTTGCAATCCCCCCGCATGACAAACGTCATTCGGTATAATTCCTCCTGTTTCCCTACTCTTAAATGTGATTTTCATGAGGTACCGTGTGCTCTGACCTTTTTAGTAAAAAAATCTAATAATGAATAGTACATAATTCCAGATTTTCCATAAATTCCCGACGAGATTTTTTTTTTGTTTCTCAGCGTGTACACTAAATTTGCATTTAAAACATATGATGTAAAAAATCGTTTTTATAGTTGTCAAACTATGAGTTAGTAGCATCGTTTCCACTATATGCATGTTCCCTTTCTATATTTGTTACCATCATCGGGTAGAATATGCAATATGATTATTTTTGCAAATATTTTGGATTTGTACGATTTTTGAACAAAAAGATTAAACATAAAAATTCACTTGCTTGATCACAAGAGAAATACTATATTTACTATGGTGGGTACGAAGGATCGGATTTAATATTTTAGTTGCTAAAGAACATAAGACAGGATGATAAGTTCACCGAAATCTTTGTGTTTTCAATGAAATTATTCCATTTTCTTGAACAATTACATTATGTTTATATTTACTTGTGTTTTATTTAGCACAAATTACATCCATTCACGGATTCTTTTCTGAATGTTGTTCATTTTATCCCCTAGCTAGCATCTTATTCAAGTTTTTAATTTTCAACATTCGAGGCAACAATTTTATTAAACGTAATGTCGAAATGTCAATGTTATGTGTTGTGAACAAAGTAGAAACAAGGAATATTATAGCACATTTGGACAGTTTGTCATTACAAACATATAATATAATGACTTCGACAAAAATTTGTTGGCACTACATATTAAACCCATACAAAAAATACTGAACGTATATATGATCAACATGGCTCACCACACCACGATTTTTCCTCTTTAATGAATGTCTCATTGTAAATATAGAATAATATAATGGACTAAGGGGCAAAATAAAGAGCCACAAATCTGTTGACAATATTTGTATATATTTGTAGGCTTATATATTTCTATGCATCAACTAGTTAGGCTAAGCTGAAACTTCCAAAACAGTTTAGTAATATCTATTATATTATGTTACATCTTACATCAAACATATAAAAGATATGGATATATTTACCTTTATTCTCTTTGGGTGTGTGCTAACATGTTTCTAGAAGTTTCTACTTAGCCCAATTAGTATAACCGTATAATCCCAAATATCTTGATCAGATTTTTGGTTTTTTTTGCACTTATATTATATTCCGATGAGGTCTGTCATATGGGGAATTTCAAGTGACCAAACATTATAGTCTTCACGCAACTCATTATTAGTCCTAGTGTGCACATGTTCTTTGTTTCTTTAAGGGAGCCCCGTCCATATCGGCTACATTATCTCCATCATCTGATTGTAGTTGTTGTATTAGATTGTACCAACGTCAATGTAAGCGTGAGCGCTCATACAGCCGTCATCTCATGTGGGTGGGCTGAACATTCAAAGATACACCAGAAGACAAGAGTTTGTATGAGCGGGGTCGCTTGTACCAAGATATTTGTTTTTGATAAAAATAACATATTAATACCAAGCAGATATCAATTACATCCAGCCTCTACAACAGAATGTCAATACCTAGCCAAGACATTAAGAATGCATATAGCTGATACGTATATATCTATAATTTTTTATGTTCCATGTCTGTTTTATATCAAATGCCACATGTGTTTATTATAATTTTATATCATTTTATGGATTTATTGGACTAACCTATTAATAGTGGCAAAAGTACACAATGTTCTTTTTTTACACTTTGATGTGTAGGAATTACTTGGAAATTGACAAGAGTGCAAAAAGGAAACCTTGTTGGAGTCGAATTGGACTTTCCTGAAATCTGTCTGAGAAATATTTTCGAAGATGGCCCCGTACCGACCCGAAGACGATGTCAAATCAAAAAAGCTTGGTCGCGCAAGTTGTGGGGAATTTTACGCAAATCGATCTAGACATACAATTCGGCCCAATCCGAGTCCAGACGGCCGAGATATCCCCGTTTTAATGAAACTCAAAAAATCTGATGACGGGAATTCGGGAATCTATATAAAGAGAGGAAACCTAGGTCATCAAGGACCACAAATTTTCCTCCTCCAAGGCAGCCGCCATGAGGTGGAAACCCTCCTCCATACCAGCACCATCTCCAAGCTTGAGTGGGGGGAGGGGGGTCAAGGGCCGCCGCCGCCGGCCACCGTCGCCGTCGGGCTGCTGCCGCCGCCACCAAGGGCTACCGCCGCCACCACGGGTTGCTGCCGCCGCCGAGCTGCTGCCAAGGCCGAGCCGCCACCACCTCTCCGGGCTGCTGCCCCCAAGGGCCGTCGCCGTCGCCGTCTCCTTTCGGGGCTGCACCTCTCCATCAAACCCTCACTCACCATGGCCATGCGTGAGTAGTCTCCCTCGGGGCTGAGACTTATACAAGTAGCTATGTGGTTATCTCTCTCTCCCATGATGTGATCCTCGTTGTGATCATGAGCTTTGTTAGCATAGTTGAATACATGATGTTTCCCTGCATGTAATGGATATGATTTTGCTCAAGTGGTGTCATCTAGTATAAGTTCAGGAGTCACCGTTGTGATCACGGTATCTCGGTGACAGTGTGGGTGCCGTGTGTGATTCTAATGATAAAAGCTTAGAGGGATCTTCATCATTAGTTTGTTCTTTATTATTATTGGATTGAACAGATCATGAGGTTTTTTTATGCTTGTGTTATTGAAAAAAGAGACTATTCAAGAAATAGGTTGTGGTGTTTGTTAGTACTATCTTTGGATGCGGATAGTGACAGCATGAAGTGTCCATAGATGTGGAATACGAACTTTAAGGTGTGCTTTTTGTAGCCCTACGCAATTCTCATCCTATTTGATCCACGAAAGAATGATCTCCGAGTAACGCACTAGTAGAGAAAAGGATATAGGTGGCGCACCAAAATGGCCTATGCGTGGCGCATATTGGATGCGCCACCGATGCCACGCCATTAGTAACAAAATATGCGTGGCGCATCCTGACATGCGCCACTGATAATTTATTTATCAGTGGCGCATCAAGTGGAGTGCGCCATAGATATCGACTCTTACCTATGGCGCATCAAGTGAGGTGCGCCACTGATAGACTTTCAGGAGCACAAAAAAAGAGGTAATCCACCACGTGGTGGTTGTCCTCACTAATATAATGTTACAAAATGTTTCACTTAACCTGTTTTACATTCACATCCTACATAAATCAAAATCTTACAAAACATTGTCTATGATTGGTCGATTCCCTGATCCAGCACGTCCGCCTCAGCTAGCCACCGCCGTGATCCATCCATCGATCGATCCAACATCTGTGCCTCACGCTTGCCATCTCCAAGACCATATCAGTTCTCCGTTGATGTCGTCTTCTTACCGACGGCTCCGTCTCTGCTCGCCGGCAGCTCCGTCTCAGCCGCCAGGCCGTGCTCGTCCTCCGCCTCAGCTGCCTTGATGATGCCGGATCTCAATTTCGGTCCTTCAAAAGAGGAGGGTGATGGAGTACCTGAAGCTCATGGTAAGGTCATGAAGCCAATCATGATCACGCAGCAAGTAAAACAGCAAAGCATTTGGATTGCATACTCCCAGTCATTTTGATTGCATTACATTCATAGGAATATAGGAGCACTAGTCAAATAGCTTAGAAAAAAGAAATAAAACTAGCATTACAATTCATAGGAGCAGCAAGCATCAGATTTGGGAGTAGGAGTACTAATTAATCAGATGGTACTTACTTAATTTATTTGATGCATGAATTAGAAAAAGCATCAGCCAAAACACTAATTAATCAGATGCATGTATTAGAAGTAAAACGGCAATAACACAGTACCCAACTAATCCTGAAACAACCATTTCTCTACTGAACATGTGTGGATTGAAGGAATTCCCCATTACTTTTATTGTTCCAATAAGATGAAAGACAACTACATCGTATAAAAATAGAATGGACAACATTGCAAGTGGACGAGTATCCCCCTTTAACCAAATAAAACAAGGTCGATATGAGGATCGATAGAAAAAGATCTTGTTCACAACTTCCAGATCCTAAAGTGAAATTTTCAATCATGGAAAAATCTAAATAAAAGATTTAGGAAAGGCTGGTCTGAACTATACTGCTTACCAACTGCCAAAGCAATCCTAAAGTAGAATGAACAAATGTCCAATGAATTCATTGTCAAACCTATACAAGAATAGTATAAGCTTGACATGGAGAATTCCAAGTATAAATAGTTACAAATCAGTACATGATCCTAAGTATTCCTCCATCAGTACATTAAATGATGCATGGCTAGTTCCAGAAATTGCAGCAATTTCTATTGGTGTCATACAGAAGACAGAGATATTTACGGAGCATGGTCATAATTTGTGTCAATGTCAGTGAAGAATACCACACAGCCAACCTCCATTCAATTTATTCAAGTAATTTGTGATAGGAAAGATGAACAAAAAAGATTAGAACGGGTCTGGGTGAAGAGGATTGGGGCACAGCTCATACCTCCAGCAGCACCGACTGTGGTCGGCATCATGGCGGTGACGCCGCCGGCGAGCTCCACCCGCACAGCCATGGCCTCCAGATGCGATAACCCGGTGGTGAAGGTTGCATGGGGATGGAGCGGCGAGGCGAGGACGGGGAGGCGGGAGACCAGGGAGAGAGGTGCCACGCATGTCCATGCTAGGGTCTTTCTCGACGCCGACTGGCCCGATGAGCCGTCTCGGAGCAGATGGATGCAGGGCACGCCGTGCCGCGCGGGGCGTCTTCCTTCACCAGCGAGGGAGGCGTCGTACCAGAGCTTGGGAAGGAGGAGGAGGGACGGCCGGAGCTCGGCCTTGAGGGATCCAACCGGCGGCGCCTCCTTGCAGGTTGGTTCCTGATGACGGGATTGATGAGAGTGTTCTTCTCCCTCAACAATGCCAACAAGTACTCTTGATACCCTGAAAGGAAGATAATATATTAGGGATAGGTTGAGCCTCCAAGTGCAGAGTATGTAGAAGTGGTAGTTTTTCCCCAAGAAGGTGACTCGAGGGTTTAATATCGAACTCTCGAGGAATCAGTAGTGTGGGTTTTATCTTCTTGTCATTCTCTAGATTTCCTGCAAACAAAATAGATTGCTTTGTGCCCTCAACCTCACCAAGTGGTTGTCAAGCACAAGGTGTGAGAATGATATTAAGATGATAATGAATGCAAAACAGAAAATAAATATGCAATGGTGGTAAATAAGTATGCAAGGATGATAGTAATGACGATGGATGGTATTTTTGGGGTTTTTATATGTGAATGCAAGAAGTAAAAGTGTTTTTGTATTTTCTGATTTTAAAATGGCTGAATGTAAAAGATGCTTAAAAGTGGTTGGAAAGTTGTTTCTTATGATTAAAAATGGACCGGGGTTCATGGTTTCACACATGCACTCTCTCTTTAATATAGTGTGGCAAATGAGTAGACATAGATTTAACATATGAGATTGCAAACAAGATTAATGACATGTTACTAATTATATGGGCATCACGTCCTATCATAGAGACCTTTTGATTATTAGTCTCACTTATACTCCACCAAGATGTGAACTAAATCATGCACCTTAGTAATTAAGATAACATCAGAGTATAACTTTAAGATTAATGACATGAAGTGAAAATAAACACATGATGGATCTAGTCTTAGGTAGAGGCATGTCACTCCTCCTACCCTTCAACATGGTATTTTGGTTTATCCCTAGTGAGGCAACAAAGTAAGGTAAACACCCAATGGATCATGATATTCAAGTTGTCAGCTTATCACTTCACCACCCCCGTTACTCCAACTAATGCACACGTTCCCCCACACACGCTCTCATAAACATGCTTGATCATAACAAGGATACAAGAACAGGGTACATAATATGCATCTACTTTCATAACTGAAATATAACATTGCAATCTCAACATATATTAACTCATAGAAAGATCCACCACAATGGTAATACAACGGTGACCGTAATCATGTTCAGCAGCTCATACGGTGCTAATTAGTGAAGCTCAAGAGAGAGAGAGATACATATGCTACTGCCACAAACCCATAGTCCAGAGGTGGACTACTCCCTCTTCATCATGGAGACGGTGGAGATGTCGATGGAGAAGGTGGAGGCCTCTCCGGCAGGGCTCCGCCGGACTCCAATCTGCAGCCTCCTGGTCTCTTTTTCTTGTTTCTCTCGTGTGACGGCTCTCTTCTGGAAAAACGTCGGGGGACCTCTTATATAGGCGTTTTTAGGTCACGAGGATGCTTCAGGGCGAAGGATCGATGCAAATGGGGCCACGAGGGCTGAGTTGGATGGGCCCACGCGGCCTGGTACTATAGCCGCGTGGGACCCTCCATCTTGGTCCTCCGGCCTCCGTTCGTTGACTTTTTTTGCTCCTAAATCTTCTCCTTCCAAAATATTGACCCCCGTAAATTTATAGCTCATTATGACATCGTTAAGGTCCTGAAACAAATAAGGAAAGAAATAGGGGTTTTCTGCCTGCGCAGGATTAATTCCATAAAAAGGGGATATCATCATAAATTACCAAAAATCATTAAATAACAGTAATATACCCTTATATGATGCAAATATGAATGGAATATAACTATTATAGTGCAAAGTTCATGTATGCATTTTAGATGCATCCGTTCCTGCCGAGCTAGGGTTCGCCGTGGCGGCCGCTGCTCGGTCTTTCAGCCATGGAACGCGTGGAGGAGGAAGAGAGGGTGTCGGGGCTGTGGTTGTTGGCCAGAGTAGACGCCAGAGCTGGCCGGAATCTGGCTGCGACGGTGGCGGCTGCAAAGGGAACACGGGAGTGGGGGCGGTCGTGGTGGGAGAGAGGAGCGTGGTGGTGGGGAACGGGAAACCCTATCGCTCCATGTGATTCGTATCTGGCGCATCGCATGCATATGTATGGCGCATATGCAATATGCGCCATTGATAGATGGTCTATTAGTGGCGCATATTCAATATGCGCCACGCATAACAGATTATCCATGGCGCATATTCCCTGATATGCGCCACTAATATGGAAAACATGAATGGCGCATCTTGCATATGCGCCACGCATAACTCAGGATATTTTGTCCACGACCCTTCTAGTGGGTCCCACAGAATTATCCGTGGCGCATTTCATGGAGGATGAGCCATTAGTACAAAAAATATCAGTGGAGCATATTTCTAAATGCGCCACTAGTAAACTAGTGGGGCATATTGAAAAATATGCTCGACTGATAAAAAATCTATCTATAAGCCTTTTCCCACTAGTGACGTCTACCATGCATGTGTTTTGTGGTAACTATTGTGTGTTTAATTATGTTAATGATGTTGAGAGTGGTCACTAGTGAAAGTATGAAGCCTAGGCCTTGTTTCCAAGCATTGATACACCATTTTTAGTCATTTTTGTCACTTGTTTGCTTCTGCCATTTTTATTACAGAATTACAAAATCACCTTTTACCATCCATATCACTTGCATTTTAGTATCTCTTCGCCGAACTAGTGCACCTATACAATTACCCATTGTATTAGGTGTGTTGGGAACACAAGAGACTTCTTGTATCATAATTGCAGGATTGCTTGAGAGAGGATACGTTCAACCTCTTCCTCCTGTGGATCCGATAAACCTTGGGTTACTCACTTAAGGGAAATTTGCCACCGTCCTATGATGTCTACTACACGCTTCTATTCTTGTAGACTTGTTGGTCCTCCAAGCGCAGAGGTTTGTAGGACAGCGGCAATTTTCACTTAAGTGAGTAACCCAAGGTTTATCAAATCCACGGGAGGTAGAGGTCAAAGATATCCCTCTCAACCAACCCTGCAATTAAGATACAAGAAGTCTCTTGTGTCCCCAATACACCTACTACAATTGTTAGTTGTATAGGTGCACTAGTTCGGCGAAGAGATGGTAAAATGCAAGTGATATGGATGGTAAAACAAGGTTTTTGTAATTCTGTAATAAAAATGACAGCAAGCAAACAAGTGACAAAAGTGACTAAAAATGGTGTAGCAATGCTTGGAAACAAGGCCTAGTCTTCATACTTTCACTAGTGACTACTCTCAACATCATTAACATAATTAAACACATGATAGTTCCACAAAACCACATGCATGGTAGACGTTACTCGGAGTTAATTCTTTTGTGGATCAAATAGGATGAGAATTGCGTAGGGCTACTAAAAGCATACCTTAAAGTTCGTATTTCACATCTATGGACACTTCATGCTGTCACTATCCACATCCAAAGATAGTACTAACAAACAACACAACATATTTCTTGAATAGTCTCTTTCTTCAATAACACAAGCATCAAGAAACCTCATGATCTATTCAATCCAACAATAATAAAGAACAAACTCATGATGAAGATCCTTCCAATCTATTATCCATAGAGTCACACACGGCACCCACACTGTCACCGAGATACCGTGATCACAATGGTGACTCCGGAAATTGTACTAAATAACATCACTTGAGCAGCATCATATCCATTACACAAAGGGAAACATCATGTATTCAACTATATCAACAAAGCTCATGATCATAACGAAGATCACATCATGGGAGAGAGAGATAACCACATAGCTACTTGTCTAAGCCTCAGCCCCGGTGAGGGACTACTCCCTCCTCATTGCGGGAAGCAGCGGTGTTGATGGAGATGGCTCCGGCGGTCGATCCCCTTCCCGGCAGGGTGCCGGAACAGGACCTTCTGAACCCCCGAAACTTGTCGGCGATGGTGGCGGAGCTCTGTTGCGTATTTGGGAAAATCCTTCGGGGATTAGGGTTTTCTCGACAGGGATGATTTATAGGCCAAAGGGCGCCGCGAGGGGGTGCCCGAGGGGCAGAGGCGACCCCCGGCCGCGGGCCACCTGTCACCCGCAGGTGGGACCCGCGGGGGCCCTTCTGGAACTCTGATGGACCTACCCTTCAGGCTCCGGTCCTTATTTGTCCAATAAAAAATCGTCGTAAATTTTCGTCCAATTCCGAGAATATTTCCAGAAGTAACTTTCTGCAACAATTTCAGCACAAAAACAGGGAACTGGCACTGGGCATCTTGTCAATAGGTTAGTCTGACAAAATGCATAAAAATGATTTAATATGATATTAAAAACATGTGACAACATCACAAAACTAGCATGGATCACTGAAAAATTATAGATACGTTTGACACGTATCAGCATCCCCAAGCTTAACTCCTACTCGTTCTCGAGTAGGTAAGTGATAACAAAATAATTTTTGATGAGACATGCAACCAACACAATCATATCAAGATAGTAATGTAAAGCATAGTATGTGAATGAAGTGATACAAAACAATTGTCTATAGTTGATAGCAAGAAAGCAATGAATAACCAAGTTGAATCATTCAAGCAAAACCTTTCATAAATAGTACGTTAAAGATATGAAAGCAATGTGATCCACATATTTGATTAATTCTCAAAGTTAACAATTCCATGACAAAAGTGTTTGAGAATCAAAACAAAGAAGATGCAAGTTTTAGCAAAAAGTTTCAACTTCCAACGGTAAAGTCAATATAAAGATTCACGATTAATCTGACCATGCAATATGATCAATGATACCCAGGGTCAATGCTAGATGTTTGCTTTGGTGGAGATAGAAGGAAAAGGAAAACTGACTCAACATTAAAAGTAAAATAAAGGCCCTTCGCAGAGGGAAGCAAGGATTAGTCATGTGCTAGAGCTTTTTATTTTTGAAAACAGAAGTAAAATAATTTTCAGACATGCATGCTTTCGTTAACGACTTCACAACAGAGAAGCTATCTAGTCTCTCATGACAAGCAAGATTTTTTAGACTTGTGAGAGCAGCTGGTTTTTAGAGGAGCGAGTACACTCTTCTTTCTCCTTGGTTTCACCACTGTCCAATGTCTGAGCTGATTTCTCAGATTTGCATTGTGCGGAGGAGAATGGTGAGTTATATTTATATTTTTCTTAAGCTGCTCTCGGGTTGATTCAAGTGAAGACGTAATCCATCGACACCGGGTGAAAGGGGGGAAATGACCTTGCTCGTCACAAGTTATATCTAGCTCTCTACTGATCCCTCATGAGCTTAAAAACAGAGGCACAAGAAGGAGTATTTTAAATTTTTAAAAATAGCACATGACAAATTTACTTGGAATGGCAGGAAATACCATGCATAGGTAGATATGGTGGACTCAGTTGGCAAGATAGTTTGGCTTTGGGATTTGGATGCACGAGTGAACCATACACTCAGTACGAATTTTTGGGCTTAGCAAAAAAGGTATTTGAAGAAAACATCTAAAATTAACCGGTAACAGAGTAGCATAAGACATTTATCAATCATAACCATAAAAGCTCCACACCGTCTACAATGTTGACCAAACAATTCTTTTGATGGAAAGATTAGCTTAAAGAATTAACAACTACGAAACACCACATAGTTTCTAGTTTTTAACAGTATTTCTTTACTAATCAATTACACTCAAATAACCAGCAAGTTTAAGCATTCATCCTAATATCTCAAAACAAATGAGAAGTATCAAGTATCCACACAATGATCTACAATACTATGCAGGCTTTTCATTTCATTCCAATATCACATGAATAGCATTTTGTCCCTTTGACAATTCAAGCAATTTACCAATAACAACTCTCCAACAAATATAAGTGAAGAACATGAGAGTTTAACAACAACTACTAGCAGCTATAAACAAGATAAAAGCTAAAAGCGAGAGCTTACTAGCAAACAAATAGTAGCTAAGAATACTCAACAAGATATAAACGAAGCAAAGGAGTATTTAAACGAAAAAGCGGAGCGTGTCTCTATCCCACACAAACAAAGTAAGGATCCAACAAGTATATGACCAGCAAACAAACAAACAAAACTGAAAGTAAAAAGACGCTCCAAGCATAGCACATAATATGTAAAGTGATAAAAACTTAGTTCAACGAAGACGAACTTATGATAGTCGATGAAGAGGAGGGGATGCCTTGGGCATCCCCAAGCTTAGACGCTTGATGGTTCTTGATATTCATAGGGGTGTCATGGGGGCATCCCCAAGCTTGAGCTTTGATCCATCTTCAATTTCTTCATTATCCTCTCCTTTAGAACTTAAAAACTCACTTCACACAAAACTTCTCATAAACTGATTAGAGGGTTAGTGCTCATAAATTAAAAATACACATGTGTTCAACTCAAGACAAATTGCAAACAACTTTATTAGGTATTAGCTACTATTTACTAAGCCTCAATGTGGCACTCTTCCTCAAGAGTATCACATTTGACGATAGTAAAGAGACGAATACAAAATAAAAGCAGAATCTGTCAAAAACTGAACAGTCTGTAAAGATTGAATTTTTCGAAGCACTTGTGTTGCTCAAATAAGAAAACTCAAAACTAAATAAAGATAGATAAAAGTATCAGGCTTGCTGTCTAAAATTATCAGAAAAAGATAAAATTCAGGGATTTTCTAGATTTTCGAACAGTGAAGGACAGAAATCTGTTTCTGGACAGCAAAACAACACCTCGCAGTTTCAATGCATTAGAGGCTAAACTTGGCACAAAAAACCAAAATAAAAAGATACAATGAAGTTGCTACAGAGGCAAAAACTCCATGACTCAAGAAAAACAAAAAGCAAACTGAAAGTAAAAGATGGGTTGCCTCCCAACAAGCGTTTTTCTTTAACGCCTTTTAGCTAGGCGCAACAATGTTAATGATGCTCTCGTAAGAATAAGAATTGAAACACAAAAGAGAGCATCAAGAAGCAAATATCAAACACATTTAAGTCTAACTCTCTTTCTATGCATAGGCATCTTGTAAGAAAATAAATCATTGGAGCATAAAGCATTAAGCATAGGAAGGTAAAGCGAGTGCAACATTAAAACCTTCAACATAAAGAGGGGAAACTTCATAAGATGAAAATTTATATAACCACGCTTCCCTCTCTCATAATAACTTTCAGTAGAATCATAAGAAAACTCAATAACATAACCATCACATAAAGTATTTTTCTCATGATTCACATGCATAAAAGTATTATTATTACTCTCCACATAAGTAAAATCTTTATTATTAGTAGCATTGAGAGTAGGACTATCATATAGAACTTGGACATGATAGACTAATTGTGTATTAGAAAGATGATGTTCAGTAGGAGAGTAATAATTATGACGAGTCTCGTAGGGATGATTAAAATCATTCTTTATGGCATAGTTATCATCACAATAATCATCAAAAATTAGAGGCATAATATCATCATAAGCAAGGGGATATTCATCTTTCCAAGCATATATTTTTGTAAAAAAATCATCATGACTTTCAATACCAAAAGGATTTTCAAACCCATCATCCCCAAGCTTGGGGTTTCCACATTATGATTAGAAGAAACATGAATATTCCCAACAGTATAACAATTATCAATATCATCATTTTCAAAATTGGTGCCAAAAAGATTTTCAAGATCATAAGTAGTATTATTTTCCCAATCATGATCATCACAATAAGTAACATGCATAACATAATCTTCTTCAATAGTGCCTATAGACTTAACATCAAGATAATAATGAATATAATTAAGTGGATCATCTTCAATAATTTTTGATACATGCTCATTAGGAACAACCATGATGGGAGAAATATGCTTAGGGGATGATACCGTTTCCTCTTTATTTTTACTCCTCCATCTCTTCTTCTTATTCTTCTTCACCATCTTAGTAGGGAGTGGTTGGAAAGGAAGCTTCTCCACATAATCTGATTCATTATTAGAAAAGACAGGAGAAACTTGGGAGAATCTCTCCCTTTCATTATTGGCAACATAAGAAACATATGTCCTTTTATACTTTGGTGAAGTGATATTCTTTCTAATTTTTGCAATGCAAGCATTGTCACGGCAATTCACAACACAATAATGATAAGCTCCCTTGAGAATGCTATTTTCCCAAAAGTACTACTATCTAACCAAGAAGTTTTTTCTGACAACTCTTCACACCCCAAAAATAAATTGTTCATCATAAAGACTAGAGGTGATCATGTTATCATAAAACTGGCTAATAATTCTACCATTAAAGTACGAGCATTGGAAATTAAAATGACCTTCTTCATTGCAAAGTTCACACATAAAAGGATAGAGGTCATTTAATTCTCTAGAAAATTTATATAAATCCTTAAGCCATTTGCTAGTTCTTTCATGCTTATGTTGCTTACAATATTTATCTTCTTCAACCCGAGTGATTTTACAAGGTCTATGCACTCCACAAAAATTAACATGCTTATATGGAACATTATTTGTAGAGATTGGATCATGTATATTGCAATCATCATTAACAATTTCATTTTGTTTGCAAATGTCTTTGAAAGGTTCATGATGCTTAGACCATTTCTCTTTAGGAATATTAATATGAGAAGCAAAATATTTATAGATATCAACAACTATATGAGAGTCAAGTCCAAACTTAGCACTAAGCTTATTAAAACTATCAGTTTCAACAAAAGACTTAATGCAATCATACTCATAATTTATACCTGACTCTTTACCTTTGTCGATCTCCCAATCTTCAATGTTTTGTTGAATCTTTTCAATAAGATCCCATTTAGCATCAATCTTCTTACTTGTAAAAGAACCCATAGAAGAAGCATCAAGTATTTCCTTGTCATGACGAGATAGCCTTGCATAAAAATTGTTAACAATAATATCCTTGGAAAGATCATGGTTAGGACATTTAAGCATTAATGATTTCAATCTCCCCCAAGCTTGAGCAATGCTCTCTCCGTCATGTGGCAAAAAATTATAGATATAATTTCTATCTCGATGAATTTCATGAAGAGGGTAAAATTTAGAATAAAAGAGAGACATAAGCTCCTTCCAATCCAACAAGTGAGAATTGTCTAGCAGCCTATACCACTCCAATGCTTTCTCCTTAAGTGATAAGGAAAATAATTTCCTCATGATTACCTCTCTTGATACACCT
This sequence comes from Puccinellia tenuiflora, assembly GCA_012064385.1. Taxonomy (NCBI): domain Eukaryota; kingdom Viridiplantae; phylum Streptophyta; class Magnoliopsida; order Poales; family Poaceae; genus Puccinellia; species Puccinellia tenuiflora. Next base: position 143,858 of record QRDG01000007.1, read on the forward strand.
GCAATCTCAAACAACTCACATAACTCTTTGATATAAAGCAGATGATAACTAGGATGTATAGCTCCATCTCCTGCATAGCAATTGCTTATAACACGATCAATTATTCCCATCGATATCTTGAAAGGAATACATTCAGTATGTGGAGTAACCTTATCCACCATGGGAGTGGTGGAGAGGTCACTCTCAAAAAGCAAATTCAAAGAACAACGTTCCATAAGCCAAACTAGTGAAATAAAAACAAGAAACAAAAAGATATAACTGCAGAATCTAAAGAAGATGCCTTCAAGAGCTCACCTCCCCGGCAATGGCGCCAAAAATTAGCTTCATTACCGGAGTGTGAGTGTCGTTTACCTTACCTCCCTGGCAACAGCGCCAGAAAAGAGCTTGATGTCTACTACACGTGATGGGGGGATACTTTATAGGTAGGCCCATGGACCCGGAAAGTAGACCCGCCAAGACCAAGAAGGCCAAAGCCAGGTCGCACTTCAAGTTACATGGGCTGGGCTGGAGACAAGCCGACCAAGGCCCATGAAGAAGGAAGGACTCGTCGAAGAAGAGTCCTAGTACAACCCGGAGTTATAACTTGGAAGATCAAGACATAGAATAGGACTTCGTGTCCAAGTACGACCCGGTGTAGACTTGTAAGTCCAGGGACCCGACCGCCTTTATAAGGAGGGCCCTGGACCTTAGATCGAGAAGCAATCAGGAAGCCAGAGACCCGAAGTGGCCGACTCCCGAGATAGGAGTCGAAACCTTGTAATCGAGAACTAGCCCACAGCAATAAAGCCGAAGCAGGAAGTAGGTCTTTACCTCCATCGAGAGGGGCCGAACCTGGGTAAATCCTTGTCCTTAGGCGAGATTAACAACTCCTGCGTACTTCGATCATCAATGGCCCCACAACTAATCTTCCCTGAGGAAGAACTTGCCGTGACAACCCCACGACAACACGCTTCTATTCTTGTAGACTTGTTGGGCCTCCAAGCGCAGAGGTTTGTAGGACAGCGGCAATTTTCCCTTAAGTGAGTAACCCAAGGTTTATCGAATCCACGGGAGGTAGAGGTCAAAGATATCCCTCTCAAGCAACGCTGCAATTAAGATACAAGAAGTCTCTTGTGTCCCCAACATACCTAATATAATTGTCAGTTGTATAGGTGCACTACTTCGGCGAAGAGATGGTAAAATGCAAGTGATATGGATGGTAAAACAAGGTTTTGTAATTCTGTAATAAAAATGGCAGCAAGCAAACAAGTGACAAAAGTGACTAAAAACGGTGTATCAATGCTTGGAAACAAGGCCTAGGCTTCATACTTTCACTAGTGACTACTCTCAACATCATTAACATAATTAAACACATGATAGTTCCACAAAAACACATGCATGGTAGACGTTACTCGGAGATCATTCTTTCGTGGATCAAATAGGATGAGAATTGCGTAGGGCTACGAAAAGCACACCTTAAAGTTCGTATTACACATCTATGGACACTTCATGCTGTCACTATCCGCATCCAAAGATAGTATTAACAAACACCACAACATATTTCTTGAATAGTCTCTTTCTTCAATAACACAAGCATCAAGAAACCTCATGATCTATTCAATCCAACAATAATAAAGAACAAACTCATGATGAAGATCCTTCCAATCTATTATCCATAGAGTCACACACGGCACCCACACTGTCACCGAGATACCGTGATCACAATGGTGACTCCGGAAATTGTACTAAATAACATCACTTGAGCAGCATTATATCCATTACACAAAGGGAAACATCATGTATTCAACTATATCAACAAAGCTCATGATCACAACGAAGATCACATCATGGGAGAGAGAGATAACCACATAGCTACTTGTATAAGCCTCAGCCCCGGTGAGGGACTACTCCCTCCTCATCGCGGGAAGCGGCGGTGTTGATGGAGATGGCTCCGGCGGTCGATCCCCTTCCCGGCAGGGTGCCGGAACAGGACCTTCTGAACCCCCGAAACTTGTCGACGATGGCGGCGGAGCTCTGTTGCGTATTTGGGAAAATCCTTCGGGGGTTAGGGTTTTCTCGACGGGGATGATTTATAGGCCAAAGGGCGTCGCGAGCGGGTGCCCGAGGGGCAGAGGGGACCCCCGGCCGCGGGCCACCTATCACCCGCGGGTGGGACCCGTGGGGGCCCTTCTGGACCTCTGCTGGACCTTCCCTTCTGGCTCCTGTCCTTATTTGTCCAATAAAAAATCGTCGTAAATTTTCGTCCAATTCCGAGAATATTTTCAGAAGTAACTTTTTGCAATAATTTCAGCACAAAAACAGGGAACTGGCACTGGGCATCTTGTCAATAGGTTAGTCCGACAAAATGCATAAAAATGATGTAATATGATATTAAAAACATGTGACAACATCACAAAACTAGCATGGATCACTCAAAAATTATAGATACGTTTGACACGTATCATCCTACAAACCTCTGCGCTTGGAGGCCCAACAAGTCTACAAGAATAGAAGTGTGTAGTAGACATTAATAGCCAAAAGAAAAAGAAGAAATCAGTCGAACAATCAACGAAACAACAGGAACTACCACCACCATAGACCACACCCGGACTGCTAAAAAGGTTCTCTAAGAACGACACCTTCAAAAAGGAAACCGTGCACAAACACCATCACCACCTGATCATAGATCATAGGTTTTCACCCTGAAAAAAGTCTGACTAAACTCCAGACAATGACTTCAACAAGGAGACCAATAGAGATCCGCCATTGCACCAGGTACAACCAGTGAAGGTCAGACCTAGGGTTTTCACCCCGGAAGTCGAGACTCTGTGCCCAAAGGAGTACCACCAAGAAGAAGTCCCCATGTGTTGTGATACCTTCGATCCAGATTATCGGATTGCAGTATGTAGCTTTCCCCTATGAGACCTAGGGTTTATCGAATCCGGAAGGTATTTGCTTGGTAAGGAAATGTTATCAAGTTCAAGAGAGTTTTCTTAATTGTTTGTTCTACTGGACCAAACTTTCTTGCTTGTGATTGTGTATCAATGGTTGAAAATAGGACAGGGCTTAAGGTTCCACCTTCAGCAGTGCATGTTATGTATGGGATAAATAAGATAAGATGAAGCTCAGTTAATCATAAATAATTCATATGAGTGCAAAACTGTATATGAGCAATGCGTCCAAGGGCACCAGTCTCTCATAGATCAGGAGCACAAAGGATTCAACTGTCCACTTCGGGCCTATCCGTCTTGCGCGGGCTTGCCTAGGTAATTAAGTCTTCTTTTACAAAGACAGACAAAAGCAATAAGTTCTTAGACGTCATTGTTGTTCTCGAGAGAATTGCTTTCAGCTATTGTACAACTCTTACTATCACCGAGCTTCTCGCATAGCCTTCCACTTTTCCCTTCCCTTACCTCTACGTTGATCACTCTTCGGGGTGTTGGGTACCTGACAAGTCCTAATAGCGAGGCATTGACAAGAGATATACCATGCATCATATCAAAATCTTTACACTAATATCCCAATGCTTAGTTGGCACATAGCTGTGAGGCTAGGCCTCAGCCCTTAGCCCGAGTGGATTACTCACACATCATAATCATATTAGCAATAGAAAACATTATAGAAATCAAGAGATGAATGATTGTTGATAGTTCTTACAATGTTGCCAAACGTAGTGAGATTTAAATTACAAGTAGTATATGGCTATGGAGGATTACTATGAGCTTGAGGAGATGACTGTGGAGTGGAGATGGAGGCAACACTTTGTGGAGATGGTGATGAATGGCGGCTCCTCTCTTGGGGGAATCTTCTCTCCTTCTTATAGAAGTCTGGTAAGGTTTCGAGGCGGTTCCGATGCGAAGTCATATCTGGGCCCTTCACGGAAGTTTCTTGGTTTGACAATGTCGATCTGATCGCGGTCAGTACGGTCGCCAGTATGGTCTAATTCTGGATCTTCTGGATTTTTGGCAACTCCAAATCCGAATTATATCTTCATAATTGCGTGATTTTCACCAGAATATCTTCCTAAGCTGCAAGAAATAAAATCATAAGGATATTTGCAGAATAATTTGCACATTAATGGTTAGTGGCAGGTGCAGAAGCGATATATTGCCATTTTCATGATAAATATACGATTTAAACATAGATAACAATGCGCATATTTTGGAAGCACTGAAATAATATTCCGCCTAAATGAGTAAACAACAGTGTCAAACCTAGGGTTTGAACTCTGTTGGGCTAGGGGTACAACTACCCTCCTAATCATACAACCACAGACTTGTGAGAGGTTCTCACAGAGCAATTTCCTTTACAAACCAATACAAGACCAGAAAATGTACCAGGAGTCGCGTACACGATTAGGCACCGACCACGCGCACGTGACGTGGCAAGCCAAACGCGCATGCGGCTAGGCGGTGGCTGCTGGTCAACGTCACCACCGAGCTCTCTCGCTAGACCGATCGACGGTACGCTCGGTCGGGTACCGTCGTCGTAGTCAGGCACGAATTTACCAGATATGCTCGAGCTTACGAGCGGAGATTTTGGCTCCCGAGCTATCCCTCCGTTAAAAAAAAAAAAAATGTCTATTTAAAGTTTTAAAAAATTCTGAAAAAATCTTGCATGTTTTCAATAATTTATCCAATACGAAATACTTTGTATGCCAAAAAAAAAAATCCTTGGCCTACTGTTTGGTAAAAAAACATACCATGGAGTGGGAGTGTGGGACTACTGCACCCTCCTTTTGTTCATCCTTTAATACTTTCTGTTCCGTAGGCGCGAAATAAGAGTGTTGCGCACCAGATTTTACAACATTGTACATTTCAAAAAAAAAACACCAACCAGTTTCTCAAAAAAAAAAAAAGCCGTAGTAGTAGTTCAAAGAAGCATGAATGAAAAAATAAGAATATTTGGCCTAGTCGTAAGTCGTAACGGGCATGCTATAAATCAACCGAGATTTTCCTGTACGAATACACAGTCCGGGCCGGTGGACTGGCTGCGGAAACCTCATCAGGTCAGTCAGTCAGGCGAGCCCACCGGCCGCTTAGCCGCGAAGCAAGCAGCAACTCGACTCGACTTACCTTACCCCACAGCGAAGGCAAAGCAGAGCAGCATCAGCACTCGACGACGGAAGGCAACCGCTCCCCGGAGAGAAAGGGAACAACCACAAGCCAACCCAGAATCCTCCTCCCCCCCTCCCCTCCCCGTTCGCTCGCCGCAGCCGCCCGACGCGGATTCGGACGCCGCCCCCCTACCGAAACCCTAGCGGATTCGAGCCCCGCCCGCCCGCCCGCCCTAGTCGCGGCGCGTTGTTTCCAGGTAATCCCATCGATTTTGGATTGAGCTTCCGTTCCCCCACCCGAAACGCGGCGGCCGTGCTGTTCCCCCGTGATTCGCCGGCGACGGTGTGTGTGTTTCTCTTTCCGGGGAGGGGGCGGGATAGAGAACGGGGAACCGTTTGGCTCCTCCTCTCTCTGGGTTTCCTGATGGTAAGTTCAGGATGACGCAGGACCTGTTCTTGTCAGTTAATATTATTGCGTGCTCTGTCGGTCGCTTCAGTAGCTGTTGCTGCTGTCTATAGAGCTGGGGAATAGCTAGGGTTCCTTTGCTGTCTGGCGTTCGCTAGTTGACTGAAATCCAAAACTGAGTTTTCCTCTGTTTGTGATGCCAGGTTTTGACTTCCTACCGCCCCAAGATCGCATCGCCAGTGGAGGGTCAGTGGTTAAATAACACAAGTCCCCCTTAATAACAACTAGCTTGGTTGGTTGGTTGTACCCCCATTGACCCGTGGAGGCTGCTGCTGGCCTCCCTGCGAGCAGGCTAGGACCAGTGGCAAGAAGTCTAAATTAGAGGCCCTGTTATGGCGACAGCAACAATGGCGACCGCTGCCGGCGCCGCCGCGCTGCTGTACTACACGCTCAACCGCCGGCTGCAGACGGAGAAGCTGGACAGCGGGGATGATTCGGACGGTGGGAATGGCGGCAGGGACGTGGTGTCGGTGGCGAGCGGGGCGCCGGGTACCCCTGGCAGGAGCCGGGTGTCGCGGAGGGACGTGCGCGCCCCTGCCACGTGGCTCGAGACCATCTCCACCCTCTCGGAGACGCTGCGCTTCACCTACTCCGAGACCCTCGGCAAGTGGCCCATCGGGGACCTTGCTTTCGGGATCAGCTTCCTCCTGAAGAGACAGGTTGGTCACTCGAACTTTGTTTTCATGCTAAGATTGGGATTCATTCTTCTGATAGGTTACTGTCCAAAATGCTATTCATGCTAAGATTGGGCAAGTTCTGCACATTTTCTAATAGTTAAACTCAGACCAAAATCTTAGAACAAATACTTGAACTGTTAATGACTTGAACAAAGTTACTGACTGCACGACTTGTGGCATGTGTTTCAGGGAAACTTGTCTATGACAAGCATATACGCTGGAGATGATAGTGTGGAGCTCAAAGGAGCTCCAGTAATTACCGAGTTAAAGTATTTTTTAAATTTGTTGACGCTGTGTTGGCATTTCTCCAAGAAGCCATTCCCGTTATTTTTGGAGACGACTGGCTACTCCATGGAGGATGTTCTTATGCAAGAACCTAAAGCGGGAGTAAGTGAAACTCATCTTCTTCATTTTTTTGGGTAACCATTATTTTGCTAATTTCACATTCCTGTAGTTATTCGCAAGAAAAATTTCTACTTTGATTGATTGGGATTTTTCTTGGGATACTTGCAGATTTTGAAGCCAGCTTTTACCATTCTGATTGATAGAGACAAACAAAGCATACTTCTACTAATTAGAGGAACCCACAGTATCAGAGATACCCTGACAGCTGCTACTGGTGCTGTGGTTCCATTCCACCATACAATAGTCCAGAAAGGTGGTGTTAGCGATTTGGTTTTAGGGTATGCACATTTCGGGATGGTTGCAGCGGCTAGATGGATTGCAAAGCTTGCAGCTCCTTGTCTCACAGAAGCATTACATATGTATCCAGATTATAAAATAAAGGTATTGCACACTGTCACTTTACAGTATCTTTATGTACATTTCCTTTTATCTGTGTTCTGTGCTAGCAGTTGTGTTGTTCTATCATTGTTCTTAAAGCATTATAATTGATGGTATTCATGGCAAATCTTCATAGGTTATTGGGCATTCGCTTGGAGGTGGAACAGCAGCTCTCTTGACATATGTCCTGAGGGAGCAGCAGGAGTTTGCCTCTGCTACCTGCGTGTCATTTGCTCCAGGTTTGCATGTTATGATGTTTTTCTTTCTGAATATTAGCATCATGTGCATCCTTTTCCATTTCATTGACCACCTTCTTTGTTAAGCATTACTTGCGTATTTAATTTAATGTGTAACTGCATACTAGATACAATATTTTCGACAAGTTCTATTTGTAATCTTTCACTTTGCATCCTTCTTCATTTCACTGATCACCTGCTTTGTCAAATATTATTTGCATATCTAATTTAGTCTGTAACTCCATCTGAGATATTATGCATGTGATTCGATGAGTTCTGTTTTTAATCTTCGATACTGGGTCTTGGATTAAATGAGCATCAAAATGTTTGAAGGCAACAAATATAGCGAATGAACTGTTCATTGATTTTTATCTGTTGATTGTAATGTGATGTTGGCAAAAAAGTCTGTTGATTATAAGATAGGAACTGCTAAAATTTTAAGCTAAACATGGTACTGTCAGAGTAGGATCTCGGATATACCTTCTTTCTCTGAGAATTGAGTCTGGTACCCTAGATTCTGTACAAAGCTTAGCTTCATCAAGCTAGGCCTCTCCAATAAAATACATGTGCAGACTTGGGTGTTAAGATCTAAAAACATCACCTATTTTTCTCGTTAATTGTAGCAAGAAGTGGCCCACTTCTTCCAGTCCTTTCACAAGATTGCGATTTCACTTGTCCTTAGAATATAAATGTGATTTAGTTTTGTGGGATGCTCTATTTTGCAGCTGCTTGCATGACATGGGAGCTGGCTGAGTCAGGAGAGCAATTTATCACTACAGTCATCAATGGAGCTGATTTGGTGCCAACATTTTCAGCTGCTTCAGTAGATGATCTTCGTTCAGAGGTTCCTTATTTTACTTATTTTTTAGTAATGCCGTAGCTGCTAATTCAACAGGACATCAACTCATAACAAGATCTTTATTAGTAGTAGTTTCTCTCTAAAAAAGTAAAAACAACATGAATACATGAAACTATAGCATTGCAGCTGTTCCTTGTGTATGGTTATAAGCCCTTGTATTGAAACCCTGTGTGATAGGTGACAGCATCTGCCTGGCTGAATGATCTTCGTCACCAAATCGAGCAAACTAGAATCCTGAGCACTTTCTATCGGTCTGCATCTGCCCTGGGATCACGACTTCCTTCTATGGCGAATGCTAAAGCTAGAGTAGCTGGCGCTGGTGCCATCCTAAGACCTGTATCTACTGGGACACAGGTTACTTTTGTAGCTTCATCTTTTGTTTGCTCCACTTAACACAACTTCGATCTTTTGATGAAACCATAGGCATTATGCATGACTAACAATATTAGCAATATATTTATGTGTTCAGGTTGTAATGAGGAGAGCTCGCAGTGTAGCACAAGCAGCATGGACAAGACCAGGGCTGCAACTATCCTCATGGGCATGTATTGGGCCAAGGCGTCGCAATACCACTTCATCTACCTCAACTGTCACATCAGAAGAAATAACAACTACCACTTCAAGTGGCTCTGAATCCACTTCACTGTTGACCGAGACCACTGTGGAAACCACAGAGATAGTTACATCTGAAACCTCACGGTATGCTGCATCAGAAGAGGTTGAGAGTTCCATTACGGCATCTGATGCCGTTAGCACTTTGGATGACAAGGTAGATAGTGATGGTGAGGACATCATCGATCACCCCCTGGATGAGGAGGACAGGATGACCGAAGTAGAGCTGTGGCAACAACTCGAAAATGAGTTGTACCGGAAAAGGGAAGAGGAGGATGAGATAGCTGAAGAGATGACCGTTGAAAATAATATTGCTGAAGAGGTGCGTGGCACAGCTCAAGATGTCCTCAGTGAAACCAACGAGAAGGAGGCTCACAGATTCTACCCTCCAGGAAAAATTATGCACATATTAACCTCCAGGAAATTAGCAGTCGTAGATGAAGAGACGGAAGCAGTCATAGATGAAGAGGAGAATGGCATTCATCAGGACGAAGAGCCTAGCATTCTTCCGGATGATACGGCCGGGGAGTCAGAGACGAGCATAGGGATCTACTTGACACCAAGATCTCTGTATGGCAAGCTGAGGCTTTCGAAGATGATGATCAATGATCATTACATGCCGATATACAGAAGAAACATCGAGCAGTTGGTTGCTGAGCTTGAGAAGGATTTCTCTGGTGGCTCTGTAGGTGATAGCTCTGACAATACAGCATGCTAGTCCAAACCAGATACTCACAGTTAGGTTCAACTGTTGTAAAAGCTGATGACATAGGGCGTTCCATAAGTGTATCTAACATTACTGGAATTATATCACACTTCTCAGATCCCACAGATCCTGCACCTGCTCACATATATGGTAACTGACAAACTGCGTTGCAAAGTATTTTCATCTTCTCTTAAGAGATGATATAATTATTGTTTGATTACAGTGTCAGCCAAATTCTAGTGGCGTTTGTTACCACAAAATTCTGCTAGTCACATTCGTTGCCAAAAAAAAAGAGAGGAAATCACATGTAAATAGAGAAGAATTCATCGCTCATGATTTCATCTTCTTGGATGTTCCTGTCGTTCCTTCCGTGGGGACCACAGGGCTAGCCTTTCTAGGAGTGCCGCGAGGCTGGCTCTCTGCTCTAGAGGAGCTGGTTGCACGGTCCCTTGCTTTTTGGCTCATGAATTCTCCGAATGACGGTATCTTGGGAAGGTCCACGGTACCGATCACGAGATCCCGTCTTTCTTTGCTTATGAATTCTCCAGATGATGACATCCTGGAACGCTCCATATTTCCAGTCAAAACCGCAGGCTTCACAGGCTCATTAGAAGGCTCGGCTTTCCTGAACTCAGAGTTGTCACTAGCCTCTCCTGATTTTTTACCAACACCATCAGGGGCGATGCAGGGGGAGCTGGGGGTTGCACCCTGGTCGGAAATCTGGTCATTCAGGGTGTGGAGGCGATCATGAATTTGGTCAGAACTTGAAGACGACAGCCACCGAACCGTAGCAGCTATCTGAGAGTTGTAGAACGTTTTTCCCACTTTCTGATACTTCTTGAAGCACTCGGTTTCAAGGTGTGCGGCAGAAGCCTCTTCGGCAAACCTGAAAGTGTGCACCAAGTAGTAAGTTGCAAAAAAAAGTCGAGTAAAGAGTAAAGACATGTTTAGTATAAGAAAACTAAAAGAAAAATGTTTATAGTGCAATAAAAGTACTGAACACTACAATCGGTGGATTTTACTGATAGCTGTGATGTGTATCTCCATTGTAGAAAAGCAAGTTCGGGACATGGCTTACATGCTGAATAGATGAATGTGTTGCATGATGAAACTTGATTGGTAGATTTATACGCAACCATATTACGAAGGGATAAGTTTTAAGACGCTCAATGGTGAGACTATCTCTAAGAGTGCCAAGCTGGAAGCAGATAGACCTACCGTAGATTGCCAAGGCGCAGCTTTGCTTTTCCAAGGGAATCCAACAATCTTTTCCTGCTTGCATCTCTTAGGGTCTCAGATATGCTCTTCTTGTCAACAAGCTTGCCACCCTATTATATCATCAATTGAAGTTTTTGATTACTTATACTGTAAAGGTTGATCATGGGGCATTTTTACAACGAAACCAACTTTACCAAATCCAAGGACATGCACTAAGTACAACCATCCTTATCGCCTAACAAAAAAGGACCATAAAAAGGAAGCATCTGAATCACCTGCTGTTTAGTCTGACCTTTGGCTTGGAAATAAGCCTTTTCAGCACGCTGATCATGGGGCATTTTTACAACGAAACCAACTTTACCAAATCCAAGGACATGCACTAAGTACAACCATCCTTATCGACTAACAAAAAAGGACCATAAAAAGGAAGCATCTGAATCACCTGCTGTTTAGTCTGACCTTTGGCTTGGAAATAAGCCTTTTCAGCACGCTCCAAGGCATCAAGTTTTGCTTCCAAACCTCCTTCCGATGGGAACTTTGACATGGCAATATTGCTCACTACCTCCTCCTCATCTGAAATTCATCAATACCAGCCGATATTAATTCACTCCACTATGCAAATACAACTAATATTATTGATGCAAAAAGGAAAAGAGTGTGATTGTTCTACCATCAGAATCTGATATATCTTCGGCTGACATGCTTACGTCATCTTCACGATTCCAAAATTCTGTGTCCAAGTGTTTTGGATTAACTGATGAGCTGTCACACAGATGAGAAGTTTTACTATGACAACATGGTGCAGTTAATCTAAAAGCATACAATATGTCCAAAACATTCATACTTAGTAAAATTGTAGAGGAAAACAAAACCAAGACTTCGTGCAGAGTGACTACCGCATACCTTTTGAACACTGGAGAGATCTTGTTAAAGCGGCAGTTGGGCACACAACGAAGTTCCTCCAAACGTGAGGACACTTGATTTGGGTGCTTGCAAGCATCACATGAACGTTGGCATAAAGTTGGTTGTACCTGCTCCAGTTTAAACATTAACATGCAATAACACAAAGCAGGAACACTAGCCAGTTTGGAATTAATGCCATACCTTTTCTCCAAAGCTCTCAATGATCTTTTTTCGACGACAGCTAGAACTTTCACAATAATCAACTATCTGTGTTAAGGAGAGGCAAATATAATAGCAAAAAATGTATAACACGTTCTAGTATACCAATAGAATGTTTGGTTATAACCTGACTAAAGTCGGCGAGGGCCTTCTCTGAAAGCTCAGTCGAAGAGGAAGATGGCTGTGGTTGTTTGTTGCTGCTATTTCTCAAAATAAATTCCTGTTAAATCACAGAAGCATCCTCAGTGTTTGAAGTTTAGAATGGCAGACTGTATCATGTACACAGTACACTTAATTACCATTCTCCTTCGGTCGTCTAATCCATAATACAAAACACTCTTGGAAGGTTGTTGGTCACGACCAGCTCGTCCCGACTCCTGATAGAAAGATTCCATCGACTTAGGCAAGTTGAAATGGCATACAATGCGGACATCTTGTCTATCAATACCCTGAAAAGATAAATGGCGCTAAATATTAGCAAAGGTCCACTGCAGAAAGAGTTACGAAACATAATACAATTAAGTATTACATACCATTCTGTGGAGCACATAACAATCCGGACAAGGCCCATGTCGGAAAAGGCAATACATGGGAAAACAGAGTATGAGTCTAGTTTTAAAACTGTAGTATAATATTGGTGCAAGTAAAGATAAACTATATGCTGCATCTGCAAGTTGGAAGGTACAGTACATAGGTAACTATAGTCAGATGCAGATGTACTGTAGAACTCATGGACATGGAATCAGCATGCCATATGCCAGAAATGATGTTTACATTTACAAAGATGCAGAAAGAAGATATACCCAAATGCCACAGTTGCAACGACAACTTGAGTTCTTGATGAAAGCCAATCATCAAGAACAGCACTCCGCACCTTGCTATTCAAGCCGGCATGGTAAGCTGATAAGGAGCAACAAAAAACTCGTGAGTGTTTCTGCACAACAGTCCTAATAGGGGCTTGGACTTGTCAATTTTACTCAAATTAACCTACCAGCACAAGAGATACCCTGCTGAGACAAATGCATAGTTAGATCATCACAAGCAGCACGTTCAAGACAATATATAATTGAGCAAACATTTCCAGTCGACTTCAGTAAATTTGACATATCTGAATATACATCGTCAAGAAGATCCTTGTAACGCACTGCAAAATTAGTTCATGATTCACAGTTAAACCCTTCATCACGCAGAATGTAAAACCAGCTAAAATAGGATTATTAGTAAATCAATAACAAGAGCCATACATTTTAGTCATTAGGTAACAAATAAACTGAAAAATATTGCATAGAGCTAAAGCAACGAAAATTACAGTTTCAAGAAATGGGTAAAACGAAAACATTTAGGAAGTGAAAAGGCAAAGAACAACAGAGATGCGAACAAAAATAAAGGCCTCAGTCTTTAGAAATGATCAAAGTCGAGAATAATACCTTCATAGAATATATTAGGTCGGTTAAAGGACGCTCTAAGAGTTACTGGGTTTCGCAAGCACAATGACGATATCACATCTTTCTGGACTCTGGCGGGAAAAAAAAGCTGAACAAATGAGACCATACAAAATATTATGATCAAAAGAGAACATGTTACGTGAAACTGAACTGGGGGCAGTTGGTACTGATCATAAGAGAGTAATGTGTTACTTTGGGACAGCAGTTGCAGTCAAAGCCAATATAGGGATATCTGGGAACTGGTTCCTCAATGATGAAATCTTGCGGTAGCTAGGTCTGCATTTCATAGAAAAAGCAGATTCGATATTGCATAAAAGAAGGAATGACATTTTACCAATAAAACAAAGAAAATTTCAAAACTAGCAACAGAATAAAGGCAAGTATTAAGATCAAACACAAAAACCAACTAATACCTGAAATCATGGCCCCAAGTTGAAATACAATGAGCCTGTGGAGAGGGAGAAAATTGGTAAAATAAGCCTCAGAAGTTCTTTAGAAGAGATCAAAGCACAACAGGATGCTACTAAAGGAGTAAAAGTGTTGCTTATTTTAGACCTCATCGATAGCAACAAGGCTAAGAAGGCCTCTGTTGTAGAGCTTTTTTAGCTTTTCCTTGAACCCATATGTTGCAACTAACTCAGGAGTAACGTACAGCAATTTTATAGAAGGATTGCCGGAATCGAGATCTTCGTGTATCTGATGAAACAGCAGATATTTGTTTAGTTTTTTGAAGTAAACAGGAAGAGAGATGGTGACCAATTCAGTACTACGAGTATGAACTCATATTCTCAAGGGATTAGTACGACCTGAGCAATGAGTTCACCACCTGGGCCAGTATGAACTTACAGGGTCAAGATGTCAGTCGCCACATTTAAAAGAACTGAACACTTCTTATGAAAATATTACTTTGTAATGTGTACAGACATTACCTTGTTTTTATTATGGGTTGTTTGTGTAGAAGAGAGAAATTCAGCTGGAATCCCTTTACTTTTCAAGCTGGTAACCTGATTCTCCTGAAAATTAATATGCAGACCACATGACGTTTGAAGGCATACCAAGATTCAAGGGTAAGAGGAAAGGAGAAGGAAGGATAATACAACTTACCATCAGAGCTGACCAGCAGATTTTTACAGCACATCAACAAACTGTTAGTATAAATCAAAATTTATGTACATACATTCATTTCAAGAAGTAGATTTTCTGAAAGTATGCTACTTCAGGGGTCAAGTCACCTATCAAGGGTGAGATAACAAGAACAATGCCTGTCTTCACTAGAGCAGGGATCTGGTAGCACATTGACTTGCCACCTCCAGTTGGCATCAAACAAAAGCAATCCCTTCCTGTGGTTTGACATAATAAACAGAGCCCATAGTGCAGAAATAAGAAAATCTCAGCACACAGGATTCAGCAATGAAAGATGGAAACTATGAACTATTCACATCAATATTCAGAGGGTTGAAAGAGTAAATAAAACATAACCACGGAAACACCGTCAGTAATAGGACCTGAAAGAACAGCCTCTATAGCCTCTAGTTGCCTTCCTCGAAACTCCGAATACCCAAAAAATTTCTTCAGGACGTCCTCCAGGTCCTTGGGAGATTTCGTCCCATGTTTCGAGCCTGAGGACACGCCTTTTAGGGGAAGTGCCTTCTTCATTTTTAGCTGCACCGCTGAAAGTATCAGAATGTCCATGATTATGTCATAGCCATCTGTAGTATTGCAACTATTGTAGTACAATGTGCTTAAAGTCCTTTTCATTTCATAAATTCATGATGATTAAACTAATCAAATATGATTAGTAATTTCATTTTTATTTCGTGATTGGTGATCACAGCCATGCCGCCGCCTAGCTAGGACGTATTATTCCTATACGCACATTCAAATCACGCGAAAGTAAGGTGAAAACTACACGAATTCCTAATCAATCAGCACGCAGTGCGCCATTGTCAACCAAATCGGAGCCGAGATGAATGGGACAGAGGAATCAACAAGCGACGCCCGGATAGTTGTTCCCCAAGAGCGGCTGCGAGCGGGGTCTTAGGGTTCGGGGATGGAGGCGGAGATGGAGAGAGGTGTACCTGCGGTGGGGGTGGGGGTGGAGGAGGCGGCGACGCGACGGAGCGGCGCCGGCACGGGCGGCAACCAGGAAGTGAGCGCGGCGGCGTGGCGTCCCACTGCCTGACCTGAGCCTGGGGAACTTTCAGAGCGGCAGACGGCTTGCAGAGCACACTACTTCCCCGTGCGTGTTCCCAAGCTTTGGACTCGATTTTTTTGAATTTTTTGGATTCGAATTTAGAAATCCAGTTTATTTCGTTTGGAGCACACGACACGTTAAATCAGCTAACTACGTGGGTATGGTCTCACCCATATTCTCTATTAAAGTTAAATGAGAGACTATCGAGAGAATGAATCGAAGGGTACTTTTTCATTGATGATTGAACACTTATATATATAAGGGGAACGGACGCGTCCAAAGGATGCGACGGTTCGTAGGGCGGTTCCTGGAGGCGACGCTTCAGGAACGATACGTCAGTTCTACATCGTGGGCATATCCACGTGCGGTCACGTCGGGCATATTTCCCGATTCCCGAACCCGAAACCCGAAAATCCCGAACCCGAAAATCCCGATTGCTATTTCGGAAAGGTGACCTCATTTCCCGAAATTATTTAGGGAAATTCGGGAATGAAGTCCTGAATCCCGAATATCCCGTATTTTCCGAAAAAAAGTAAAACCCAAAGACCCAGTTTATTTTCAGCCCAAGGCCCAAGCGTTCTCAGTCTCCAGTTTTCATTTGCCCTAGTTTTCATTTTCAACCCAGAGACCGCATCTTCCATTCTTCCCAGCCGCCACCCCGCAGTCCCGCATCTTCCCCTTCCCGCGGGCGTCATGGCGTCTCCGGCGAACGGCGTCTTCTAGCCTGCGACCGACGGCGCATCTTCCCCTTCCACTTCCCGTTTGTCTCGGCTCCACGCTCAGCTAGGCCTGCAAGAAAAGCTCGAGGATCGTGAGCGGCTCGAGATCGACTCGCTTTTTAGCTCGACTCGAGATCGATTCGAAAAGAAATGAGCAGAGTATGAGCTGTCTTTTATAGCTCGACTAAAAAACGAGCTGATCTTGAGCGAGCGCTAGCTCGCTCGAATTCACCTCTATAGCTCGAAATAAAATTATTATATATAATTATTCTGCCATTTATCAAAAGGAAATAAGATAATTTGCTACCTTATATGTTGTTAACTGAATTTTCTTTGCTTCTACGTGCAACCAAATCTAGAAGGTTAAATAAAAGAAGAAATTTAGCCATTAATTTACGTGGTATGTCCCTAGAATAGACTACCATATAACGTCTGGACAAAGTTTGACCACATATTACCTTCTCTACCATGGATACACTAACACCTACGATCTATGCACAATCATAGAACTATTATGAACTTTGTCCATTAATTTGTTATCCCAACTAGATTTATGTCGTGAGTTTTGTCTTATGCAATCATCACATTCTTTTCTTTTGAAGAATTTTATATCACCACGACTTTTGTTGAAAATGTATCTTATTGTGTTTTGTTATGATGTCATTGTGGTTTAAATTGTATAAAATAATTGGCCAGAAATATAGGAATTTCACCGTCTTTCTTAGCTCGAAACTCGCTCGAGATCGACTCGAGATCGTTATGAGCTGAGCATGAGCCAATTTTATAGCTCGANAGGATAATTTGCTACCTATATGTTGTTAACTGAATTTTCTTTCCTTCTACGTGCAACCAATCTAGAAGGTTAAATAAAAGAAGAAATTTAGCCATTAATTTACGTGGTATGTTCCTAGAATAGGCTACCATATAACGCCTGGACAAAGTTTGACCACATATTACCTTCTCTACCATGGATACACTAACACCTACGATCTATGCACAACCATAGAACTTTTATGAACTTTGTCCATTAATTTGTTATCCCAACTAGATGTATGTCGTGAGTTTTGTCTTATGCAATCATCACATTATTTCTTTTGAAGAATTTTATATCACCACGACTTTTGTTGAAAATGTATCTTATTGTGTTTTGTTATGATGTCGTTGTGGTTTAAATTGTATAAAATAATTGGCCAGAAATATAGGAATTTTACTGTCTTTCTTAGCTCGAAACTCGCTCGAGATCGACTCGAGATCGTTACGAGCTGAGCATGAGCCAATTTTATAGCTCGACCCTAAACTCGACTCAGTTTGAACTCGCTCAAATTTTTGTATGAGCTGAGCTGAGCCGAGTATAACTCGCTCGAGATCGACTCGTTTGCAGCCCTACACCATATTACCGATAAAGAGATCTTAATTAAAATCTTGTTTTGGATCATAATATCCTACATGTACGGAGCTAGCTAGGAAAAGAATCCAAGACCTTGTGAAAATTGGTGCTTCATTCCCAGGATTCATGGCAATTAGTCCTCACTCCAACGACGGAGGAGAAGGGGTTCGCCTTCGTGCTGAGGGTGTCAAACTACCGGGCGGGCGGGCCTTCTGCTCCATATCCTCCTCCTTCCTCTTGTCAGCACCGTCGCCTTGATCTACAGCAAATAACAAAAAAAAATCAGATGGTCAGGGGAATTATCAGGAGCGAGAGGGGAGTGAACCTTACATGGACGAACCCACCTCCGCGATGTCGACCTACTCGCCTCGCCCGTTGCTGGTTTCCGCTCTCGTACCCTGGCGCCGCTGCAACCGAAGCTACATAGCGTGTGCTTCGCCGCGGTCGCTAGCTACTTGGAAGCAACACAAGTGAGAGGCGGATGTCTTGATCTGCACGGGGACATGTGGACGGCGACACCTACATCGATCTGAGGCTGACAAGCGGTGGCGGCGTCAATCTAGAGACGTGGGAGAGGGTGTGCGAGAGGAGGAGGCCGGGCACATGAGTCCTCGAGAGGATGGGGCGGCCGGGCTAGTCCGTGGGAGGTCTGTGCAGGTGGTGGCTGTTGTGCGGATAAGATGGTTGATATGGGAAGAGGGACTAAGCGTGTGAGTAGAAGTGCACTGGTTCAGTGTCAGAAGGAGCGTCCACGAGAGCGCCCATAGACTTACCGTTTCTATAAATTGATGTAGTTGGCAGATTACTGGAGTAGCATATAGTAGTAGTATATGTGTTTAGGTAAAAAAATAAGTTGCCACCCAGATAAAAAAAAGTTGCACCAAAAAAAAAGGTAGAAAGAATGTAGAATATGTGTTTTCAAAAAAAAGTGTGTACTCCCTCCATCCCAAAACCCAAAAAGGATGTCACAACTTTTTCCATCCACGAGTGTATCTAGACGTGTTTTACATATAGATACATTTATGAATGAAAAAAATCTGTGACATCCTTTTCGGGACGAAAGAAATAGTATATATGAGCCTCCCTTTCATTAAAAAAATGTACACATGAGCCTGATCGATGTGAGAGATTGCCAGGTGGTTTTTTTATGTACCGCTCAGTTTAGGAAAAAAGCGTATGAATTTGGATCAAATAAATAAAGTGTGACCAAAGTTATAGAAAAAATATGATTAACATTTATAATGGATATTGTGATGATCCAAAAGAACCCACGGTAATAGGACCTAAGGCGGCGTTGTTAGGAGATAACCAAAACTCATTACCATTTTTACACACAAAAAAGGAGTTGCATACAAATGTCTTTTTCTATGCATGTAACATATGACCATAATTAAATTGTACTTAGATAGTATGTTTTTATTTTGTAAGTTATGGGGAGTATTTTATGTCGATGTTACATAAACCATTGACGTAGGCCCCGAGGCAATATTGTAGGAAGGGACTCTAAATTTGTTTTTTTAAACAACCAGAGGTGCAAAATCGGCAATCAAACGATGTTTTCTATGTGTCCGTTGTTTTATACATGTAAACGATGCACTATGTTGACATGTGNTGCTGTGTCTTCGCTACTGTTTATGCTGTATATATTGGAGGGACTACTAGGGAAATTAAAGGAGATCGATCGTGATTACTCGAATCCAAACGGCCAAGTATCCTAATTGTACACGACAGGGGCACGAAGCTGAGAATCCAATCCATCTAACTGAGAATCTGCTGACAATCTATCTCTTGATGAACGCGGACTAGTGCTGAACCTGGACTGCCAACTGCCAAGGGCATATAGTAGAATGCAGGCAGGCCAAGGTTGCTTTTTTGCGTACGTGCGCAGCTGCTTTCAGAAGAATTATGGAGTGATTCTATTCATTGCCCTCGTGGGGTATAAATACACAGATATTGTAATTGAATGTATAACAAAAAGGCTAATCTCTAGCGCATGCACAACGTGCATCTACAGAGCGCGGTGAACGCGCGTAGGACTCGGTCCGTCAGGTGCAGGTTCAGTGGACTGCTTCCAAAGGGCAGTCCACCTAAATGGGCCTCCCCTTTCGGGTGAGGCCCAAGTAGGGGCCACGCTACAAGGAGGGGTCGGCCGGCCTGGGGCCAAGTGGGGCACCCCACATGGGGCCCACTATGGGGTCAACGGCTGCCCCTTGGCCGGCCAAAGCCATGTGGGGTTTAGTCCCACATGGCTAAGCCAAGGGGGTTGGCCTCTCCCCTCCTCCTATATAAGGAGGGGTGCCCCCTCTCCCTTTGAGGCCATCCCAATCTCTCTCTTGTGTGTGGTTCCGGAATATTGGAGCTGCATATTTTAGAGGGGTCTCTCCACTAAAATCTACCGCCGTGATTTTGGTGCTTCGGTCGAGCTCTTCATCTTCCGCTGCTGCCGCTGGACCGGAGTCGGGGGATCGTCGCTACACCGTACGTGTGTAGAACTTCGGAGGCGCTGCTCTATGCAGCGCTCGTCGCCGGTACGACTCCACGACCTTGAGGCCGGCGTCATACGTCTTCACCAACAACGTTCTAGGAACGTAACACTTTCGGTCTTCGAGAGGTATGAACATCGGATCCCTCCGTTACTTTATGTCTACCTAGAGATAGATCTTGGCTAGTTTATCGTTCGCGTTGCTAGGAATTTTTTGTTTTCTGCACACGAACCCCTTCACAACCTCCACTGCTCTTGCTTATTGAAAACACTTTTATCTCAGCATATATCAGTCTACAAATCAAGCACGATCTTTCGCCTCCTTGTCACACATGTCTACATCCTCCTCCACCATTATTTTATATGTGCAGGTCAATATAATCTTGATCATCATAAGTTTATCCAAACTCCCCACGTCCTCTTCCCATGAAAGAAGCACGACCTCCTCCTGGACCGCGGCCGCCACCCAAGGCACGTCCTCTACCACGACCATTACCGTGAAGAATAAAGTCACACCCGATCCAGCTTTGATTCATCATGCTCTATCCCCACACTCTTCGTGTCAATGCCCCATGGGACCACAATTGTTGCAGAAAAAAGTAGTTTCTCATATGTCACCTGGTACCACTCCTTTTTCTTGTCCTTTGTTATCGACACAAATCGCTTGAGCTTATTGTTTACATCAAAATTCACACAGATACAAACGAAATCACCAACAAACCCAACAAGGATTTTTTTTCGGAACCTTCGTTATTTCTTCCATAGCTGTGCACACACCTATGATAATAGGCTCCTTCATACAATTAGGGACCTTGAATATATGCGCGCAAATTGCAAGTTTGTCCAAAACAATGGATTTAGGGTTGAAGAATCCATCATGTTCCTACGACATCAAACCCTCTCCTAAACAACCAAGGTACAAGTTTCATCACTTTATTCAAATTTCCTAGGCATCCAAACTGAACGGTAAAAAAATCATCTTCAATCCTTCTCGAGGCCACTTCTTTAGTGGAGTTCCATGACGCGACTTCATGTCAGCATATAGAGCACTCGGACTAAATTCTCGAGTTGTACGAACATGTGCAATTGCAAACCACTTCGCCTTCTCAAGTGGATCCCCCACCTCATCCTCCAACATAAAATATCCATCATCTTCTTCATGAAGATTAGATGATCCAATGACCCCTCCACTGGATCTTCCGAGTACCGCTAGCCTCGCCCTTCTCTCCCGTGGCCATGGCGCACCGCACCAACAACCTAGCAACTTCAATTCTTCGTCCTTTCGTCGGGCCGGAACCTTAGGCGAAAGGTGATGGCAAGGAGCCAGAGGATAGATAAAACTCTACTCCCTCCGATCCTATATAAGTGCGTATAATTTTTAAACGTAAGTAACGACACAAATTTCGGATAAGAGGGAGTAGGATTTTTCACCAGGGGTCGGTCTTTGCCTCTTTGGTTTCGGTTGGTCGAAACGGTGTTTTTTTTTTTTGAGGAGATGGTCGCGTGTATCTGACAGGCCCGTGATGGTACGGCATCGAGGAAGAAATGAAGCCCAGAGCCCACCGATAATAACAGGTCAGAACGTGCGCGTCGTGTCGTGCTCCTGTCTCCTCCGCCTCTGAATCGACTACTACTCCTTCTCTGTCTTCCCCAATCTATTCTGGAGAGAGAAAAAGAGGGCCACGACGCAGCTCCGCAACCAAGATCCAAATCTTCGCCACCGACTCGGCGATCCGATCGGATCCGGATCTCCAGCCGACGCCGGCGACCATGGCTCGCAACCGCCTCCTCCTGCTCCTCCCTCTCCTCGCGCTCGCCGCCTTCTCCGTCGCCGTCGCGTCCGCTGAGGTACTATCCAACCCACTCTCGTAACGAACCCATCTCCGTTCGCCGCATGGCCGCTCCCCTTACGATCGCCTTCTCCATCCGTGTGCTGACGCAGGGACAGGGGGACTCCGCCGCCTTCATCGATGGCGCGTCGCACCGCTACCTGCGGGATCAGCAAGGCGACCAGGTTTCGTCCCCGATCCTTCTTTCTCTCTCTCCACGGACTAGCCTTCCGGATGCTTACCGAATGCCTGCCTCTTTGTGCTAGTGAAACCAAGTTCAACCGACTCCTGTAGCTAATCCATACACGATTCTGGTTTATAATTTTCTTGATACCAGATGAGACTACCAACGGCTGTTACAATGCAATATTATAATTTTACATTACATATGGGGGTTATAGCTAGATAATCAGCTGCCCATCCATACAAGTCGTATACTCATCCCCGCATAACAAAGTTAAAGTGCTTATACTCTTTAATAGGGACTTAGATATTGTATTAAGTTAAGTGCCTATGCTACAGGCGTAAGTAAATGTTAAGCACCGGTGCCTACTAAAGTAACTGTGCTATAAATAAGCACATTATCTGACATGCATGACTAGAAGTTTTTTCCCGTGTTGATAAGCACCTTTCCAAGCACATCATCTGCCTTTGTACATGGCCTAATAGAACTCTACCCTTGCCTTGATTAATTGCCTTCACTTACTGCTTCAAGACTGAAGGCATTGAGCTTACCATGGCATGATCAACCTCAGTTTTTATTTTCATTTCCCTCCCCCACATGCCATTCTGATCTGATGATATGCCTTGCATGCTACAACAGGCCACTTCGATGTCACTTGATGAAGTTTCTGCAGCTGTTTCTGTTTTGCTTGGTTTTGCACCACCGGCCTTGCTACCTTCTCATTCTTCTGCAAAGGTTATTTGACCTTCGTGATGTATTCAGCTAACTTCTGCACGCATCATGCTACACTATCTAAGCCATTCAAACTTTGTTTTTCTTGGTTTTCAGTTAAACAAAATGCTACTCCCTAACCCATTTGACAGACCCCGTGCTGTTTTCCTGGTGCAACTCGATGGATCCCATGGTATGTTAATTTTTCGAGGTTGGTTTTATTAGACTTATCCATGCATTTGGATGTGGCGGCTAATGTTGTCTCTCCTGATCATTTATCAGCCTCTGTCGATAGTTTCACATCTGAAGCCGGTAGTATTTTCAAAACCAAGATTGAAGGTGCAAAAAATGCCGCAACAGGGCTTACAGGTTTGGCTAATTACTAACAGTATCCCTGCTTTTGGAAATTGGATGACCCTACAGCTGTTAGTGTTTGTGTCTTGTTTACCCAAAATTATCATTGATCATATACCACCTTGCAGATAAGGATGAATTAATTGTCATTCGTTCGGATGAATCTCTAGATGTTCATTCTGGAGCAGATTCTCTTGATAATGAGCTCACCGACTTGGTAAGTTTTTTTTCTTTTTTTCTTTATGGGAGTGTAGCACTTATTATGCATATCTGTAGAAAACTTTGAGGCTTGGTGCAATTTGGATTTAATTCAAATCTATCCCTACATAGGAAGTTCTGGTAATCTTATTTTACGCCTATAAGACAGAGTCAAACGAACAAAGTTAAAATATCAGCGTTTCCCACGTTCGTAATTTCAAAAGGCGTATTTACATGTCCAAGAGGGAGTTTGTATGTGTCTTGTAGTCCCACATCTTTATTCCAAATCTGCCACTTCTGAAATCGAGAAGTGTGACTGGATTAACTAAAATTCTATCATGCTTGATGAATTTGAGTGTGGTTTAACCCTATGGACGAGGAGATAAGGAAAGCTTTGGAAGGCTCTAGATATGCCTAAGGGCCCTTAGCTCAAAGGGTGATGGATTGGATGGCTAAGATCGAAGGATTAAATCCATATATTGAAGGAAATACGTGGTTTTTGGGGAGCCACCATTTTGCACGAATTTTCCTCCAATATTTATGTGGACTCCATCCTTCAATCTTGACCATTAAATCCATCACCCTTTTATCTAAGCCTCTTTTGACATCTCCAGAGAATACAAAAGCCTTCCTTATCCCGTCATGAGTCCATAGGATTAACCATGCACAATTCCATCAAGCATGGTTAGAGTTGCGTCAATTCTTTTGGTCTCACACAAGTGACAGATTTGGTTAATAAATGCAGGTCTCGTAGGGACTCTGTTTTGGATGTGTAAATATGCAGTTCAAAACTAGAGACATTCTTGTTTTGACTGTCTTGAAGGAGTAAAAATAGGATTACTAAGATCGGTCTTGTAGGATAGATTCCAGTCAATATCGAATTGCACCAAACCTTGAAGTTTACTATGGAATTAAATCCTACACACCAAAGGTTAAGAAGAACTTGTGCATTTCTTGCACTATTAGTAAGTTAGTCATAAAAAATAATCATCAATTTAGAACAAGAAACCCAATTTAACTTTAGGAGGAGTAGATACATTCTTCAGAGTATGAATAAAACAATTTTTGTGCAGGCAATTTGGCTGGAGGGATCATATCAGAAGACTGATGGCAAATTGAACATTCCGTTGGAGCGTGGAAACATTCTTACTTTACTTATCTCTAAGGTTAGCATTGCTTCATGATTTCAACCATTCGCATACGAACATGAACTTGGCTGCACATAAACATAACTTGTCTCTGAGGATGCATTTTTTCTCTATTAAACTTGCGTTCTCGTTTGTGTAAAAAATGACTACTGCAAGTAGAAGTATATTTTGACTGCATTTGTTTGTCTTTGCAGGATGCAGACTTGGAATTTGCATCCAGCTTGATCTCCCTTCTTAAAACCATTAAAAGGGGTATTCAGGTTCATGAAGATTTCTCAGGTGGCATCGTGAGCCCTGCAGAGTTATTAGTATGCCACTTCACAGGCATTAAGGTAATTGCAAACATAAATCTTAGTTGCAACTTGAAACTGGTATCTGACTATCTGTTTCTTGTGAATCATGCACCACAAATTTTTTGAAGGGACCCAGAACTTTTATTTCCCAGACCACCACCAATTCCTAATTCCTACTTGTGCTCTGCCCAGCTACCCTTGATCTAAGCTCATGACTCCCCTATGTTAGTGATATAGACTACTAATTTGATGTGTTTATCTAGGCTCTGGAGGCCGAATATGGTTCCGCGGAAATTGTTAAGCAGGGAGCTGAAGTAGTTCGGACAGCTCTCACCAAAGCATTTGATCAGTTGCAGGAAGCATACAACGGTAAAATTTACTTTGTGATGTTGGTTGTTGAATTGAAACATAACCTTGGCTTACTAGTATTTTTATATTTGCAGAACTCGTTTGACAGTTTATTTTTCTGTTTTGACATCTTTCATGTGTATAGGGAAAATTGTCGGGCTTGTAATATCGACAAATGAGGCATCAACATCCTTGGCATCTATCATTGACGCACCCTCTTCATTGCATATCTCAAGACGGCTAGCAGAAGCAAGCAGAACGAAGGGTTCAGCTACTATAGCTGCTATTATTCTTGTTAGATTGAGTTTGGCATGGACTACCGGGATCATCCTTCTTGTGTCAACTATCATTGGGGTGAGCATACTTCCTCATATTCTTTGTCAACTTGCTGACTTTTGTTGCCACAAATCTCTCATGACACTCGTGCTGATTGTGCAGATTTGCTGTCTTGTGAAAATGCCGCTTACCAGGGACACCCTTCTGTATTGTAATGTCAAGCTTGATTAGTTTGTTCTATATATGAATTTTCACACGATGACATGGAAGTTTTGGACAGCCATGCTTTTTTTTTTCTTTTGAATCCTGGGTTTTACAGTATAACCTACTGTTTGTTAGCTGTACACCCAGTGTAGCATAAAACACTGCTTCTATGTGGATCCCTCATTGAGAAACTGTATTGCTGCTGCCTGTATGGGCTTCTCTTGTTTCCAGTAAATAACAATAATCGAGAGGAGTGTATTTTGTTAATATTTATGACGATTGTATTATCGCGGAATGCTAGTATCTGAATAAATTCGCTGCTTGAGTATTGAGGGTGATGGCTGTTGTCACTGATGAATCTGTGGATGTTGGATTTCCCTAGTCTTTTGAGAATTTCAAATGAATCTGTTATTAATAATTCGTACCTTGCTGCTAAAAGAAGTCTCAACTTCCTCGTTTCTGTTGTCGGATCCCTGTGGATCTCTTTAATTGGTTTGTACAGTTTTTTAGACGACTTAAGATGCAAAATGTGGAGCTAGAGGTGATGACTAATATAGTCTTCAAATGTAAACTGTTAATCTTATCATGGCATAACCGTTCGTGTGTGTTTTATTTTCTTTGATCTGAGGCATGTGCCAAGCTCAACGGCCATGGACGAGCACACGAAAACAAGAAACCAAGAACAAAAGATCATGTATCGCCCACGAGAGAATACAAGTCATCTGTATCTATCTCTGCCCCGGTGTTCAAATGTAAATGTAATTTTTTGTCTAATCATAGTCTAACCGTTCGCGTGTGTTTTATTCTCTCAACGGCCATGGACGAGCACACGAAAACAATAAATTTCCAAGAACAAAAGATCATGAATCGCCAAAAGAAAATAAAAAAAAACTGGAAGTCACAATATTTTCGTTCAAAGGGGATGATGCAATCTAGCATCATCAGGATATTATTATGTCGCAATATGGCATTCATGCACGCAGATGCATTTGATGGACATATATGGAGGGTTGGGCAGCAAGGCCGGCCGCGAGAATGACGAGCCACGCCTCCTTGCGCCGCTTCTTTCTCTCCACCATCCATTCCAATCTTCAATTAATCTTCCTCCATTTCTCTCTCTAGTAGCTGTTCCTCCATTTCTCTGTCCAGTAATTAACTGGCTAGTAATAATTCATCTAGGAGTCGTCGTCTCGATCCGTCTGTGGCAGTCGGCGATGGCAGCATTGTTCTCGACGAGGCTGGGTCGCCAGGCGTCCGGCTACCTCCAGGACAAGTACAAGCAGGCCAGGCTCGCCCTCGGCGACGTCACGCCGGCGGAGCTGTATGTTTCTTCACTCGCATCGCATTTCCAATATGTAATGGAATCTTGTAGCTAGCTTACGATGGATGGATGAATTGACCGGCGGCGATGGATCTGGGCACGTACGTAGGTTGGTGCAGGAGGCGACCAACGGCGACCCGTGCGTGCCGGACGCCAAGACGCTGGCGTGCATCGCCGACGCCGCCTTCGACATCGACGACTACTGGCGGATCGCCAACGTGCTCCACCGCCGCCTCGGCAGCGTGCACGACTGGAAGGAGTGGCGGCCCGTGTACAAGGCGCTGGTCGTCCTGGAGTTCCTCCTCACCCACGGGCCCGAGGAGCTGCCGCGGGACTTCCTCCCGACCATGAAGGCGCTGCGCGACCTCCGGGGATTCACCTACACCGACGACAAGGGATTCGACTGGGGCGCATCCATGCAGCGCCGGGCCGACAGCGTCGTGAGCCTCCTCACCGACGCCGACCGCCTCAGGGACGCGCGCCACCGCGCCGCCGTCGGCGTCGGAGCCCGCTCCTTCGCCTTCTCCCACGGCAGCCCCACCGCCTCCGCCTCCTCCCCGCTCTCCTCGGCGTCGTCCGGCTCCTCCCGCGGGTCCCGCGGCACCTGGTCCTTCGCCTCCGCCTCGCCGCACTACTCCGACAGCCCCACCTTCGTCTGCCTCTGCTCCCCCAACGCCGACTACCGTCACGACAAGAAGTTCGACGCCTACACCGCCGACGACGACAAGCGCGACGGCGGCCTCGTCGTCGAGGAGGCCGAGGCCGACGACTACCCGACCCCGCACAGTCAGGGGAGCTGGCTCGAGGAGTCCGCCTCGCAGTCCGGCTCCCCGGCAAGCTGCTGCAGCAGCGCCAAGAGCACCGGCAGCAGCAGCAGGAGGGCTTCAGGCTTCGCTAGCTTGTCGCAGCCGGAGCGAAGGAACAGCAGCAAGAAGCTCCAGCGCCAGCTTTCCTTGGATTATTAATTAGTTGATTCACTTCATTCACTTTTTCGACCATAATATATGTTCTGATTCATCCATCTTACATGGACATTTTTGTTTTCCTTCCACTGCTCTTTGTTCGCATGATGTATTAGATACAAATACAGTTTAGAAGCACGTATGTAATCAAATGTTTTGTGTAATGGATGTCTATGAATTAATTTAACAAACGCCTTCAGTCACATAAAATTTCTGGTTCCTGGCTTTCAGTACTTCAGGATTCAGTTCTTCGTGGCACGCATATCCTAATCCAATTAAGACTTAGGTGCGGCCAGAAGGCCCAGCAATCAAGCTGAATTAGTCTAAGGCTAGCTAAAGGCATAATGAGATGGATTAGAGGTTTCCTGTCGTTAGATTCATCTGTACAAAGGTCTTGATTAAGAGGACAAACTTGTGTTTCAGGATTTTTGTTGCATCATGGGCGCATGCCTACCTCCAAAGACCTGGTCTGAACAAAGGTCAGCCAGGCATCAGAGCAACTATAGCGCCGATAATAGACAAACTGCGACGAGGTTTTTACATTAGGGCAAAGTCCAGATAATCTGAGAGGCTCCAGTCGACCAGAGAACTTCAGTTACACTTTATTTTATATCTCCCACTCAAACAAAAATAACTTAAACTTTACCTACCCATGAGCTTGAGAAACCTGTCAGGAAGTTAAGAGTTTACGACATCATGAATTTGAGAATCACGAAACCCACATTTTTTAACTTAGAAACCACAACAAGGGCGCATCGGATGACAAACCAGCCACATTCCAATTCCAGGGCATGGGCAGTCCGGTCCGATGCTCAGATATCCACCAAGACAGTCACTACCAAATCAGATATATCTTATATGTTTACATTGTTTGCTTGGCCAGAAGTTTCATTTGTAGGTCTCAGAGAATTAATCAAAACTCTTTGAAAATGAATGGACAGTAACTAGAAACGCCTCTATCTTGCAATACAATGCAATTGTTATATCGAAACAAAGTTAATTGTACATACAAATTCAAGGATGCAAAATGTCATGCACAAGAATGAGGCAAACAAGCTGCAACTCTCCAAATGTAACATCTGCTTGTCATCAGATAGAACACTGCTTAGTAAGTTGTGACGATTCAACAGGTATATCATCCTTGCGCATCCAAACTCCAAAGGCAGCACTGCATGACACGAGTCATCCATCAACCATTTGCAGAGGTAAGTGTAAGTTGTAAAATACTTCCAATAGGCAGCTTGTGCGCAGTGTAATAATGAGGAGTTAGGTCTACAAAAAAAAGACCCGCCAGCCCACGACTAGACATAATAAAGTAACAGATCGATGTGTTTGGTTAAGTTAAAGGACTACCGATATAAACATGTACGAATCCTAGTGAAGACACTCAAATCTGTGGTGGAGAGATTTCAGGGGCAGGGCTTGCGGTCTAGTGACGATGAGCCAAGAAAACTTAACATATATAATTATAGAAGGGATACAGTCTGCTCTACAATATGGATAAATGCCACCTGGGTCTATAAACGTTGTACTGTGCCAGCACAACTGATACTGGTTGGATTTGGGGTTTGATTATATGTTATTTTCTATGAGGACATAGCCATGTCACTCCAAGCAAGGTTAACAATATGCAAGTCTGTCCACTCACAAGAGCAACAGTCAGGCAGTTGCACCTACAGGGGAGGGTGAATCTTCTCCTATTTGAGCAATTGAGTTAATACCTAAACTTCACAAAATTGGCCGGGACCTGACAACTCTACGCTCTGTGTTCTTGGTTTTCAAAAGACAGGCATCATGAACGCCCGAGATTGGAGAGATAAAATGTGTGTCAGTTGTACTGCCCCACGCATACGCAACACCAAGTTTTGGAGCTACAACAACCGCCAAGTGGGCTTTTTTAATGGGCCGAGCAAGTATTCTGTATTCATGGTGGAGGGAAGTATAAAAGGTGATCTCTTTATTTTAGGGTCAGAGAAGAAATAGACTTGTAGGGTGAACCGGCTCCATGGCGAAAAGCAGTTCATTTAAATACATTCAAAACCAGCCAGAACAATCTGAATTCGTCTATAAGCAAGGACCTAGACATTATAAATATAAAGATCAAGAAATTCTTGGCTACTGCTTCGATTGTTTTGTAGATTTTATTAGAAAGCCTGCCACAAAACCACCAGCCTGAGTAACAACTGTCTGGGGGTTTTGGGAAACAGCTACAGAGTGAATCAATGTTTTTCCATCAAAAGCTATCATGTAATCAGGGAAGGGACTTACAGTCTTTTTCTACAGGAGGGTCTCAATAGAGCTTTACTTGTGAAGAATTCCCTTCTTGGCCGTTTTGGGTTTCTTCTGAATATGGTTCTGATAGATGGGAAATATACAAAAAAGTTAGAGCTGACAAGGAGAGATACACAAACTTGGCTTAAGAAAGGAAACAAGGCATAAACCTTTTGCCTTTGTAGAGCCTCCACATCTGTCCTTTCCTTCCAGTTGCTCTTACGCAATTTAATAGGGCGGTTCCCAACATACTTTCCTGAAAGAAGTGAGATCAAACATGTATAGCATTAAAGAGGCTTTGTTGATGAGTGGAAGCAATTGAATCGGTAAATTCAATGGAAATGCGAACCATTCATTTCTTTAATGGCTCCAGCCAGGTCTGTAGGGTTTGAAAAGCTCACAAATCCATAACCTTTAGTTTTGCCAGTCCTCTTATCCCTGACAACCTAAAAAAGGGGTACAAACACAAATTATGGTCATATAACATCAAGTGCAAGCCAGGCTCTGCAGATAAACACCAGCTGCATGTAACTCAACATTTGGGTTAGCCATAAGCAGATTACCAAATTTAGACAGTAAACCTGAACCCTACCATAGGTGAGGATCAGGTTACACCAAAACTATGAAACTGAGAAGCTCCGCCTTAATATAGCTTATTATTTCGTAAGGTATTTTAGCAAGTTTACTCCAAATTACTCTCTGCGTTTATGATACATATATTTTGAACATTGTAAGTTCTTCAAAATTTAAGCACGCACAATAAAAAATGATATGAGCAATTTTGGGAAATCAAAACTAACAATATGATTTTCATGTGAACATTCATTAATGTATATGTATCAGTGAAAAAAGTAGACAATGTTTGGTTGTGCATTAGCAACCATTTTTTAGCTCATGATTTTTACTTTGAATGGAATTTTCTTCAAACCATAGTTATTTTGGCAATACATCTTTCATACTACAGTTTATAATTTTAAGAAAATATAATGCTGGAACAAATAGGGTTCTTAAATGTGTGGGTGGATGTTTGGGCACGTCTGTTCTAGCTTCTGTGGTTTTGACAACGTTAGTGGTTTGTATAGAATATTTTCTCAAGGCTGTGCACTTTTTCCCTGGTTCAGGGGTCGTCTTCAATCTAGTCAGCTCACGGCTAAAAAATCTGTCAGGGTCCCCAATGTGAAAACAAATAATGAGTGATCCCTTCCAGTTCCATTAGGTGAACCAATGTGGTCAGAGACACCTGTATTATTCAACAAGGATTACATCCCAACACTAATGAAGATCAAATAGGAACGTGCTCACATGAAGATTCTATCTCTGACCATGACTGAACAGCGAACTTCTTTTGTTAAATACAATTACCCACTTATTCTCACTGGACCATAGGTAGCGAGTAGACAGATTTTGCGGGTTGTTAGGTGTATCAAAAGTCCTGTTCAACTTTTGCTATTCAAATTTATATCTGACCTATGCACCTAGCTAAATTCCTGGGGAGTGTACTAGAGTGTGTCCACTTGTCCAGATAATTTTTTGTTGAAAACATATTTTTAGTCAGTGCATAACTGAAAGAGAAGCCACTATAGAAATACCCTCGCTATTCTCAAAATATTGTTAGAACAAATAACTGGACTGAGAACTACATTTGACCAACTATATGATTATAGATATCTGAAACACACAAATATTAGTAATATAATTACCATTATTGTGAAGCAAAATATTATCATCATATTAAACATCTGTGTTATTTAGAAAGGTAATGTACTGACAGAAAACTTCTGCACAAATTGAGTGATCGTAGACACCGAACAGTAAAGAAATATTAAGAAATTCGGGGACTCGAGGAATTCCTTGCCTTTGCCATATTGAAGGAGGGAAACCGTTGAAAGGCCTTGGAGAGAACATCATCATTAACTTCGTTACCTAGATCTCCACAAAACAACCTGAAGTCACCTGTAAAATTGCGCACAGGACGAACAATTGGAAGCCTGAAAGTCGGTGGTCGAAACTAATCGATCAACTGTAAGCTGAAAGAGTATGGGTGAGGGGGTACGTACTTTCGGGCCACTCGGTGAGGGTGGGATCCTCCCAGGACTGCCCGGCGGCGCGACGGGGGATGGCCTTCTTCTTGGCGCCGGCGTCCGAGGAGGAGGCGTTGGCCCTGGCAGCAGAGGGGTCGAGGACGTCGCTGGTGGCGAGGGCGGCCTTGACGCTCTCGAGCGCCTCGGGGGTGATGGTCTGCGCGTCCCGCTGGAAGAGCTGCTGCGCCTGCTGCAGCTGCTGGTACTGCTGGTACTGGTAGGTCGGCACCGGCTGCGGCTGCTGCTGCAGGTGGAAAGGGAGCGGGAAGTAACCGGCCCCCGCCGGAGCCGCAGACGACGAAGAACCGGGAGGAGGAGGAGGGAGATTTGGGTTCCGAGGATCCGACGACATCTGCGCAACAATCCAGTCAAAATTCCCCGGTTTGGGAGGGTAGGCTAGGGTTCCTTCCTTGCAATCAAACGAAACTGGGATTGAATAGGGGATCCAAGCAAAAGAGAGTCGGTCGTCAGAGGAACTAGGAATCCTCCTTTTCTGTTTGGGCCTACTTTCTACCAGCCCATTAGAACATTCTACTGGAGTAACAACGAACTGCTTGGGCCTTTGTCTAAAAAGAAAAAGGTTGCAATTGCTAGAAAGGAGGCGTAGATCTTTCTCTTTCCCTAAAAAAAAAAAAAAAAACAGATGCGTCTTCACCGACCCTAATAAAAAAATGCGGATACAAAATATCCACTAGAAAAATGAATAATAACTGTAAATTCCAATAAAATTCGTTGGTTCTAGGAAAATGCGGATATAAAGGTTCTCCAAAATTGACCTATGTGTAACAATCTATCTATACTACTTATAAAAGAGCTAACATTTTCTTTTCTACAGCCACACCGTGCATTGTACACGGGCCAACCAGTACCATCTGATTATCCGAATTAGTTAAATCCAACCGTCCTGGTGAACTTGATGACCTCCGCATTTGTGCATTTAGCAATTACCCCTACCGCACCGTGCTCTGCCAAAAATTTCGTCTGCCAATACGTTTTCCGAAAGCGTATTCAATCTGTTCCTCCCTTCGCCGGGGTCATGCTTGCCCCGCCGCCAACGCCCTTCACCCCTGCATCTCCTTCGTCCCGTTGACTGCGGTGAGCCGGCAGCCCCGCTCCCGGCGACCACCTCCTCTGATCCCACCTCCCTCTGGGTCAGCGTCCGTGGCCAGGTGGGCTCCCACATCACCCTGCTCGATCCTTTCGCCGTCCGTAGCGAGATCTGACCTACAAGAAGAGCAGCAGTGCGTCGCCAACGACGGCAGCTGGGACGCAGACTGCAGCGTGCAGTGCGGGGACGAGGCTTGGCTAAGGTTCGAACCAGCCCCACGAGGCAGCTCACGCCCACGAGGAGCTGGGACGACCTGCGGCGCGTCGACGAGTCTGAAACCTGACAGTGTGCGCGTGGACGGCCCGCCTCTCCGTCGACGGCGATTCGGCGCACCCGCGGAGCAGCCGCATGCGTGAGCACCCATGCTCACGCATGCGGCTGCTCCGCGGGTGCGCCGAATCGCCGCCGACGGAGAGACGGGCCGTCCACGCGCACACGGTCAGGTACTCAGGTTCAGATTCGTCGACGCGCCGCAGGTCGTCCCAGCTCCTCGTGGGCGTGAGCTGCCTCGTGGGGCTGGTTCGAACCTTAGCCAAGCCTCGTCCCCGCACTGCACGCTGCAGTCTGCGTCCCAGCTGCCGTCGTTGGCGACGCACTGCTGCTCTTCTTGTAGGTCAGATCTCGCTACGGACGGCGAAAGGATCGAGCAGGGTGATGTGGGAGCCCACCTGGCCACGGACGCTGACCCAGAGGGAGGTGGGATCAGAGGAGGTGGTCGCCGGGAGCGGAGCTGCCGGCTTACCGCAGTCAACGGGACGTAGGAGACGCAGGGGTGAAGGGCGTTCGTGGCGGGGCAAGCGTGACCGCGAGGGAGGAACGGATTGAATACGCTTTCGGAAAACGTATTGGCAGACGAAATTTTTGGCAGAGCACGGTGCGGTAGGGGTAATTGCTAAATGCACAAATGCGGAGGTCATCAAGTTCACCAGGACGGTTGGATTTAACTAATTCGGATAATCAGATGGTACTGGTTGGCCCGTGTACAATGCACGGTGTGGCTGTAGAAAAGAAAATGTTAGCTCTTTTATAAGTAGTATAGAAGCATGCATATTTTTCTTGATACTTGTTATTGGATGGGTTGGTATCTTGCTAACTTTGAATCAACTTTAATCTCTCATGATATCTAGCTGATGTTGTTATGAATTTTATGGTAGCTTCTATATGTACATATCACCATGGGGATCCACCATTAACCCGAACAATGTTTTGCTTGAAAAAAAGATTGTGTGTGATTCATTTTTCAGTCTTTGGTTCAATTACTATTGTTCTCAACTTAAGTGGAAACTGTCAAAAGGAGTATGGCATATTTGTATTACATTTCCATAAGTAATAGGGGATATTGTCATAATCGTTCAGAACATAAGTGAGTTCTTCTTCACCAGCTATTGGATCGTTTGAATTGCTAGATGCATGAAGGTTGTTAGATTACATGCTAGCTATCAGTGTAAACGATGGCCCAAGGGAGTTGTCTTTTCTATGGAAGAGTGGTCTTTTTTTTACCTCAAACAAGATGATCGATTCATAATTAAGATGGTGAATAAATCAGAAGTCAAGGTAATTTTCTTCTTCATGACATTTTGTAGTTACAAACTATAATTGTTTATTTTCATATGAAATTAGATATCCTTTTAGCTAGAGGTTTTATGGCTTGTGAGATGGTGTACAGTGGTGCTCGAATTGTATCGTGAAAATTTGGTGGTGAGATCCTGTATTTGACTGTAAAAGAGGGTTGTTGACTGGCTAGCTATATGCTTGTGGAAATAGCACAAGAAACCAAAACTTTCTCTATATTGAGTTATATTTTTGTTAAAAGATAAGTTTTATATTGTAGCTTCATTTTA
Organism: Puccinellia tenuiflora; assembly: GCA_012064385.1. Lineage (NCBI taxonomy): Eukaryota > Viridiplantae > Streptophyta > Magnoliopsida > Poales > Poaceae > Puccinellia > Puccinellia tenuiflora. The sequence continues at coordinate 178,928 of QRDG01000007.1, forward strand.
TTTTTTGTCAGTAAGAGATAACTAAACAATCAAGATAAGGAGGCTACTTGTAATAATGAATTAAAGTGTGTGTGTGTGTATGTATTGATATGGTTTCTGTATATCAAATATTCACATGAGATTGTTTTTTCTATCATGTAATTTAATTTATTGCCTCATATTTTAGAAAAATCAACGCAAATAACCTTATATCAAATGTTTATTCCTTTGAATGGGATCACATAACTTCTTTGAAGCTTCTATCTTAAGATTTTTTCGCAGGATGAGAATCAACAATATGAGGCATACATTTAGAGTTGCATACTCAAGTTCTCATTTGGTATAGGTAGAGTTAAAATGATTTTTTTTTTCAAGATTGGTGTATTTGAGGTAACTATAACTGGAATAACGATTTATTTTACGGTTTGATCAAAAGTCATATGAACCATAAATGGAATAATGTGGCATGTAGCTCCTTTTTTACTCCGCATGTGTACTTATTTTGAATAGGAAATCTTATGAAAATGTTTTGCATTGGAGCTTTTGAATGGGATTAAAAAACCTATAGGCTCTTTTAGTTAAATGGGGGTATTGCTAAGTAGCAATTTTTCTTATTTTTTATATTTTTGGGAAAAAATTAGGCTTTGTGAATTTTAAAAATAAAGATAAATAGTTTGATCGTGCACTGTACGTGCATAGCTACTAGTATGGAGAGATTACTCTAACAAGAAAATAAGCAAGCTAAGCAGAGCAAGAAGTAAACTAAGCATGAGGTAAAATAACCTAAGTGAAGACACATGATAAGAAAACGATTTATCCGAAGTTCAAGACCTTGGAGGATCTATTGTAATTTGTAAAGGTCGTGGCAAACAAAACCCACAACAATCACAAAGATCTAGCCTTCTTCTTCGTGAGCTTGTCCAACACATAACCTCAATGGGGTTCAGTTGTGGTTTGGTGAAATCATAAATCTAGTTGCCCTCTTTCCTTTCACTAAAAAGGGGCGTGCTGAGCGTCCCCCGGGGGATAATTTCCTCCAATCCCCCGGGTGGACATGCCAACACATGTCCGTTTTATTAGTAAACGCGGAATTAAACCTCCCGTCCGCTCGCATGAAAAAAAACACAGACATAAATCTCTCTCGCCCATGGCAATGACGCCATGCAGAACCTTCCGCCGTCCACGTTGGTCCGCTCGCCATCGCCGGAGAAGACGCCGTCGCTCCGCTCGCCATCGCCGGAGAAGACGTCATCGCTCCGCCCGCCATTGATACGTCCGAAACGTATCTATAATTTTTGATTGTTTCATGCTACTTTTATGCCTTTGACACTTGTTTTTATATTAAGTTTATGATTTATTTGGACTAACCTATTAATAGTTGCAAAAGTGCACAATGTTCTTGTTTTACACTTTGATGTGTAGGAATCACTTGGAAATTGGCAAAAACGCAAAAGGAGACTTGTTGGAGGTGGACTCCGACTTCCTGAAATGTGTCCCTTCCAACAGATTTCAGAGATCGTCAGTTTGAGACCTGAAGACAACGTCAACTGAAGATCTCACAACGGAAAAAGTTGTGGGAAATTTCCATACCTTTTGTTTAAGACCAAGAACAGCCCAATCGGAGGTCCATAGCTCCAGGAAAGCCCGTTTTACTGAAGGCCAAATATTTGATTACGGGATTCCGAAAGTTGGTGACGTGATTGACTCCAACTCTTACCAAACTTGGAGGATTCGACCAAGCCATGACTTTCGGACCTCATTAAGGATGTGAGGGGTCCCTAGGAAGGTTCTAGAGGTGTCCAAGAGCCCTTGGATCAAGGGGGCCATCAATCGGAAGGTCGGGAAGCATTGTCTCCACTTATATAAAGAGAGGAAACCCTAATTTTGGTAGCAGCCACCAAAAGCCACGAATTTGCCTCCCCTTGGCTCTCATCTACAAGGGGGAGGGCTCCTCTACGGCACCAAGAAGCAATGGAGGAAGGGGGTTAGGTGGCGGTGCTCCCCCTAGCCGGCCGGCCGCCGCCATGCGCCGCCGCCGCCGGCGCCACCCGTGCTGCCTCCGCCTTGCCCTTTCCTCCATGGCCGCCGCCTTCACCTCCATATCCATCGCCAATTCCTCCTTATATACAGTGTCCACTCTCCCACAAACCTCTGTACCCCTCTATGTAAACATGGTGTTTGATGCTATAAAGTATCATCCAATTATATATGTCATGTTTGTGTAGTTCTTTTTGTCATATGGTTGAATTATTGAATATGTTTGGTTGATTCGAGATGTATGTCGATATGGTACAGTCCTATGATGCCCATTATATATTTATGCATGCATGGATCACATCATAGGGTTTGTAGTACGTGAAGGAGGCCAGGGGGTAGGGCTGCCGGAGTGACAGAAACCTAAGACCCATCCCGATTTTTGACATTGTATGGGATAAAGAGGACCGTATGATCTTAATGCTATGGTTGGGTTTTACCTTAATAAATGTTATTAGTTGCGGATGCTTGCTAATGTTCCAATCATATAGTACATGTAATCACAAGTAGTTGAGAACGTGTATGCTTTGCCTCTCCCACATAGAAAACTGCATCGAAGACAATGAATCGAGTAGCTTCACTAATTAATTATGGACAATTCCGCCACGCCTTCCACCACTTTTCCACACTCATGGTTCTGTTACATTATGTCACTTTATGTTACCTTATTACTGCAGCAACTAACATTTACTTTCTTGTTCTTTATTATCTTGCAAAGCTATTCTCTCATACCCGTATTGTTAGTCTAGTTTTATTTCCTAGATAATGCAAACGTTTAGTGCGCGTAGAGTTGTATCAGTGGTTGATAGAACTTGAGAGAATACTTATCCTACCTTTAGCTACTCGTTGGGTTCGACACTCTTACTTATCGAAAAGGCTACACGCGATCCCCTATACTTGTGGGTTATCAAGACCTTTTCTGGCGCCGTTGCCGGGGAGCAATAGCGTGGGGTAGATATTCTTGTGTGCACTTGTTTGCTTTATCTCTAAGTAATTTTTACTTTCAGTTGTAAGTTGTTTTCTATCTTAGTATGGATAGGGAATGCGAATTATAAAAAAAAATTAGTTGTACTTGCTAACTAAAACTTTTTCAAAAAGAGAAGTGATTGGAAAAAGGTGCAATGGTTAAGTGGGGGTCGACCCTGAACACTTGTGTTCATGCCTATGAAACCAAAGCAAATTTTTCCATGGAAGCTTCTCAGCTAGAAACATGTATATATTGTGTATATACCACTATAATATAAAAATAAAATGTATATATGTCCTTTGGTTTATTTATGATGCAAGTTTGTTGTTTTGCTGTCCAGAAACAGATTCTGTGTGCCTCACTGTAGAAAATCTTTAAAATCGCCAGAGCATGATCTTTTTCTGAAATGTTTTTACAGCAAAGCTTATACTTTTATCTAACTTTCATTAGTTTTGACTTTTCTGATTTGAGCTACGTAGGTCTCTCTTAAAAAATCGATCTTTCCTGACTGTTTAGTTTTGGCAGATTTCTGTCTTTATTTAATATTGTACTTAAGTGTTCTTAGCTTCTTGAGTTATCGACGGACAAAGGAATATTTGAACAATTTCATATATATAGTGGCTAATGTTGAATAAAGATTATGAAACTTTTGCCAATGTTTGAACATGAGTGGATTTTACTTAACAAGTACTAACCCTAGTAATGAGTTTTGTGAAGTTTTATGTGGATATAGTCTATAAGATCCAATCAATATGGTGATATGAGACGAATGATAAGACACAAGAGCTCAAGCTTGGGGATGCCCAGGGGCACCCCAAGAACATATTCAAGAAGATACAACCATTTAAGCTTGGGGATGCCCGAGGCATCCCTCCTTATTCATCAACGTATATCAGGTTGTCTCGTTCATGATCTATATTACTCATATTGTCCTTATATAATAATTGTATGCATATGGACTTTTGCAAGAATTTTTATTGTGACAGCTATATTATTAAAATTTGCTTATGATGCTACTGAAAGTTATTTTGAGAGAGGAAAACATGGTTCTAAATATCTCAATAGTGTTTAGTCTCCTCTCTTTATGTTAAAAGTTTTGAAGTTGCATTTGTTTTGCCTTCCTATGCTAGTCACATTATGTTTCAATGATTTATTTTCTTACAAGATTCCTATGCATAGGAAGAGGGTTAGATTTAAATGTGTTTGATATTTAATCCTTGATGCTCTCCTTATTGTTTCAACTCTTAATCTTATGAGAGCACCATTAAAATAAGCCTGGCTAAAAGGCATTAAAGAAAAGCGCTCATGGGAGGCAACCCATTTTATTCTTACTTTCTGTTTCTTTTTGTTTTTCTTTGTGTTTGGGTGTTGTTACCTCTGTATCAACTCCCTTGTATCCTTTTTGTTTTGGTTTTTGTGCCAAGAATAGCCTCTAATGAGAGAAAAGTTAAATTTTTGAGTTGCTGTCCAGAAACAGATTTCTGTCTATCACCGTACGAAATTCTAAAAAATCAGCATCAGGGTTTTGTCTAACTTTCATTAGTTTTAAGTTTTCTGATTCGAGGTGTCCTAGTATCCCGAAAAAATCATCTTTACATTCTGTTCTGTTTTTGACAGATTCTGTCTTTGATTCTTGCATTACTTCTTTTACGGGCAAAGTGGAGTTCTTTTGATCCCGGAGCATCACTTAGATCTTTGTGGCAGTAGCTAATGTTTAGGAACAAGTGCATTTAATTTGTTAAGTGATAACTGAAGGTGGATTATTTTGTTTGAGGACTAACCCTCTAATGAAGTTTATTAGAAGTTTTGTGTGAAGGAAGTTTTCAAGTATTCAAGAGCGAAGTGATGAAGCAAGATCAAGAAGGGATAAAAGATCAATCTTGGTGAGGTTCCCATGTACCTCCTCTGAAATATATAAGAAGTCACAAGCGTCTAAGGCCCCAAGGCATCCCCTTCTTCATCGACAATCATCAGTTTTCACCCGTGGTACTATATTTTTATTGCTTCACATATTATGTGCTATTCTTTGAGCGTCAGTTTGTTTTTACTTTCAGTTTGTTTTTTTTTTCCTCTGGCCTTTTAGCTTTTCAAAAATAAAGTACCAAGTTTTACCCATTTAGTTTTAGTTGATGTATATTTAAGGTTTTTTTTTTCCGGATTTCAGCATCTGCTGATGACTGCGTGATTTTTCATATTTTACTGGAATTCTAAAAATCATGAAAATTTAACAGATTAAGTATAATCTAATACTCTGCATGCACAAAAATTGGCAAAAATTCCTGACATTATTAAGTGTACTTACAAATTGCGTTTTCCAGCTGCTGTTTTTCTGGACAGATTTTGACTTTTGTTGTAAGAGTGGCCTCTTTGCATTTTCATTTGATTCTTTTTGGATTTACCTTTCATTTAGAAGTTGGCCACTTCAGCAACCTCTCTGTAACATGAAAACAAAATTTGATTAGGTTTAATGGCAGCACATTGGAAATATTATCTATTGCACTAATATCTAACCGTAGAAAAGAATGGGAGAGTTTTTGTGTTGAAGTTTTGTCACAGGAAATGAAGGAACACCAAACTGAGAAATATCCAAGGATGGTCAAAGCAATAATCTTGGGGATGTCTCTGCATCCCTCTACATCAACAATCAGTCGGTTTGCAAACCTTCAAACTTTGTTTTGGAGCAACATAGAAACTTGCATAAACTTAGAGCGTGTGTATCTTATTACTTATTTGTCTTAGTATCAAAACACCGTTTACATAAATGAGCTGATTGTCATATATTTTATTTATCCCCTGTTTGGATAGTTGATTGGGAGTTTATTTGGTTGTTGGATTACTTGTTGAAACTTAAAAATGATGTGTGAATAATATTGTTTAGAAATTTGTGTTTTTCTTATGGTTAGTATCAATTTGTTAATTAGGAGTGCATAATATGTTTTTTTTATGTTAACATGCATTTTTTTACTCATAAGATGGTATGGTAGTGTGGTATCCTCCTCCGAAGTCCGAACAATTCATGTTGGATTGACTTGGCACATGTTTACACATGATTGACCAAAAGAAAGTCCCACGCCTCGTTGAACTTTTTGCCTCAAAGTATTGATGTCACTTTTATGCCTTGTTTAATATTGATTTGTCGCAAAGCATGATTATGACAAGTATTGCTCTCCTAGTTGTCGCTTCCCAGTCTTTTGCTAGCCTTCACCTGTACTGAGCGGGAATGCTGCTCGTGCATCCAAAATTCTTAAAACCAGTCTTTCCAAAGCGTCCACCATAAATTCCTATATGTGGTATTTCCTTGCCACTCTAAGTAAATTTGTCATGTGCTACCTTTAAAATATTCAAAATGCTCCTTTTTGTGTCTCTGTTTTTAGCTCATGAGGAAGCAGTAGCGAAGCTAGATATAACATGTGACAAGCAAGGTCATTTCCCCCCTTTCACCCGGTTTTGATGGTTCACGTCCTCACTTGAATTTACCCGAGAGCGGCTTAAGCAAAATATAAATATAACTCACCATTCTCCTCCGCACAATGAAAATCTGAGAAATCAGCTCAAACATTGGTTAGTGGTGAAACAAAGGAGAAAGAGGAATGTACTCGTTCTCTAAAACCAGCCGCTCTCACAAGTCTAAAAGCCTTGCTTGAAATGGGGGACTAGCTAGTTTCTTTACTGTGAAGTCATTGACGAAAGCATGCATATCTCAAAACTGTTTTACTTCTGTTGAAAAATAAAAATAAAAATATAAAAAGCTCTAGCACATGACTAATCCCTGCTTCCCTCTGCGAAGGGCCTGTCTTTTATTTTTATGTTGAGTCACCATATCTTTCTTTGAGCACTTCTTTGAGAGCATAGTTGTCATTCTTAGTGTAATGTGCTTTGTTGCAAAATACTATTAACTAAGTTATAGCTGTGATGTTTCTATCTTTGATATCTTTGTTCTAGTCTCCACTTGAACTTCGGAGGTGCTCTGCATTTATGTTTTGCGGTACCAGAAAGGGCAAGCGAGATACCACTCTATCATGTTTTATTATGATCACTAAAATCTTGCTTGATGTTTATAAATTTCATATTACGAACTCTTAGTTCGTTGATATCTTTTCATTAGAAAACATGGTTGCTAAAGTTTTATTATCTATACATCATTTATCATGCAATTGTTAAAAACCTGATAAAGCATTCAACATTAAAAATTATTTTGTTATCATTTACCTACTCGAGGATGAGCAGGAATTAAGCTTGAGGATGTTGATACGTCTGAAACATATCTATAATTTTTTATTGTTTCATGCTACTTTTATGTCTTCGACACTTGTTTTTTTTTAGTTTATGATTTATTTGGACTAACCTATTAATAGATTCAAAAGTGCACAATGTTCTTGTTTTATACTTTGATGTGTAGGAATCACTTGGAAATTGGCAAAAACGCAAAAGGAGACTTGTTGGAGGTGGACTCTGACTTTCCTGAAATATATCCCTTCCAACAGATTTCAGCCCAAGAACAGCCCAATCGGAGGTCCGTAGCTCCGAAAATCCCCGTTTTACTGAAAGCCAAATATCTGATTAGGGATTCCGAAAGTTAGTGATGTGATTAACTCCCACTCTTACCAAACTTGGAGGATTTCGATCAAGCCATGACTTTGGGACCTCATTAAGGATGTGAGGGGTCCCTAGGAAGGTTATAGAGGTGCCCAAGAGGCCTTGGATCAATGGGCCATCAATCGGAAGGCCGGGAAGCATTGTCTCCACCTATATAAAGAGAGGAAACCCTAATTTTGGGGGCAGGCACCAAAAGCCACGAATTTGCCTCTCCCTTGGCTCTCATCTACAAGGGGGAGGGCTCCTCTACAGCACCAAGAAGCCATGGAAGAAGGGGGTTAGGGGGCGGCGCTCCCCCTAGCTGGCCGGCCGCCGCCATGCGCCGCTACCGGCGCCACCCGTGTCGCCTCCGCCTTGCCCTTTGCTCCATGGTCACCGCCTTCACCGCCATCTCCATCGACAATTCCTCCTTGTATACAGTGGTCCACTCTCCCACAAACCTCTGTACCCCTCTATGTAAACATGGTGTTTGATGCTATAAAGTATTATCCAATGATCTATGTCATGTTTGTGTAATTCTTTTTGTCATATGGTTGAATTATTGAATATGTTTGGTTGATTCAAGTTGTATGTCGATATGGTACATTCCTATGGTTCCTATTATATATTTATGCGCACATGGATCACATCATAGGGTTTGTAGTACGTGAAGGAGGCCGGGGGGTAGGGCTGTCGGAGTGACAGAAACCTAAGCCCCATCCCGGTTTTTGACATTGTATGGGATAAAGAGGACCGTATGATCTTAATGCTATGGTTGGGTTTTACCTTAATGAATGTTAGTAGTTGCGGATGCTTGCTAATGTTCCAATCATATAGTACATGTAATCACAAGTAGTTGAGAACGTGTATGCTTTGCCTCTCCCACATAGAAAACTGCATTGAAGATAATGAATTGATTAGCTTCACTAATTAATTATGGACAATTCCGCCACGCCTTCCACCACTTTTCCACACTCATGGTTCTGTTACATTATGTCACTTTATGTTACCTTATTGCTGCAGCAACTAATATTTACTTTCTTGTTCTTTATTATCTTGCAAAGCTATTCTCTCATACCCGTATTGTTAGTCTAGTTTTATTTCCTAGATAATGCAAACGTTTAGTGCGCGTAGAGTTGTATCAGTGGTTGATAGAACTTGAGAGAATACTTATCCTACCTTTAGCTCCTCGTTGGGTTCGATACTCTTACTTATCGAAAAGGCTACATGCGATCTCCTATACTTGTGGGTTATCGGCCATCATCGTAGAAGATGTCGGGTCCCAGTCGCTCCCCCCGCCATCGCCGGAGAACACGCCGTCCATCCGCCCGCCATCGTCGGAGAAGATGTACTCGCAGCTTTGCGACCTTGTCGGGATCCCGCTGGCAGCACCGTCGGAATCCATGGAGCATCCCCGGTCTCCCGCTGGCAGCACCGACGACCGCCCAGACTAACATCGCGGACGTCCGTTTGTCGCATCCTGGAAAACTATTGGCAGCATCACCGCTGGTGCACGGTATCAAGCCGCCAAAACCTGCGTAGCAAAGCCGCTGGCGCATCGTGGCATCATCGTTGATCCTTTGTAGCACCGCCGCTGGCGCACTGTAGCATCGTCGCCCCTCCTTTGTAGAATTGTAGCACCGCCGCTGACACACCGTAGCACTGCAGCTGGCGCACGGTAGCATCACCACCCCTCCTTTGTAGCACGGCCGCAGGCGTACGGTAGCACCGTCGCCATTCCTTTTTAGCACCGTTGGACGCCTCTACCAGCGCTGCCAAGAAAAAAACGTCTCCAACTATCTTCGTTTGGGATTATAGGGGTGGAGGACCAATCTTCGTTTTGCTTATTAGTGTTTCATTATATTCATTATACACAATATAGGAGGTTAAAATAATAGGAATTGCATAGATACAAAACTACAATGCCTCTAGTAATTCTGACCGTATGGCATCTTTTCATTCATTTGATGTCAAAGGAAATATCTAGTCTTCTTGCACCTAGTATATCGCATAGGGAATAAAGTTAAACTTGTGTACTCGAAATGCAATAATAGGCAATAAAACATTGTAAATATGGTTTACTGTGCAAGTCATTTTTCTTGGTGTGAGGAGGCCGTGCTAATAGATAGAAGACTGCCTAATAGGTTCAAATGAAAGTCAAATATGTTGATCTGAAGGGTGCTACTGAAAAATAAGAAACATGAGTACACTGCATAATATCCCATTATATTGTGATGTTGGTGTTTGGATCCAACGAATCATAAGCCTCTGAAAAAACAGCAGGGTGCACGTCAGATCAATATTTATATAGGAAACAAAAAGAGAGAGAGAGTTAATTGACACTCTAATCTATCTTCTTATGGTCACCACTAATACTTTAGAAGCAAAACACAATTGCTTGAGATATTTTTACTAACTCTCTTTCCTCTTGTACATACGTACCAAATTTCGTGATGAAATGACAATTTTTTGCTATGTTCAAAAAAAGACAAAATCACTGGTCTGAAAAGATATTTTTCAAATCTCCTTTTAGTCACTCGATTTGTCTTTTTTTTACACAGAGCAGCAGAAATGTCATTTCCTCATGAAATTTGATAGGAATGTAGAGAACATATATATATATATATGTAATATGTTCGTCACCAAAATTTTTTAGAGTTTTTTTAAATGTTTTATTATTTTTTTAAATTTTTTAATTGGCCAGGAGCATATAAGCTCGGGAGCCAAAGTGGATTTCTGTGATTGAAGTTTCTATTTTTTGTATACACTCATTGATGATTATTGGGTTGTACTAGATCGATGAGAATTGGGCAAGGTTGCAGCGTTCTGCAAGAATATTATGGTCAATTGACATTATTTTCTTCTTAGACTTGAAACAAGTTTCTTTCCAATGTCATTCTTGTTCTTGCAAACAATTTTTATGATGGTTCATAATTGGATCATGTATGTGTGTTCTTGTGCTTGATCATGTCTTATCATAACCATGCCATGTTGTAGATTTATAAATTGGTTTATTAGATAAGAAAGGTAGACTCACCCCTACCATCAAAATAATGCTTCTCAAACTAGTTAAAGAATAAGATATTCAAGCCCACACCTTCCGTAAGTATGTCATATAATGTTGAATTGCTGATAAAGATCTTTGTCGAGATGTCTATGTATCTTTGTTTCTGTATTTGGGTATGTCCACAAACATGTAATTAGGCATTGAATCCTTATTTACTTGCTTTGCAGCGTCGGTGTGGACACATGCACAACACCGACTAAATGATTGAAGGTGTGAAGATACATGGGGTGTTTGATTTTTCCTAGAGAAGAGATGTGTGTATAAAGCCTCTTCCGAGATTTTTTGTGTCAACAAGCTTACTTCTAATTTGGGGAGCCACATATTCCTTCAACTCTTACATGGTCTCTCAATTTTCATGAATCCCTGATGAATCTTCTCTTTTCTGATGCAATTGTGGTCAGCTTACACTATTATTACTTGGTTCTGTTACAGAGTTTACTGATTCTTCAGTTTGCACTAGGGTATCGCCTTCATGGTTATTGAGTCTGGGACCCATAATGGAAGACTAGGCGGCTTGTTTATGTGGTAAGATATCTGTTTTTCTTCTTAGGGGCTTAGGTGTTGCATGTGACATCCCAAACCCTTACATTTGTTTGATCTCCTTGTGTTGGAATCCTTTTCTAGGGCTTGTACGTCCATCTTTATAATTCTTGCTATTAAAATTAGTTAGTTCTTTATTTCTTTTGAATGAATGTGGTTTATGTTTTCATATCTGATCTGAATAAATTCCCTTTTAGTGATCGGTATGCAGGATATATCGATAAAAAATATGGTATTTTTTCCAATAAGGAGCATATATTAATATCGTAGAGATACCAATTACACCCGGCCTCTGTAACAAAGTGTTGCCATAGCGGCCACACGCATGCACACAACCCAGAAGAAAGAAGAAGAATTACAAAAAAGAAAAGTCCCGCTACAGTGATCTATTCTTTGTAGCAGTATACCTAACAACACCAAAACAGTACAAGAAGTACAGTTTATCCAAAAGCGAAGTCCTCAAGAAGGGAAACAGTGCTCAAGCGCCGTCGTTGCCCTGACGCAGATCATAGGTTTTCACCCTGAAGAAAGTCCGCACTCGCAAAAGCATTGCATTCAACAAGGTCATTGCCAGGCACAACCAATTAAGGCCATACCTTGGGTTTTGACCCTGAAAGTTTAGACTCTGAACTTCTCCCGTGCTGTCGCCCCCACTTTCTGTTGCCGCTACTCCAAGTTACGAATCACCAAACCAATCCCTCATCGCCACCAGGACTGAAACCACCATTACTAGTCCTCAAATATTGGCTTCCATGCCATTCTCCGCACACTGACTTCACCACGGAACGAAATACATGTCCACGATGGCAACAGACTGCAGAGCTTCTCAACGGTCCCTCTAAAATCAAACGGTCAGAACAAAACAAGGTTGCGCGCGACCGAATCCCACCCGATCCGGCAATCTCCAAGATTGAGTTGCACAGTGGAGTTCGCTGACGGAGCCTTCTAGAACTCGACACTCAGGTCATGGAGACAGGCATCAAGTAGATATTCGTCTTGGCGTGAGAGGGATCCAAGGACCGCCACCTTTATTCAAACCGAGCCGGCAGCCCTGATAACCCATAAGTGTAGGGGATCAACTGTAGCCTTTTTGATAAGTAAGAGTATCGAACTCAACGAGGAGCTAATGGTAGGATAAGTATTATCTAAAGTTCTATCAACCATTGACACAACTCTACACACACGGAAAGTTTGCTCTATCTAGGAAATAAAACTATAGGAACAAAACGGGTATGAAAGGATAGTTTTGAAAGGTGTTAAGTAACAAGAAAGTAAAAGTTAGTTGCTGCAGCACTAAGGTAACATAAAGTCACATAAAGTAGCAGAACCATGAGTGTGGAAAAGTGGTGGAAGGCGTTGTGGAATTCTCCATAATTAATTAGTGAAGCTACTCGGTTCATTATCTTCGATGCAGTTTTCTATGTGGGAGAGGCAAAGCATACATGTTCTAGAACCTTCCTAGAGACCCCTATCAACCTTAATGAGGTCCCAAAATCGTGGCTTGATTGAATCCATCAAGTTTGGTAAGAGTTGGAGTCAATCACGTCACAAACTTTCGGATTCCCGTAATCAGATATTTAGCCTTCAGTAAAACGGGTCCTCCAGGAGCTACGGACCTCCGATTGGTCTGTTCTTGGCTTAAAATGAAGCTATGGAAATTTCTCATAATTTTTCAGGCAAAATGATTTTCAGTTGACGTCGGCTTCTGGTCTCAAACTAACAATCTCGGAAATCTGTAGGAATGACAGATTTCAGGAAAGTCAGAGTCCATCTCAATAAGTCTTCTTTTGCGTTTTTGTCAATTTCCAAGTGATTCATACACATCAAAGTGTAAAACAAGAACATTGTGAACTTTTGCAACTATTAATAGGTTAGTCCAAATAAATCATAAACTTAATATAAAAACAAGTGTCAAAGGCATAAAAGTAGCATGAAACAATAAAAAATTATAGATACATTTGACACGTATCAGCATCCCAAGCTTAATTTCTACTCGTCCTCGAGTAGTTAAATGATAACAAAATAATTTTTGATGCTGAATGCTATGATCAGGTCTTTAACAATTGCAAAGCAAATGCTATATAGATAATGAAACTTCAGCCATTATGTTAGCTAATGAAAAGATATCAACGAACTACGAGTTAATAACATGAAATTTATAAATATCAACATTAAAGCATGGTAGAGTGGTATCTCGCTTGGCCTTTTTGAAAACATAAATGCTGAGCACCCCTGAAGTTTAAGTGGAGACTAGAAATAAAAGTTCAGAACAAGAAATATCTCAATCATGCAACACTCAATAATATTTTGGGACAAAGCACATTATACTCAGAATGACAACTATGCTCTCAAAGATGGTGCTCAAAGAAGGGTGATGACTCAACATGAAAATAAAAGATAGGCCCTTCGCAGAGGGAAGCAGGGATTAATCATGTGCTAGAGTTTTTTAAATTTTAGAAACAGAAGTAAAACAATTTTTGAGAGATGCATGCTTTCGTCAACGAATCTATAGCAGAAAAATCCATTAGTCCCCCATGCCAAGCAAAGCTTTAGACTTTTTAGAGCGGCTCCCATAGAGGAACGAGAACATTCCTCTTTATCCTTTGTTTATCACTAGCCAATGTTTGACTGATTTCTCAGGTACAGTGTGTGAAGGAGATATTATTGTTGGTTGTATTTATATTTTGCGGGCTGGGAACCCATGCTAGCTCTCAGCAAATTTAAATGAGCACTGATTCCATGCTCATCAGGTGAAAGAGGGGGAATAACTTTGCTTGACACATGATATAACAAACTTCCCTACTACTTCCTCATGAGCTAAAAACAGAGGCACAAAAAGGATTATTTTGAAGGTTTAAAGGTAGCACGTGACAAATTTACTTGGAATGGCTGTTAAATACCATGCATAGGAAGATATAGTGGACTCAAATGGAATACTTTGGCTTAAGTAAATTGGATGTACGAGTGGAGTTCACACTCGCTATAGATGAAGGCTAGCAATAGACTGGGAAGCGACCAACTAAGACAACAGTAACTGTCATAATCATGCTTTGCGACAAAACAACATTGAATAGGAGGATGAAAGTGATATTACCATTCTGAAACAAAAAGATCACCGAGGCTTGATAGACTTTATTTGTCGTCTCCAACATCTGTAAGCATGCGCCAAGTCAATCCAAATAAATTCTTCAGAGGAGGATACCACAATACCATACCACATTATGAACAAAACAACACATATTAACATCAAAATAACACATTATACCCTCTTAGCTAGTTGAGACTAAATATATAAAAACATGAACTACTAAGCAACATTATGCACACAACATTTTTAAGTTTCAACAAGTAACCAACCAAATAAACATCCAATCAACTCTCTAGGAAGGGAATAAATAAAATATATAACAATCAGATCATTATTGTGGTGGTGTTCTAACACAAAGATATAATAGACAATAAACTTAAGATACATACGCTCCAAGTTTATGCAAGTTTCTATGTTGCTCAAAAACAAAGTTTGAAGGTTTGCAAACCAAGAGGATGTTGATGTAGAGGTACTGAGGGATGCAGAGGCATCCCCAAGCTTATGGTTTTGACCATTCTTGGATATTTCTCAGTTTGATGTTCCTTCATTCCCTGTGAAAAAACTTCAACAGAAAAACTCTTCCATTCTTTTTCTACGGTTAGACATTAGTATGCCATAGATAATATTTTCAAAGTGCTGCCATTAAACTAAAACAAATTTTTTTTTCAAGTTACAGAGAGGTTGCTTAAGTGGCCAATTTTAAAATAAAATATGAGACCCAGAAAGAATCAAATGAAAATGCAAAGAGGCCACTCTTGCAACAAAAGTTAGAATCTTTCTAGAAAAACAGCAGATGGGAAACACAATTTTAAGGTACACTTAAGTGTCTCAAAAAAAATTCCTAATTTTTTTGTGTGCATAGGATTATCTGGTACTAATTATGTAAAATTTGTGTCACTTTTAGAGCTTCCAGTAAAACATGAAAAATCGGACAGTGAACAGCAAATACTGAAAACAGAAAAACCACTTTTTTAATATGCATCAACTAAAACCAAATGGGTAAAACTTGGCACTTTATTTTTGGAAATAAAAAAGACCAGTGGGTAAACAAGAACAAAATTTTTCAAAAACAGCAAGGAAATCTCAAAAGAAAAATGAAAAGTGAAAACCAAATAGAATGCGAAGAGAGAACCAAATAAGGAAGCAAAAGAAAAGATTTTTTTGTTGTTTTTGCTTTGTAAGGGAAACCGAAAAGAAAAACAAAAATAAAAAAACAAGAACCAAATGAAAAATAAATAGGACCAAAAATAAGCAAATGAAAGCAAAAGACAATCTAAGGATAACACATAATATGTGAACGAATAATAAAGATCCAAATGAACAAACTAATAGTTGTTGATGAAAAGGGAGGGATGCCATGGGCATCCCCAAGCTTGGATGCTTGACTCTTCTTGAATATGTAATTGGGGTGTACCTGGGCATCCCAAGCTTGAGTTCTTGTGTCTTGTTATTCATCTCATATCACCTTCTTCATTGGATGTTTAAAAACTACATTAACATAAACTTGAAAAGACTCATTAGATGGGTTAGTATTTTCATTAAATAAAATCCACTCATGTCCAAGCATTGCCAAGTTGTAATACCTCAATTCAACATTATCTACTTCATACTAATCAATTTATAACTTCTATTGATCAAATAAAAATTATAAATATTGAGTATAAGCACAATACTAAATAAAGACAACAATCTGCCAAAACTGGACAGTCTGTGAAGATCGAATTTTAAGAGGCACTTACGTAGCTTAAATCATAAAACTCAAAACTAATGAAAGGTGGATAAAATTATAAAAATTTCTGTCAAAAATTTACAGAATAAGATCACACACTGGAGATTTTAAAGATTTTCTACAGTGAGGCACACAGAATCTGTTTCTGGACAGCAAAACAACAAACTTGCATCATAAATAAACTAAAGGTCATATATACATTTTATTTTTATGTTACAGTGGTATATACACAATATATACATATTTTTAGCTGGGAAGCTTCCATTAAAAGATTTGTTTTGGTTTCATAGGCATGAACACAAGTGTTCGAGTTCGACCCCCACTTAACCATTACTCATCTTTCCGATCACTTCTCTTTTTGAAAAAGTTTTAGATAGCAAGTACAACTACTTTTTTTTGGTATTTCGTGCTTCCTATCCATAACTAAGATAGAAAACGACTTAAAACTGAAAGTAAAAACTACTTAGTGATAAAGCAAACAAGTGTACACAAGAATATTCACCCTACGCTATTGCTCCCCGGCAACGGCGCCAGAAAAGGTCTTGATAACCCACAAGTGTAGGAGATTAGTTGTAGCCTTTTTGATAAGTAAGAGTGTCGAACCCAACGAGGAGCTAAAGGTAGGATAAGTATTCTATAAAGTTCTATCAACCATTGACACAACTCTACACACACCGAAAATTTGCTCTATCTAGGAAATAAAACTATAGGAACAAAACGGATATGAAAGGATAGTTTTGAAAGGTGTTAAATAACAAGAAAGTAAAATTAGTTGATGTAGCAATAAGGTAACATAAAGTAACGTAAAGTAACAGAACCATGAGTGTGGAAAAGTGGTGGAAGGCTTTGTGGAATTCTCCATAATTAATTAGTGAAGCTACTCGGTTCATTGTCTTCGATGCAGTTTTCTATGTGAGAGAGGCAAAGCATACACGTTCTCAACTACTCCCTCCGTATCAAAATATAAGATGTTTTAGCATTTGGCTTTCCATCCGTATCTAGACATGGTTTAGTGCAAGGTTCACATGAATCTTACACTAAAACATGTCTAGATACGGATGGAAAGCCAAATGCTTAAACATCTTATATTGATACAGAGGGAGTACTTGTGATTACATGTACTATATGATTGGAATATTAGCAAGCATCCGCAACTATTAATATTCATTAAGGTAAAAACCCAACCATAGAATTTAGATCATAAGGTCCTCTTTATCACATACAATGTCAAAGACCTGGATGGGGTTTAGGTTTCTGTCACTCCGGCAGCCCTACCCCCCGGCCTCCACCCCGACCAGGGACGCCGCCATGGTCGCTGCTCGGCAATGTCCCGCCCATCTCCGCCCCAGCAGGTCCGGACCGACCACCTCCAGCAACCCCCGCCCCTAGGCCACCTTCGGCGGCTGGGCCCGCCGCCGCGACGGTGAAGGCCAGTGGCAGCGGCAACGAGGTAGGTAGGCGGCAGGGGCTTCTGGCAGCGCGGTGTGTATCGCCCACGGCGTCGCCCTGGGGAGCGATGGGTACAACATTTAGTAACTGTAGTATCAACTGGGTTGAAGAGTCATAATAAATCTTGGATGTTGAAAGAATGCAAAGAAGTTTACTTTCTTGAGTATAATACCTCTTGCAATTTAGCTCTTGTCCTTACCTACAATTTAGTTTCTATGCACAAGGTGGTCACACATCAGGCAGTGGTGGTGGGCTTGACGATATAGATGGCAAGATGCCGATGGAGCAAAGGAAAGTCGCTACGCAGGACGACAAGAGTTATTTTCTTCAAACTTCAACGCATTGAGTCGTTGGAGGTGAAGTTGGATATGCAATGGGTCGATATGGTTATTCTTCTAGAAAGTCATGTTTGTTGACTTATTTTTCTTGGAAGATATGAGTGTAGTCCATGTTAGCAAATATATGTGCTTAATCATAGGCCAGAAAGCCCTATTAAAAATATTTATTTGATTGTACTATTTAAATTTCATTACGTACCTATAAATTATATAGATTCTGCATTGTATAGTTTTAAAATATACTTTTGTTACGAAAAACATTTTAATATTTTACAATGATATTTATTACAAATAAAAACACAACAATTAAAATATTTTAAGGTGTGTGGTTAAACTATGTGTGCAAAAAATACTATACTTTATAATATTGTAACATGCTAAAAATAAGGCGTAGACAAGTATAAAATTTCAATATAAATTATATTATTTTGACCCATCCCAGTGCCCAATTTTTCACTGAACCGACAATTAGCTAGCGACGCAACCATGCGATGCAAACTACGTACCATGGGTGTGCAGAAGTGCACTGTCGCGGAGGCACAACACACGGGCACGACCATGCTTCCGTTCGTTCAACTGTCGGCGACAAAGCCCGCGTCCTCGATCGTCTTTACAAAATAAGAAAAGAAAAAGATATTGACAATCATATCAAGCTGTTGATTGGTATTTACAATCAAATTAAACTAAGATCAAATAAGTGGTAACTGGTAAGGTAGCATAGGAAAACATACATACATGGACTAATGAGCGTTTTCAAGTAAAACAATAAACAAAACAATGAAGTGTGGTTTACACCAAGAATCATGAGGTAAACGAAATAAAAGATATATTTGTTATTAATTTGAGATCAATGATGGTGTTGGTTGATCCTACATAAGACAAGAACCGCCGGATCAGCTGCCAGCTATATAACATCAGATGCCCAAAAATCTCACGCAGCCCAATTAAATCGCGTATATTTAAGCAAACAGACTCGCGGAGTGGAGGTAGGTACTAGAGTCACAACAAAACATGATCTGCAGGACGCAAAACTCAGACACAGATAAAGGGTTGGAAAAGGTACACGCTACTCACTTCAATCCATAAAAAGTGTTGGTCATTTTGTACCAAGTTAGTACAAACTTTGTACTTAGTGGACGACACTCTTTATAGATCAGAGGGAGTATTTAAGACTATTGATGGCCATTAGCCAGTGACAGTGAGTTGTGGTTCAGTTTGGCGGGGTGGACACCTCCAATCGCTTGAGTGTTGTGCATGAGCACATCAGCCCGCGAACGCTCTTGCTACATGTCGGGACGTGTAGTCTGCAGAGCGAGACGAACGGGTTAGCGGATGCGTGACGTGAGAGGCGTCCAGGTCGTCTGTTGGCACGTCTCGAGCCCGGCCCCAGACTGGTGCTACTTCATTACTCCGATCTACCGGCGCCGTGGCACATGCGTGCGCTCCCATCGGATGATTCGTGCGTTTCGCACCAACCGGTCTCGTCAGTCCGGTCTCGCCAATCGGATGATCCTGGCCTGCATTTCACTATTCACCATGGCTGGATTCTCCCCACTCGTGGCGGCAAAACTGGCTGCCTATAGATTTTTTTATGAATCATTTCTTGATTGTGATATTTTAATTCCCTCATTACCGATAAGTTTTCTTATACTCGTTCCCGTATTACAGTATCCAGAGGAGGAATTTCCAATTTTGGACATCTAGATCAATGTAGAGTTACCAAGTTAAGGCGTGACGTTTAACAGAGCCAAATTAACCATGTCAAGTATGTACTAATAATAACCTCATGGCTAAGGATATACATGTATGATAATCTTGCTGTGATAATATCATTAACTATGTGACGAAACATCATGGTATATCAACAATTGGGTAGTTAACAGTGTGCCCTTGTTGATGCCAGCAATCTTTTTGCTCGTGACCAGGAAAATATTTCTTTTGGCCACACCATCAGGCGTGAACTGCTCACCATGTCTTTGCCTTGCACTCATTAATCCACATCTGCTGCTTCACACGTAGATCGTGATTGTAACTGAGCCATTTTGTTTCATTCAGCTCTACTGGAGCAAATATAGTGTCCAAGATAATTTAAAACATGAGGAAATCTGCCTGCTAGCAAATTAATCACCAGATTTTCTAACAAAACCTGCTGAGGTGAGAAACACGGTGGTTCCCATATGCTGATTCTAGTGATTTTACAGGCCAAAGCAATTCTTGCAAAAACAAAACACAAGCACACAAATACACACTTGCAACTGATACTGTAATCAGATGCCGTTTGTACAATAACTACGTGCTACTAATCTCTTATATACACAAGTTAAAATACAGTAGCAGCTAAGGACAGTTACTATCACAGATTAACAAGTAGGAAGACTCCAACCGAGGAGGATTTCATGCTTCTTTATACTTCGTAAGGTCGAAGGTGAGTGTTCTAGAGCAACTGCGACAGATTTGAGGAGTTGAAGGGTCAGGCCTGCATGCAAAATATGAGAGAGAAAAGAGTAATAAAAGTGCGCTTTTTACCTTCGTTCTGAGTCCCTGTAAACACCAACCAGTGCTTCAGCTTTGTCGTAGAAACTGTCCTTCAGCGATATGACAATACTCTGAAACCCGCAGCCTCCATCACCATCTTGTTCTTCGCCAGTACGTCCGCATGATTTTGATCGGATAAACCCAGCAACCTTGGCGACATTCAAATTATCCAGAGCTGCATCGACTTCATCCAATATGAAGAACGGTGAAGGCCTGAAACTGCACAGTTGCCACACAATATTAGGAAATTCAATTTGGAGAAAAGGCAAAGTAACTGATGTCAGAATAAATGTCCACGAAAGACCCTCGTTTGACACATCACAAGAAATAGGTAAGTGTTCACAAAGAGCCCAGGTTTACCAGAAACATTTTACCTGTGAATGGCAAAGAGCAATGCCAGAGCTGCAACAGTCTTCTCTCCACCGGATAACTGTTCCATATCTCTAAAGCGTTTCGTAGGTGGCATAGCTGTGTACTTGATTCCATGTAAAAATGGCTCATCTTCGTTTTCCAGATTTAAATATGCTGTTCCTCCGAGTGGATGTGTGTGACTTTTCGTTAACTGCTTATAGATTTTGTCTATGCCTTTAGATATGTGATCAAAGGCCTCCATGAACAGTTCATACCTTAACAATAAGAACAACGATTGTGAGTCACACTTTTTAGAGGCAAAAATATATCCTGGGCGGTCTATATGTGAACATATAATCCAAAAGATACATGAAACTTTATTCAATTCAGAATGTAGCATGTTTTCAACAGCAAGAATATGAGTAAGATCTCGTAGATGAGGTTCTTCCCAAATAGAATACTTCCCAAACAGGCAGAATATTCACATAAGTGATTAATTATAAGTTTTTGGTCCAAAAATGCATAACTCGTAAATAGAATGATTTCTTCTTAGAACAGACGTCATGTAATACGATTGCATATAAATTTGGGTGTATTGGAGGTTATATTGTGAGTACGGTTCCATTGCGTAATATGTTTTGGGAGTAATATTACCAAAAACGAGTAACTACACAATGTACTCCCATGACAATGTAAGTAAAATGTGGAGACAAAGCACCGACTGAACAACATAAATACTCCCTCCGATCCGGAAAGAATGTCGTGGAGAAATAACTAACTAAGTGCGAATATTTACTACAAGTCCCGACATTTAATTAGGATCAGAGGGACTATTAATCATTCACCTAGCTTGCCACCATAATTATATCAACAAATCAATAGGTTCCAAATCATGCACCATTAGAATAGCAGAGAGTGCAAGCGCAAGGAAGTAAAATTCAGAAGAATTTGCTAGTCCTACAAGCCAATCATCCAAGGGGAACTTAAATTTAAGTCTCCAACTTCCACAGCTGATCAGCGTGCAAGTTTGTATTCCAAAAAGGGAACAAGTAAAGGTGTTGAAAGTGCATGGTTGCCCCCATGCATAGTTTTGGTAATTAATGACAATCTCGATGGACTAAGATTTGTTTTGAGCTCTATGTGTAGGTTGTCCTTCATCTTGTGTCAAGGTCATTTGTTGATCAAGACCAAGCTTGTCTCCATGTGTTGGAGTCAAGATGCTTTGCTTGATCTCCATTTGTTGGAGTCAAGCTCAAGGGAAGAAAAGATTTGTGTTGATCAAAGGCCAAGTGAAGATATGCCGAAGAGGTGCTTCTCCCATCTTGGTGTATGGGGGAGCCACATGTGAATCTTCACCAAGCGAAGCGCAATGAAGAAAGGTGGTGCATCTTGAGGAGATGAAGATCGTCTTCTTCGACCTCAAGTGGATTAGTGCGCAAGGCAAAGGTATGATCTTGATAGGGTTTTTATTTTACCGGTCTCATGTTGTTTAGTGAGAGACCGGATTATAGGATAGGTAACCGTACTATCAAGAGGGGCTCTCGACCGAATATCGTGATCGTATCATCGTAGAGAGCAAAAAACCTTTGCATCCATGCAATCATCCTTATTGGTTCTTATTTGTCTCGAATCGTGGTGTGGCCTTGGTGCTTGTCGTGCTTGTCATGACAAAGCCAAGTTCACCGAAAACGGTTTTGATATGCGTCTTCTATTGCGGTTTCGGTATTGGAGATTTTGCCGGTTCATCCGTGCGGGAGATTTATCTCTTCCATTTCTTTGCAAAATCTCCATTGCGTGTTTGTCAATTTTCAAAGGTAGCATTTGATGTCCTCTTTCCAACAAAATTGGTTTTACTCAATTCGGACGTCAATTGCAAAAGTTCCGGCATTTTCGGTTTGCGAAAAAGAGTTTTTAACTTTCCCCATTTGGTTTTATGATATTTTCTTGGACTATGATGTTTCTATGCATAATCTTGTTGTGCTTGTTGTGACGATTCCAACAAGTCCAAGATTATCGAAAACGGAGTTCGTGGGTGAAAGTTATTGCATTTCCGATTTGCAAATGGGAGCTTTTACCTTTTCCCATTTATCTTTATATTATATTCTTGGACTATGATGTTTCTCTGCATATTCTTGTTGTGCTCGTTGTGACGATTCCAACGAGTCCAAGTTTATCGAAAACGGAGTTCGTATGCGAGAGATATTGCATTTCTATTTCGGGTTTTTTATTAGACAGATTTTAAAAAAAAAACAGAGAAAAAAAAGTGCCGGGCCGGCCTGGCCGGCCCCAGGCCGGGACGAGGCCGGCAGCCTCGGTGGCTTCCCGGCCCACCCCGCGCTGGCTGACCGGCCCAGGCCGGGATGAGGCCGACCGGCTCGGGTGGGCTCCCGGCCTTCCTGCGCCCGCAGGCCGGCCCATGGCCGGGGAGAGGCCGGCCCCTTTTCTGTTTTTTTTTCTTGATCGTTCGCTGGCTGCGATCCAGCCGGCCTGGCCGGGCTGCCGGCCGGCCCCAGGCCGGGCTGCCTGGCAGCAGTTTTTCCCCTTTTTGTCCCACTTTTGAGCTCCAACGGCTCCTTTTTGGAGCCACCTATAAAAGGGTTTTCTTCCCCATTTTTCTTGTAGATCTCATCCCTAGCTCTCTCTCCTCCATTGCCAACATTTTGAGAGCTCGATTCCTCCTAATCCCTCCGATGATTCTTGCCCAAATTTAGGGAAACAAGAGAGGAGATCTAGATCCATCTTTCCACCAAACAAAATCTCCTCTAAGTGAGGGGAACTTGTGGGATCTAGATTTTGGAGTTCTTGGTGTTTCTCCTCCGTTCTTCCTCCTAAATCCCTCCGTAGCATTAGTTGCTTCGGTTGGATTTTGGGGAGAAGAATTTGACCACTTGGTGTGTTCTTCCCCTTTTGCATTTGTTGCATCGGGTTGTGCTCCCCACGGTGATTCGTGGGATTGAAGGTTGGAAGCTTGTTACTCTTGGGTGCATTGTGTTCCCAGAGCTTGTTGCCTCTTGGGTGCATTGTGTACCCTAGACGGTTTGGAGGTGCCGCGAAGTCTTCGCTTGTGGAGCTTCGGCACGAGTTTGGGAGCCCCCAATTGGGTTGTGGGTGTGTGCCCCAAGAAGAAGTTGTAAAGGGCTCCGGAATCCGCCTCGAAGGATTCCGATAGTGGAAGGTGAACCGATCCCTTGGGTGAGGTTCATCGGAGAATAGGGTGAGGCCTTTGTGGCATCTTGAGTAGGCCTTTTGTGGCGAGCTCACACCCCTCCAACGAGACGTACTCCCTTAACAAGGAGGAACTCGGGAATAAATCTTCGTCTCCGCGTGCCTCGGTTATTTCTATACCCGAGCTTTTACTTATGCAAATTTACATTGTGATAGCCATCGTGCTTGAAGTCTATATCTTGCTTTCACCTTGTTGTTTGAATTGCTTAGCATAAGTTGTTGGTGCACATAGGTGAGCCTAGTAATTAGGTTGTTGGCTTGTTAATTTAAACACATAGTTTTATTCCGCAATTATCAAGCCCCTAATTAGAAAAAGTTTTAATCGCCTATTCACCCCCCCCCCTCTAGGCGACATCCGGGCATAGTTGTTCTTTCAGGTGTCATATCGTATAGAGAAAAAACAGGTGACAATACCTTCTTTGCTTGACAGTGTTATACTTGTCAGCTACCTCTCGCTCTTCTTTTCTAGCTGCTTCAAACTTTTCCGTGACTTCTTTTTCCTTCATTTGAAGTGCTTCATATTGGTCCAGTGCTTTCAAGTTTGGAGCAGTGCGCTCAATGTCAGCCATTAGTGTACCAATTTTTTTATTGAACTCTGCCTCAAGTTTGTCACGTTCAGACAGCCGCATATCTTGCAGGTAGATTTCATTAAGCTGGCTGTAATCAAGGACAAGTTCTTGTGAGGATGATCCGGTATCCATTGGATCATTAACTGTAGGAAGCTTCAACTGCTCCAGTTCGCACTTCTCACGAATCTCCTGCTGGCGTGATCCAAGTTGCACAAGTTGCCCCTCCTAAAAGAACAAGAGTCATGTCAATACAGTACAATACTTAAGCAAGTTTACCAAACCGCTACCAATATAGCAATATCATCTACACACAAACACAACGAAGCAACCAACCGTTTAACAGACTTCAGCCATAAAAATATTAAAATTGTCTAATGGCCATTCGCTGAGCGATTTTACTATAGAGAAAACTACCTTTAACTTCACTTGGCGATCCAGCTTTGCCAATGCAGCAGCAACAGTATCATTCTGCTTCTTTAGTTCATCAATTGCTGTCTCACATTCATCTGACTTCAACTTCCAGTCTGCATTAAGGAAGAGTTTCACGAATCAGTACCGAGGTGAACTGAAAAAGAACAAGATTTATTTAAAATTTTGGACAAGCTGGTGTTCGTTATGAGGAGCTCAGTTCAACACTCAAAAGACTGCTATTTTCAGACGAGCTCAGTTCAAAATTCATAAGAGCTCAGCATAAATTCGTAAGACTACTATGTTCATAAGAACTGTTGGGATTTAGTCCCACCTCGCTAGACGAGGGGGCTGGCTGGACACCAGCTTATAAGGCTGGGCAAACCTCACCCTTTACCTGCGGGTTTTGGGCTGAGTTAGGCCGGCGCTTGTAAGGCTGGCCAGTTGGGCTTCTCCCGCCTACATTACCAGAACCAAAACCCGCAGGTAAAGGGTGAGGTTTGCCCAGCCTTATAAGCTGGTGTCCAGCCAGCCCCCTCGTCTAGCGAGGTGGGACTAAATCCCAACAAGAACCCTACTAGATGTATACAAGATTTTCATAGGAAGAGCTCAGTCTAAAATCTAAAACACCAATCAGTAACAAACAACAGATCTTTATAAGTGAATATTTACACACAAAGCACTGATGAACTAGTATCCCCCTAGGGAAAGTAAAACAAGCATTAGATATTCAGGTATGGATACTAGAAAGTGAATGCATGATACCTTGACTTCTGGTAGAGTTGGTAAATCAAGTGATGGAACAATTAGGTATCTTAATATCGAACAAGAATAATGATGCAAGTTTGCCAGATTGGGCAGACCTAACAAGTTATTTTGCTTCGTTGCTTGCATTAAGTAGAAATGAACAATTTAAATGAAATGGGTCGTGGATCAGCCCATTTGCATCCCTAAAAAAGAGTCACCTGCTTGGCTACCCCATAAGTTACAAAGGACTTCAGGAAACAGATAACATGCATCGAACGTGTACCTTCAGCCTCAGCTTTCAGCTCTTCCATCTGATTTGAAATCTGTTCAGTGGCAGCCTTAGCACCAGATTCTCTCTCCTGTAAGCCCTTCAGCTCCTTCTCTAGGGAATCATTTGTATCCTTTAACTTCGCAATCGGTGCATGCATATCTCTCTTTTGTTCATATTCCAGTCTGCAGAACAAAATGTTGTTTACGCTCCAAACACAGTATCAGGTATGCACATGAAAGTAAAATGTAGACTTAGCCAGTTGATTCACAAGATGCCAACCAACGAACGATTACTTACTGGTATTTCAATTTTGACAATTGATTACTCAGACTTAGCTTCCTCTCCTGCAGTGCTTGAGCATCTTTCAGTTGCTTTTCTTCATATTCACGGATGTTCTTCACACCAACTGACGTGCTAAAATCTTTGTAAATCCTGTCCACGATCTCATTTATTTTTTTCTCCCGTTTTCTTAATTCCCGCTCGTTTTTAGTAAGACGGCTCTCCAACTAAGAAAACCTATATTAGTGATTGATGCATAAGTAACACATGGAACCTGACAGGTGAACACATTAACATATTACCTCCTCCTGTCCTGGCTCCAGATGATCGATTTCTTTCTCAATATTACGCTTCTCAGATGCCAATTTATGTAGCTTCTCCTTGAGGTTTTTCTGCACACAAGAAATGTATTAGGAACAACCTGGAAATAACAGTATTCTAGAAGGGGTTAATGTAGGGTATTTGGCTCACAGTCAAAACTATTTATCAACCTGTTCGACATTCGAGTAATGTAACTTTTTGTCAAGTCCAGTTATTTTCTCAGATACAGCAAGCTCCTTTCTTTGTAAATCTCTGGGGGAACCAAGTTCTGCCATTTCAGACTCTAGTTGGTTTTTCTTCTTCTTCAAAGCTACAGCACAAATTGCATGAAGATCCAGTAAGGCAAAATGCCAAATAATTTGCACATATACTGGTAATATTGCAAGAAGGATCATACGGACATTCTATTCTGCTGTCCTCCCATTTATTTGATCTAGCTTCCATTCCACCACTTACTCCACCAGTCATCGTGCCGGATTTAGTCAGAAGAATCCCATCGACGGTAACGACTAAATGCAAGAGCAAAGTAAGCATAAAAATAACCAAACAAGAAGATGCCATTTCAGAACATGCAGCAGCATAAGTATGTGTACTTACCCTTGTACCTTTCACCGCTCCAACTTAGAGTTTTAGCTTCATCAAGTTTATCACAGACAAGTGTATTGCCAACAGCATACAAAACTGCTTTCTCCAAAGCTCGATCGAATGTATAATGTTAAGACACAAATGGCAAGCAAGAACCGAAACAATTTGTCACAAATAGTTTTTCCACATTTGACGAAGCAAATCCGTTGAAGTGTAGCTCATGGACAACTGACAAACAAAGCAAGAAACTGTTTGTACCAATGAACTCTATCTAGCAAAATCACAAGTGAGCAGGCAAGTGTGAACAAAAAAGTTGAGCAATAATACTGTGAGTCTAAAAGTAACTAAGTGAAAGGGCCTTTACAGTTCTCTGGGCAAACAGAACAGTAATCTTTGTATGAAATGGATAACCACATGTGGCAGACAGATAACATACTTGGTGGAGACTATCAAGCTAGGTGATCAAATGTGAACAGCTCTTCTCACTCCATGGAATAATACATTAAAATTTGTACAACAAATAAAACTGCAAAAGCAATATTACTCATTAAGGCAGATAAAACCAACAAGTAGATACACATTTGATTTGATCACTTGAAAGAATATAAATGAAAAAAAGGGAGCAAGCAGCAAACATCAGTAAGATATAGAAAAAAGGATATTGTATCACATCAAAGATCAACTGTGCAGATCCCCCAAGGGTACGCAACCTCTCGATTATTGGCTTCACACGGACTGATTGTAAGGGAATAAATGTTTGAGGAGGAAGACGTTGTTCCTTCAAATACTGCAGCACATGAGACTTATATAAGTAACTGCGCATTCTGGGAGATGGTACGAGAACTAAAGAGCCAACTTAATCACAAACTTATATAATTAAACAAACAAAAATGTAAAATGTGGTTGCTGGGCTATTGCTTTTTGGTAGGTATCCTTGTTTTGCCAGAAACACTGTGGCAAAATGTACCTAGCCACTTTTATTGGCGTGCAAATGAATTTTTTGCCGCAACTCTGTCAAAATACAAGTGCGCAAGGTAGCTAAGAAAGTGTCGCACACCACGACAGTGGATAAGGAAGTACAGTAGCCATATTCACTGAAAGTTCGCCTAAGACAAGTCTTGCAATGAGAGTATATCACGTGCTTTCATCCTTAGGGTGCTACACATCATTCTCCCACTCAGGAGGTGGTGCAAACCATCAATTCAAATGGATGTAAGGTGCAATCCAAACACCAACTGTCCGTCCATGTGACCCTCGCATCTATTTAAAAAATTACAAAACATCCAAGTTTCTTTTAAATGTTTTGCATGAGTTAGGAAGCTTCCACCAATATATAGGCTTGCACTAACTTTGTTTTTAGTATAACAAATCTATTTCATAACCATGCATGAAAGTAAGTGGCATGCTGGTCGTTTGATTTTAATTAAGGGGTGCTCTGTATTTCTATAAAAATGTACTTTGAATTATTCTTTATAAAGCTGATTCACTAATACAGATATAGCATAGATAGAAAAAATATAAAAGAATAAGCTAACTAAAGATAATGAAAACAGCACCTTAATGCATTCCTTTCCAGTACTTTCATCTTCCACAACTACTGCATCCATGAATTTTCCCATGGCAACAGTGACAGCAAGGTTGTATTTCTTTTGTGAAGGGCGACAAAGTTCAGTCATGCGACCATGGACTCCAGGAAATAGCCGCTTAAGACTCTTAGCAGTTTCTGAAAATTTAGCATCACGCTCACTTTCATTCTTATCAGCTTTGAGTTCCCGTAATTGCGTATCTATCTCATCGACCCTCTGCTTCAGTGTTTGATACTTAGATCTGCATAAAATTTGACCAACTAACATTACCGTGGAGCAAAAATTGGCATGATGAATAATTCCATCAAGCCCCTACATCAAGATAAAGGACTTTGGTGTAGACTAACCCTGAAGACTGGCGTTCCTTCGCAATTTTGTTATGTTCCTCACGTAATCGTGTGAGCTCTTCTTCATGCTTGGGGATTGATTGAAGAATCTTATTGAGCTTTGTCTGCAATTCACTCTCCAGTGATGATATCTCATCAACTCGGCTACGCAGCTGCTGCATATTCTCCTCTAAATTCTTTTTGGCTTCAATATCAGCATTTAGCTCTTTGTCTAATACTTCCTTCTCATCTCTCAGCTTTGCTGTCCTCATTCCTGCATCTTCCTTACTGTAACAGAAGTTAAGGTCCAATGGAGCCTTCATAGGGATGCAATCAAAAATATCAAAAGAATGGGAAGGCATTGATCAAAAAGTTTAAATCTACGCATTTTTGTCACCATTATCCATAATTAACTAAAAAAACTACTCAATAAGGCTTGCAGATTTTTCTGAGGTTAAAAAGGTTTTATTCTAACGTTGTAAAACTAAATCAATAGTATGGGATCATTGCATCTGCATCTACCTGCAGACTGCAGTTGTTAAATACTCCCTATGTTCACAAATACATGCTGTCCTAGCATTCAAAGTTTTTTCCTAGATAGAGTCATTCTACGATTCTGAGACATTTTGTCGTTGTGGTGACACCGATTCAACTCCTAAATATATCTTATTTCTAGAAACATAAACACGAGACCAATGATGTCCCTCCCCTAAGACAGTACACATGGAGATCAGAAATTCAGACTCACATTCTATGATATTCCTGGACTTGGTGATCAGCTAAATGCAGTTTCACTCCTTTATCTTGGCCTTGCTCATTCAACTCCTTAATAGCACTTGTAACATCAGCCAAAGCACCCTGCAGCCTTTTCACCTCTTCCAAATGTTTCTTGTTATCATCCTTCTTTTTGTCGATCTCTTTGTTGCAGCTTTTGATTTTTGATTTGAGCCGAGATATTTGCTCTTTCAATTTAAGAAGCTCAGGTTGCTGAAGAAACGTAGTAATTAGGATGTAATTAACATGTCCAGTTCATAAGTTCAACAACATTGGTACTTCACTCTGAATCTCTTGAAGACATGTTTCAGCTACCGCAAAAAACAAGGTTCTGATACAAATTCTGAACTGCAGGCTATAGATTAAACAAAAATAACTAGAACCAAATGCAACAAATCGGCAGTTTCACAGATAAACATGATGCCTTAAGAGCATACAAGTCATTAAGTGGAAGAAGAAGGAATGATCGGCTGAAAGCAGATAATGTTATCAGTATTAACTATGAAAAAACGACAAGTACCGACAATGCAGAAACACTACAGGGATGTCGGGTGATCACAAAAAATAGGGGGAGAGCTAGTGCCACGTGCATGTGCATAAAGCCGTGAATAGCATAGAAAAATAACACAAGAAGAAAGTATGTTAGCTCCTCAGACAGCCACAAACAGAAGTTCCATGATGGAGGATTTTGTGGAGTTTAAGAGTGCAAGTAAGGTACTTACCTTCTTGTCAATATCAAGCTTTTTCTTGGCCATATTCTTCTCGCACAAGGTAATTTTCTTGAGAAATGCACTTTGCTCCTTCTTTTTTGCAGCAAGTTCATTTTCAGAGGATTGATTCTCTTCCCGCGCTTGCTGAAGAGAACCTCTTTCCTCCTCAAGTTCAGCTTCTATTTTCTCCATGTCTTTCTCAATGGTGTAGAGTTGCCATAAGAGATGCTCTGTTTTTAACAGTTTCTGAAAGGAAGCAAGGCCATTAGGCAGGATAATGTGAGTACTAGATATAGTAGGCAACCCAAACTTCAGGTTTTCCAAAAAAAAGAAGTGTGCGCTGAGAAATGCACCAGGTCCTGCTGTAAGCGTAGATGCTTCTCGGCCTCTTCCTTCTGCGCTTTCTTCTGCTTCCTCTCCATGACGATGGTCCTTTTCTCTTGATAGACAAGTGCAGATTTCTCTTCGGCAGTGCATTTCTGCGTCTCCAATTCATCGTACTCCCTCCTGAGCTCGTCAGAGGCCGCGATCTGCTCCAGAAGTGCGGTGAGCTCCTTGGGATTTTTGGAGGCAATGGATTCGACGTCACCCTGCAGTGCAAATGCTAGTGTCAGGTCACCGGGAATTATTGCGAATCGACGAGGGAGAATTAGTGAGGACCTGGAAAACGAGGAAGTTGCGGGCCTTGACAAGGATGCCGAGGGATCTGAGCTTGGCGTTGTAGTCGTCCCACGTGACGACTCGGCCGTCGATGCGGTACTCGCTGCCGCCTGCGCCGGTGATGGCGCGGGTGAACTGGAGCTCGGCGCCGGTGCCGGGGAGGTTGTAGACGAGGCGGACGGAGGCCCTGCGGCCCCTTTCCTCCTTGTCGCGGTCGTCGAGGGCGTAGATGAGGTCCTTGAGCTGGGCGCCACGGAGGTGTGCGGACCGGACGCCGAGCACAAAGCTGATGGCGTCCATGAGGTTGGACTTGCCAGCGCCGTTGGGACCGATGATGGCCGTGAAATCGAAGAAGGGGCCGATTGTCTGAGTCCCCTTGTACGACTTGAAATTCTCCACCTCCAGCCGGTTGATACGCCCGCCGACGGCCCTGCTGCTGTACCCACCGGACGTCGCCGCGGGGGTCGCCATGTCTTCCCCTCCGCCCAGTTCCCCTTACCTTACCGAACTGAACTAGGGTTTTCGTCGGAGAAGGGGCATTCGAAATTCACGGGGAGGAAGACGGGCGCCGCTCGCTGCCATCCAGGGCCGTTTTCTGCTCGCATTTAGGCCCAGCGGTTCAATGGGGGAATGGGGAATGGGCCACGCAAAACTTCAATTCAACGGGACGTCCCAAAGTCAGGCACACTCATTCTTTTTTTCCCCTCGGTCTCTGGTCTCTGCCCCCGTTGAGAGTCGTCTCCGTCTTTTCTCCGCCACCCCTAGCCTTCTCTCTCTCTGGCGGCGCGGCCGGCCGGCGAGTAGATGGACTAGTGGGTCTGGCTTCCTCTGTATATATTAGAGTAGAAGGTAGGTTAGAGTTGCCTCCGTGGCGTATGGGCTCTATGCTCGTCGTTTGGAGTTCGTCTCCGGGTTGTGCTGGCCAGATCCGGAGGCTGCTGGTGCTTGCCTTTCTCTCCACGGCGCTCTGGTGGTCAGAGCCAGAGGTGGAGATGGGCGTCGGCATCGGGAGCTCCTTCAATAAGGCTGTTATCTCTCCAGATCTGGTTCAATGTGGTGATGTGGATCTCCCTCTGGCCGGCCGTGGAGGCGAGGAGAGGAAGTGGTGTTGTCACTTCGTCGTCAAATCTGGTGGTGCTGGTGCGGGGTTCGTGCTGCAGAAGTTCTGGGACCTCCTTTGCTGCACGGTGGAGAGGATGAAGCAGATTGCCAAGCTCCAAGGGGTGGAGGAGGCGGGCTGCATCGTCATCTCTGCGGCCTCTTCAATAAAAAGGTTCGTAAATCGCAAACACAGTAGTGGGGGCATGGATTTGGGAGGATTCCGTCCAACTCGTCTTGGTGGCGTGGGAAGAGGAGTTCTTCCAATTCGTGTTTGCTTGCGGCTGGGTTTGCACCAGGGGAGGAGTTTTTGCTTCTCTCGGGAGATTCCTAACATCGGCGAAGGATTCGTCAATGTATTTTATGGTCGAATGGCGACCTCTCCCTCCTCTTGTGTCGGGGACGGTTTTCTCCGGCCGGCACAAGTTGGTCTTCTTCAACCTCCAGGCCTTGTTGCCAATGCAGAGGCCCTTGCTAGCAGCGCAGTTTGCTCCCCCTTCATCGCCCCAAGTGGTTTCGTCCCCGGCGACGATGAAGGCGACTGCACGGCGGCGTCATTTTGCGGTGGAGAAGGAGCAGGTCTTGATTGTATTTCTTATTTTCATCTTGAGGTCTTATGTGCAAAATGTAGGGACTTGTCTGTAATTTCTGTTTCTCTTGAGTCCCTTAATGTAAAATGTAACTCTGCCGCTGAGGATTAATGAAAACTCCAGGCCCTTCGGGGCCATTCCCTGTTCAAAAAAAAACGGGACGTCCCCTCTCTGCAAAAAACACTATTCCCACAAAAAAAAAAGCAAAAAAACAATAGTAAAGGCATTGTCCGGATCCCATCATTTCATTTGGCAAAAATAAAATAAAATGAAATTAATTTCAGAGAAATGACAGGGTTAGGGGAATTGACTTAACATAGTAAATACATTGTCTGGAATTCCAATTGAAATGACATTCCAATTCCATGACAGCCAAACACGTTGGGCATGGAATCTGAAATGAATTCGAAATGATGGGATCTAATGCTCCGTTTGGATGTTTGCATTGAGTGACTTACCATTGCATTCGGTTGAATATCAAGATCACATAATATTGGTATTGAGAGTGAATGCCAATATTTCTGTTTAGATGTTTAGGTATTGGGAGCACAAACTTGATATTCAGATTGAATATCAATTGTTGTTTGGATGGTCAAAGTGAGAAATTATAGTTGTATGAGGCTGATCATTATACTGTTTTATACATGCTTCAAAATGTTTTCTCAATTCATCTGAATAAATTTTACCGACTATGTACTTTGGATTGCATCCCCAAAGAAATAAAAAAAATACTCTTGTTGCATGTACGATACGCTCATGTCCTGGCCGATCTCGGCCGACCGCCACGTGCCATGGCCGCTATAGTGGAAGACAACAGGGAGCGTGATGGAGAGGCGAGGGCAAGGAAAGAGAGAGGAAGGCAACCGGCGGCCGGCGGCGGCGGCGTACCTACGCCGAACGGCGGGTCGGCTTCTCGTCGCCCTATCCTCGGCTTGGTCTTAGGGCGCAGTACTTTCAGATTGAACATGGATGAGAGCCGCGAGGAGGAAAGAGAGACAGGGGTGGAGGGAGGTGATTCAGGAGGCGACGACGTCCTAGTGCGCTGGAGGAAGAGGGGGTGACGGCGGCCGGTACCTGGTGCTGCTCGGAGGCGGGTCCAGAGATGGGGGAGTGGAGGATTTGCACATACAAGAAAACGTTTCGGTCCAAATGTCGAGCTCTTCCCCTCTTCATTCGGAAAATGGGTCGCGTAGGCTAAATTGACGATCCTCAATATTGAGCCCGAATGTCTAGGCTGAACTAGTTGATACCCCGCGCGCTGCGGCGGGCATTAGAGATGATTTACATGTAGGAAAAGAATAGCATGCATGAGCATACTACGAAAATAATGCTCATGTGCATATATTGTTGTGAGGTGTACGCAGGGGCGGCGCCAGGGGTATGCCCCTGTCTTCCATGGAATACCCAAGATTTTGGTGGGCAAAAAAATGTGTATATTTCAGCCTAGCCCATCAAGCCATCAACACAGAAACCAGCCCACCGGCTGACCGGCATCGCTCGCTCGCACCGCTCAGCCCTCTCGCTCGCATCGCGCACCAGACCAGACGCTTACGCTCAGGACGCTCTCTGCCCTCTCCCCTTTCCCTGTTCCCTCGACCCTGAGTCCCTGACCTAGACAGACGACGGCGTCGGCCGATGCCGCCCAGACCCCGAGCTTGCGACGGCGGCGCCCCGCCCTCCGCCCGCCCGCGCCCCTCCCCTCGCCTCGCCCCCGCGTCCCGGTGCAGCGAAGAAGGTACGGCCGCCCAGCCCCCAATTTTGTGGATTGCTTGATTTGCTTCATTGCTTGCTCCTGCCTACTAGTTTCTATAATGGTGAATTGACTAGATGCAAGTTTTTAATTTTTTGTTCCTTATTTTCTTGTACCGTAGCTGAAAAAGAGTGGTGTTGTTCATATACTACATTTAGAGCAATTTTTTTTTTGGGCGGAATACCCAAGCTTCAGTTCCTAGCGCCGCCACTGGGTGTACGCATATTGCTATTTACTTGGCTTTGGTTGCTTTGTTTATTCAAGTGTTTTCCAATCTTCTTGAGCACATAATTGAAGAGAATGTTGCAAAGTACTTACGATTGGTTCTTGATATGAACATTTTCTACAAACCTCAACTTGTGGAGTACCATCGTATATTGATCTTGTCCTTGCTTCTTCCCGGTTCACTTTCGATGTTGAAGAGAAACAATTAGAAAAAAAAAAGAAAACTACCTCAATCATGGATATGACGGAAGCCAACAGATGCGCGCGGGGGGGGGGGGGGGGGGCATGACCGCATGAGTGATGCACCGGTGACTAATGCTCCCACCATCTATATACATTATTAAATCATCTTAGGATATGTTGGGCTTTAGTAGATGAAACTGGAGAAGACAACCGTGTATCCGACACCGTGCCACCGCTGATCAGAGAAGGCAGAGGATTAGGGAAACATTTATATGCAATGGGGAGGTGAAAATATCGAGAAACGGGGAAACAACGATACTCACGTGCAAATAGAGGTATTGCAGGAAGCCAGGAACGATGATATATATGGCCAGCTATAATTAGTATCTCACTTACATCCATTGTATATGGTTAATGGTACCAATATAATATTTGTCAATACCGCGTATGCCCTGCATATTGTTCGTCATGCTGTCACTATAGGTAGAAACTGATGCCTCAAAGGAAACACCATGTGCGGGTATGTTGAAATCAAATATGAATTCAGATAATCCTGCGGATCAAAGTAACATTACGCTCTGTCTTTTGAGCACCTGATCTGATCTGAACTTCTGAAAATAGTAACATAAGCTGGGTGAAAAAATAGTCAAAACAAATTAATCAAGATAAGGGGAAATTGGAGGAGCATATACCATGAGAAGGATAGATGAAGCATACAGAAAGAGATATGTAGGGAATATATAGGATAGGAGTACAAAAGTGAAAGGGGGTCGACGATTACTTGCTGTTTGAGACCAGACGGAGACGATCGGGCAGCTACAAATATCTGTCATGTGTACGCGGAGACGACAACATAGTGGAGAACCAAGGCGCTGGATGATGGAACCAGGGGCGGAGCTAGAGAAGTGAGCGTCTGGGTGCACACTGGTGTCATAGCTGCAAAAAATCATTTTCTAGGGGTGTCACGTATGGTAAAAATTTACTATATTACAAAGAAAATAAGATTTACCCGGGGTCCTATGCACCTGGCCGCTTGTACTTACATCCGCCCCTGGATGGAACACTGCACAAGTTTCCTTGACAAAGCAATGGATGGGGAGGCAACATGTGCACCGACGAGAGGAGGAGGCACACGAACACCGGATGCGCTGAGCATGACCGGAAGTGGAGATGAAATGGCGATTGAAGTGGCATAGCCCGTTACAAGTTACGTTGTCCCTTCCTCTTTCTTTTATCTTTCCTTTGCTTCCCCTTCTCTTTGCAGAGGACTGTGAGTTGGCAAGTCAGGGAGTCAGGGTGGATTAACAGCGGAGGTATAATGTGCCGAGAGAAATGCTTCAGTTTCTTCTCCGAGAGATATACCTGGACAACATTAGGTAAGGACTGGGTCAGTGCTAACACGGTTAACTAATGACCATATATTTGAGATCCGACGGATATAAACAATTGGGGTGATGTGGCTTCACCAGGTTTCAGCTTGCAAACATTTAATGCATTTTAGTGGGGATGAACTTTATAGATATTATAGATACCAACGCCATCCAAACGGGTGATATTGGGGGTATTCGGGGTTGTAGAATGCCAATGTCCAATATCAGGGACGAATGCGAACATCCAAACGAAGTCAGGCTCGTTGGGCACCCGTCATTTCATTTCATTTGACATAAATGAAATGAATTCCAGAGAAATGATAGGGTTATGGACTGGAATTGACTTAACATAACAAAGTGAAAGAACAACTATGCCCGAGATGTCGCCTAGAGGGGGGGGGGGGTGAATAGGCGATTAAAACTTTTTCTATTTAGGGGCTTGATAATTGCGGAATAAAACTAGGTGTTTAAATTAACAAGCCAACAACCTAAAATTCTAGGTTTACCTAAAGTGCACCAACAACTTATGCTAAACAAGGCAAGCAACAAGGTGATAGCTAAATATAAACATCAAGCACGAAGGCTATCACAATGTAAAGTGCATAAGTAAAAGCTCGGGTATAGAAATAACCGAGGCACGTGGAGACGAAGATTTATTCCCGAGTTCCTCCTTGTTAAGGGAGTACGTCTCGTTGGAGGGGTGTGAGCTCGCCACAAGAGGCCTACTCAAGATGCCACAAAGGCCTCACCCTATTCTCCGATGAACCTCACCCAAGGGATTGGTTCACCTTCCACTATCGGAATCCTTCGGGGCGGATTCCGGAGCCCTTTACAACTTCTCTTGGGGCACACACCCACAACTCAATTGGGGGCTCCCAAACTCGTGCCGAAGCTTCACAACTCGAAGTCTTCGTGGCACCTCCAACCGTCTAGGGTACACAATGCACCCAAGAGGCAACAAGCTCTTGGGAACACAATGCACCCAAGAGTAACAAGCTTCTCAACATCGATCTTCACGTATCACCGTAGGGAGAGCAACCCAATGCAACCAATGCAAGAGGCAAGAACACACAAAGTGGTCAAGTCCTTCACTCCCAAATTCCAACCAAGCAACAAATGCTTTGGGGGGAATAAGAGAGGAAGAACAAAGGGGATGAACACAAAGCAACCCCAAAATCTAGATCCACTAGTTTCCCTCACTTAGAGGGGATTTTGATTGGTGGAAAGGTAGATCTAGATCTCCTCTCTTGAATCCCTAAGTTTGGGCAAGAATCATTGGAGGGATGGAGAGGAATCAAGCTCACAAGATTAGCAACAATGGAGGAGAGAGAAGAGCAAGTGAGCAGGAAAAACGAGCAGCCCTCACTTGGGGGAAGAAGGGGGCTATTTATAGCCTCCCCCAAAAACTAGCCGTTATGTGCAGAAATCGCACATAGCGGTACTACCGCTGATGTAGCGGTACTACCGCCGATGATATCCGGGCGGTACCCCGGGTACCACAACACCCAGCTGCTACGGTACCTCAGAGAGGTACCGCTGCACTCCAGGCGAGCGGTACAACCGGAGGGCGACCGGTACTACCGCCGGACCCCTTCGAATCAATTCTAAGAGT
Organism: Puccinellia tenuiflora; assembly: GCA_012064385.1. Lineage (NCBI taxonomy): Eukaryota > Viridiplantae > Streptophyta > Magnoliopsida > Poales > Poaceae > Puccinellia > Puccinellia tenuiflora. Next base: position 216,869 of record QRDG01000007.1, read on the forward strand.
CACAGCGGTAGAACGTGGCTGCTACCGCCAGGGTACCGGAGGGATAGACAGTACTCAAAAAGGGTCTAGCGGTACCTCTGGCGGTACCACCAGCGGTAGTACCGCTGCCTAAAGACAACGGTACTGCCGCGGTACTACCGCCAGGGGTAGTAGCCGTTGAGCATTAGTAGACACACTCCAGGAGGAGCGGTACTACCGCTGCCACACCGGTACTACCGCCAGACAGAGAAAAACTGCAGAAGCCGGTACGAGAAAAACATAACTTAATCATCCGGACTCTGTTTTCGATGATCTTGGGCTCGTTGGAATCGCAACAAAGAGATCTACAAGATCATGCAGAGAAACATCATTGCCCATCATTTGAGGAGGAAATCATAAGGAGAGAGTTTGACCTCTCGTAGAAGAGACAAACCGGTAAAACCTCCGATATCAAAAACGCAAGAAGATATTCATGAGATCCGTTTTTGATGAACTAGAGCTTGGTATGGAGATGAACACAAGCTCTAAATTCTCACATGGATAAAAGCCAAATAAGAACCAATAAAGATGATTGCATGGATGCAAAGGTTTGAGCTCTCCACGAACGATACGATCACGATACTCGGTCGAGAGCCCCTCTTGATAGTACGGCTATCTATCCTATAACCCGGTCTCTCACTAAACATCATGAGACCGGTAAAATAGAAACCCTATCAAGATCATACCTTTGCCTTGCGCATTAATCCACTTGAGGTCGATGAAGACGATCTTCATCTCCTCAAGACGCACCATCTTCTTGATTGCGCCTTGCTTGGTGAAGATTCACTTGATGCTCCCCCATACACCAAGATGGGAGACGCTCTCTTCGGCACATCTTCACTTGGCCTTGAGTGATGATCAACTCGCACAAAGCCTTGATCAACACACACCTTTTCTTCCCTTAACCTTGATTCCAACAAATGGAGATCAAGCAACTCAAATGGACACACCTACAAATGTAGCTCAATACAAACATTAGTCCATAGAGATTGTCATTAATTACCAAAACCATGCACTTTCACAAAGGCATTCTCTGGAATTCCAATTGAAATGACATTCCAATTCCACGACAACCAAGCACGTTGGGTATGAAATCGGATACTCCCTCCGATCCATAATAAGTGTCGGAGATTTAGTACTAGTCTAGTTCAAAGTTTGTACTAAATCACCGACACTTATTTTGGATCAGAGGGAGTATATGAATTCCTCTGAAATGATGGGAGTCAAATGACCCCTAAAAACACGTTACGTTTCTGTTTGGGAGCTCTGGTTTTTTTTAAACCACGGTAAACGAAGTATTTTAGTGTCAAGGCGATGAATACTTCAGTTTCTTTGTTTAGGAAAAAAGAGGTCTTGATAAGGATCAACGTGATCCAAAGGGGTTTGGGCCCAAATCTTTCACGGCGAACCAAGAATAGCAAAGATAACTTCGATCGTTGAGAAGACTTGATCTACTCCACGACACGCACAACAAATCTTTACGAATCAGCAAGCAAAACAAACGATATTGGTGTCCCCAGACATGGGACCTTTTTCCGGTCTATTCTTTATCTCGAAAATTCAACTCCCCTTACAATGGTGCACACCCTTGGCTATTTATAATTGTATAGCCGACTCTCCTAACATGACTCTCAAGCAAAACGAAAATAGGAAAATTAAAACAACTTGACTCGGACCCACTTTTCCTAAACAGAAAATAAAATAACACACAAAAATAAAAAAGACTCTTTTGTAGGTGCGCCACCATCATCAACACGCTGCTAAATGGCCCCCAACCGGACTCCTTCAAACACATGATGCACCAAGTTCCAAGAAACTTGCCGATCACATCTTTGAGCTTCTCCTTGCGCGGAAGGAATGGAAACATGATTCTCCTCTTGATAGTATGAGACATAGCAAAATAGGGAATAGCAAAATATGCACCATCAAGCTTAGGAGGCGCCATATCATCTTCCCCCCTTTAGGCAAAACTGTCCTCGGTTTCGAGCCATCTTCTGCAGCAACAACGTCACGAATAGATGGAATGTCGATAACAGGGACGTCAACAACAGCATGGAATAACAAAGAAGTGTGGTCGCGTCCGGTTGCGGGTGCTTCGCCAATCCAAAGATGGAATAACAAAATGCGCAATATGCGCTCTTTCCTTCGAGGGTGGGCATGGCATACCGCCGGTAATTTGAAAGATGAAAAGGTTCGCTTGTCAGCCATACTTGATGAACTCGATGCAATCGCGGTTGGACATCGGCTATCGGCACAAGAGATTGAACTAAAAAGTCAATCGAATGAAAAGATAGCACGTCTGTTGCGGGAAGAGGAAATCAAATGGTACCAAAGATCAAAAGCCCAGTTTATTCTTGAAGGGGATTCGAATACTAGATACTTCTATAGTATTGCTAATGGCAGACATCGGAAGAATCTTATTCATTCTCTAAATCAAGATGAGGGTATAATCGAGGGACAAAACGAACTGAAGAATTACATAACAAATTATTACAAGGGGCTGTTTGGGCCTCCGGATGGAGGGAATTTTCCCTCGACGAGTCCCGAACAGATGATATTCCCCAAGTTTCAGAGGAGGAAAATGCCTTCCTGACTTCACCATTTACGGAGGAGGAGGTTAGAAAGGTAGTCTTCCAAATGGAGCATAACAAGGCACCGGGTCCGGATGGCTTCCCTGCAGAATTTTATCAGCATTTTTGGGAGGTTATTAAGTCTGACCTGTTGGAACTATTCGGATGCCTACATGGTGGAAATCGGAATTGTTCCGCCTCAATTTTGGGGAGATTATTTTGTGATGATCGGTGATGGTAGCGTTGGGTTGTGCCCCAAGCGAAGGCGTGGATGTAGTAAGTAGCAGTTTTCCCTCGTTAACGAACCGAGGTTTATCGAACCAGTAGGACTTTGAAACCAACAACAAAGTGAATGTTGAAGATCTCTGGCGCTTAATCTTCAATAGACGTGGACCTGCACACACTCAACCAATTACTTTGCCCTCAACGGCGGAAAGGTTGTCAATCTTTCCGGTCTCGCAGAAAACAAAACGGTTAATTGTATAGTGAAATAGATGAAAATATGAAAGTGGACCAGAGGAGTAATGATGACAAAAAGTGATGAATAAAGGTTGCAATCAATGTAAAAAGATGGACCGGGGGCCATGGGTTCACTAGTGGAGTCTCTCAAGTAAATAAAACACTCATATGATGGGTAAACAAATTACATCTAGGCAATTGACAGGATTATAACACAAACTTAATCTAGCTATGACATAGAGAACATGATAATATTTATCTAGGCATCACGACAATGAACAAAGACCGTTGAGTCCAACTGCATCTTTGTCTAAAAAGTCCACCGTGGGATCGCTATCCAGCCTGTCACCCAACGGTATTAAGTTGCAAGCAACAGACATTTGCATTAAGTAAATGATGCATGTAAAATGCATACATGAACTTTGCATTATAATACTCATATTTCAATCATATTTGCATCATATAAGGGTTATATCATTGTTTTATAATGATTTTGGGAAGATTTCACAGTTTCCTATTTTTCTGGAATTAACCCTGCACTGGCAGAAAACCCTATTTTCTATATTTTGATGTTTCAGGGACCCAAACGACGTCCAAATGATCTGAAAATTTACGAGCATCAGTTTTTGGAAGGAACAAAGCATAGGAGCGAAGGAAGCAAACAAACGGAGGCCCGAGGGCCAGAAGAGGGTGGCCCACGCGGCCAGATTCCTTGGCCGCGTGGGACCCACCATCTGGGCCTCGAGGCTCCGTTGCCGTCGATCTTTTCTCCAGAACCTTCGTCTTGACCTAAAACCGACTATAAAAATAGTCCCCGACGCCCTTCGGAGAGGAGGCGGCCGAAAACACAGAAACACCGAAACAGAGATCTGGAGCTGCAGATTGGAGGGGGAAAACTCCGGCAGAGCGCTGCCGGCGTGGTCTCCATCTCCCCCAACGACATCTCCACCGTCTCCATGATGAAGAGGGAGTATTCCACCCCTGGACTATGGGTTTGTGGAAGTAACTTATGTATCTCTCCTCTCTCTTGAGCTTCACTAATTAGCACCGTATGAGCTGCCGAACATGATTACGGTCATCTATGTAATTCCTTTGTGGTGGATCTCTTTATGAGTTAATATATGTTTGAGATTGCAATTGTTTTTGTTTCAGTTATGAAAGTAGATGCATATTATGTACCCCGTTCTTTTCTACTTGTTTTGATCAAGCATGTTTATGATAGCGTGTGTGGGGGAACATGTGCATTAGTTGGAGTAATGAGGGGGTGGCTAGTGCGGTGAAAGTGAGAGAAGTTCCGCGATCCACTTGGGTATTTTTACCTTACTTTGTTGTCTCAATAGGGACAAAGAAAAATACCATGCTACCGGAGGTGTGGATGTGACCATTGCCACTTCTCCATGACTAGATCTAGCATATTATTATTTTAACTTCATGTCATAAGACTTAAAGCTATACTCTGATTTATCTTAATTACTGAGGTGCTAAGATTTAGTTCACATCTTGGTGGAGTATAAGAGAGATTAATAAACAAAAGATCTCTATGTTAGGACGTGATGCCCATATAATTAGTAACTTGTCATGAAACTTTTTTGTTGCAATCTCATATGTCAATTCTAGTGTTCCATTATCTACCACTTTATTAAAGAGAGAGTGCATTTGTGAAACCATGAGCCCCGGTCCGTTTTTAATCATAAGAAACACCTTTCCAACAACTTATAAGCATTTTCCATTTTCTGCCATTTAAAAATCCGAAAATACAAAAACACTTTTATATCTTGCATTCACAATACAAAACTCAAAAATATCATCCATCATTGTTTCCACCATCCTTGCATATTTATTTATCATCATTGCATATTTATTTCTTGTTTTGCATTTGTTATATTTTCATATCATTCTCACACCTTGTGCTTGACAACCACTTGGTGAGGTTGAAGGCACAAAACAATTTACTTTGTTTTGCAGGTTTTCAAGAGAAGGGTAAGAAGATAAATCTTTCACTACTGATTCCCCGAGAGTTCGATATTAAACCCTCGAGTCACCCCTCGTGGGGAAACCGTCTTGCCTATACTACACACTCTGCGCTTGGAGTCTCAGCCTAAGCTAAGTTCAAGGCCATCAGTAAAGCGCATGAAGTAAGCAATACTAATATCAAAAGAGACATTAACACTACTGTTTTACCCTTAGTAGCAACAGAAAACCCTCGCCCTTAGACGTTTCTGTCACTCGTGCCCAGGAACAAAAGGGGGCATGAACCCACTATCTAGCATAAATGCTCCCTCTTGGAGATACACACAATCACTTGGCCAAAGTAACTACGCACATCAGAGAGCATGCAAGAACATAAATCAACATATAAGAATCATGCACAATCTGATCATAACTTCATAATCCATCAGATCCCGGCAAACACATCACATAGCATTACAATAATCGATCTTGATCATGTTAGGCAGCTCACAAGATCATAATACATGAAGCACAAGGGAGATAGACTACCATCTAGCTACTGCCATGGACCCGTAGTCCAAGGTGGGACTACTCACAAATCATCCCGGAGGAAGGCATGGCGATGAAGAGCCCTCCGGGATCGATCTCCCCTCTGACAGGGTGCCGGGATCAGCTTCAGAATCACCCCCGAACTAGGGTTTATGGTGGTGGTGCCTCGGGGCGACTTCTCTGGAAAATAATGGCCGCCTCGACATTTTTGGGATTAATCTGATTTTATAGGCGTCAGAGGGGGCCGAGGGGAACCACCAGGAGTAGGGGTGGGTCCCACCCACTGCCCTAGGGCAGGCTGTGGCTGGGGGTCATCCCTGCCCTGTGGGTGGCCCCTAGGGCTGCCCTCTGGACTGAAACTCCGTCTTGGCGAATAAAAAATCCTCATAAATTTTCAGCGCATTCCGAGAATATTTCCTGTGGTAAGTTTCTGAAACGAAAAGACAGCAAAAACAGGAAACTGGCACTAGGCATCTTGTCAATAGGTTAGTCCGACAAAATGCATAAAAATGATGTAATAAGATAGTAGAAAGATGTGACAACATCATAAAACTAGCATGGATCAATCAAAAATTATAGATACGTTTGACACGTATCAGCTCCCCCATACACCAAGATGGGAGAGGCACTCTTCGACATATCTTCACTTGGCCTTTATCTTGATGACGATCACCACGTGACGCCATCCTCCATGGGTTACATAGGATACCCCTTCCGTTGCATGCTCATGGAGAAATGCCTAACCACACATAGAGATACAGGCACATAGATCATGGGTTAGTTCACAAGGCTATATTGACAATTGCTTACCATACCATGGGATCATACGATCCCTCATGGTACATCCCTAGCCTTGTGTGTTGATCAGCTTGCACTTAGCCTTGATCAACATAAACTCTTCTTCTTTTAGCCTTGACTCCAACATATGGAGTTCAAGTATTGCTATGGACCAAACCTACAAGTATAGCTCAAAGCACACATTAGTCCTTAAGGATTGTCATTAATTACCAAAATCACATATGGGGGCAACCATGCTCTTTCAATCTCCCACATTTTGGTAATTGATGATTTGGGCATACCATCTATTTTAGAGAATCATATTGATGTTTTAAATGTGCCAAGTGATCACACAATTGAATTACCTATTGCTTTAAATACATCATGTGTTGAATTTCCTGCTGATTTGGTCACATCACCTGTTTTAGAGGACATTGCTGCTGATTTGAATTTACCATGTGCGCAAACAAGTGAGATAGATGATGTTTCGAGTGCACCTATTGCTGAATTTAATTCTTCTATTGATTTGCATGTGTCTTTTTGAAATAATTGCTGATGAGAATGAACCGTGTGTCTTCTCTACTAAATCTAATTTGGATAACATAAAATTGTTTGAACATGATGAGATTTTCACTAAGGTTGCTTATGATAATTCATTATGGTCTATAATCATGGATCCACCTATGTCTTTTTTACATGCTAGAAATAAGATAGTTGAACTCACATGTTTAAACAATGTTTATGCACCTAATGTTACATTTAACTTGATCGGAGAGTATGGTGTAGACAATGAATTTTTGGTGTGTGAATTTGCATAACATGTGATGACGTTGCTGTTTTGAAAAAAGAATAGTTTGGTGCAAATGCTTGATCATTTTGATATGACCTCCAATATTGGTGCTGATTTTATCTCAAATAGCTTGAAACACGATTACTTATCTAAGAAAGTTGTGGCTTCACGTTATGATACATTGAACTTTTACTCACTGTTATTGGGATGGGTTAATGATAAGCATTGCGAATCTGATCATATGAATAAGAGCTTCACTTATATTTGCAAACTGCGTTGAATAGTTTGATGTGGTTTATTTTTGCTGATCATTCTTTGAATTTATATTTCACAAGACATGACAATTACCACCACATAAATGTGTCATATGTGCAACAATTGAGGGATATAAAAATGGATGACATATACATATACCATGTGTACACTTTGTCACTTTTGTTATTCCTGTTTGCGCCGAGGACGGCTTAATTTTCAAGAAAGGGAGGATGATGAGGCCATGACTAGGCCGGATATGACCAACAAGACCATGGTTGATCAGGAAATGATGGGAAAACGAAGATACATGATTAGGTGTTATTCAAGAAGTTCTCCCACGTCACCTTGGGTCGAAGGGAAGTTAGAGACCAAGTTCTTCATGTTGGGGACGCAGATTCGGACTGCAGAAATATACCTGACTTCAAACGAGGATAACTTTCGCATATGGACTCCGAATTGGGTGATTCTTTTTTTGTTGGAAAGAGAATCTCGTGGTATTTCCAACACAATTGGCCGCACCTCCAAATTCATAACGAGCGTAAATTGGCGGCCAAAACAGTACAAGGCTGTTGCAGAAACTGGGCCAGATTTCCAGTCAAAAGGTGCTGCGTCACCTCTAATTGGGCCCAAAGGTCTTGTACGAATTTGGGTTGAGTTTTGTGTGTCTTGGGGAGTGCGCCCACCTCCTTGGTCGCCACCCAAGGCTCTCCTCCTTATATACCCCCCATGGGTCATCGTTTAGACTCGGATTTTGTTTAGTTAAAAGTTAGCCAATTGCTGCAACTTCGTGTACTCGATTTGTGTCCAACGACCAGATCAAGACCGCTTCTCGGAATCCCACTTTTTAATAAAGCTCATATTTCATCCGCAATTTTGTGATTGCATCTTTGGTTCTTACTTGTTTCTCGATCGCAGGAAGAACTATACCTCTTTTGGTCAGGCCGATCGTACTACTGCAGGGTTGGTAACTCACGGAGATTGGTTTAGCGATTGCGTTGCCGCGGCGTACTTGTACGTGGAAGTCGGATCGCCAAGGTCGAACTCCACCAGAATCGATGTATCTCATCTCATCGAAAGATCAGACTACCTTAGCCATATCATAAGGTGTGCATTTCTCAAGATATGAGTGAAATCAAATGCACATGTTCAATGACAAATAGGTAGAGGAAATCAAACTATATTGGAGGATCTAAAGATTGCAAATAAGATGACATCCCTTTTTAAACATCTCCCCAAAGGGAGAAAAGCAATCGAAAAGATCCGAAAAGAGTGTTCTAAATGAAAATGGAGAAGCTCCCCAATGTTCATGCACTATTGAAGAGTGCACAAAAATGGAATCCTCACTCCCCCAAAATCATCTAGAACATACAACAAGTGCAAGAGTGCATAAAACTCAAACAAATCATTGCACCTGCACCAAAGATATGGTTGTGCCATGAGAAGATACCAATTGAAAAGATTCAACATAAGAGAGGCCCAACCAAGATACAAAGAAGATCCTTTTAAAAAAAAATGTTCACAAGCTCAAGGATACCAATTGGAAACTAAAACCAATTGAAAAAGCCAAAAGCTAGTGAGAACATTTAGGCAATACAAATCAACATGCTCACCATGATAAGCATGAAGTCAAAGATCTTCAATAAAACATGAGTGCGTAAAAATGCAAATAAAGGTAAGACAAGCACTCACGAGCGAATTTCTTTTTGAAGCCACCAAAGAATCAAAGATAATAATCAAGGTGACTTGAAAAGAAAAGGATACCAATTGAAAAAGTTACCTCTCTCATATGTATAGGTTTCTAAGTAGATAAATCATTGATGATATACACCCACAAAGAAACATGTACATACGAAATGGTTAGAGAAAAAGAGAACAATGTATCCAAAGGGAAGTCATAAATACACAAATAAGATTATTGCTTAAAAGCATAACACGTAGCTAAAATTTATCTTATTGTATATAGATAAATTTAAAACACATCAAAGACATCACACATATCACTAAGGGAACAAGAGATAGTGGAGACGCTTTGAGATAAGCCAACAAGTATCACAAAGAGGATATCAATTGAAGGAAAGTTTTTCGCAATTTCAACACAAATATCACAAAAGATATACCAAGTGAAGGAAACATGCCAAAACCACAACAATTGCATATAAAAGCATTTCATGCCAAGAAGCAACCTACACAAGGTTGAAACTAGAAAAGTATGCATGGGATAGATACTTGTTACCGAGACATCATTGGTGATGAAGAAGATGATAGTTTGTTAGCCACCGTAGCTTGACTCCTATAATCACATTGTGAGAACACCTTCCTTATGAAGGAGGCAAACATCCAATGCATCTCCATTGTACCTAAAAACAAAATTCAAGTACAAAATGGTTCCCAAACTCATTGGGTACCATAGTAGTTAGATAAACTACAATACATAGGACACACTCCACATAAATATGTGCATATAGATATGAAATTGAATTTCATGCACATCTTAGCCAATTTAGGATTTGGTGGAGTATCCCCTATATATTGGATCAAGAAAGACTAGCATTCCATAAAATATATATATTAGTAAATAAGCATGCAAAGACTTACGAGAACCAAGAGAGATACAATTTGGACAAAAACACCAAGAAAAACAAGAAGGCACACCAAAGTGTGACATGAAATGGTTGTTCAAATTATATCAAAATCCAAATCAACACATGATTGAGGACAAATCAAATCAACAAATGATTGATTCCAAAACACATCAACACATGAAGTGAGAGATATCAATAGGAATCGAATCGAACAACACATGAGAGATAAGACACCAATTGAAAATAAGATACCAACTAGAAGCAAAGATACCAAAAGAAAGAATATTACTTGAAAGATATCAAGTAAAATAAAATCAAGAAACAAGGTATCAAAGCTCCCATAAGAGATACCAATTGAAACAAATATCTATGGATGAGATATAAAATTTCAATAGATACAATTGAAGGTACCTAAGCAAGATCAATGAGCATAGAAGAAAAATAAAAGAACACGTGCTCAAAGAGATTTCTCATTTTAAGAAGATAAGACACAAATCGAGAAATGAGAAAGCAACTCCCCAGAGAGAGCAAGGTTACAACAAACAAACCAAACACTCTTTACACTTTTCATGATGGCACAAAGCACAAAAGGAAAAAGGTTTGTCTTTCATAAACACCAAGGAAAGAAATTAAATGCCAAGTGAAGGAATCAAATGTCAATTGATAAGATAGTGTTCTAAATAATTGATACGTGTCAAACATATCTATATTTTTTGATTGATCCATGCTAGTTTTGTGATGTTGTCACATGTTTTTACTATCATATTACATCATTTTTATGCATTTTGTTGGACTAACCTATTGACAAGATGCCAGTGCAAGTTCCCTATTTTGTGTTGATTTTGTTGCAGAAAGTTACTTCTGGAAATATTCTCGCAATTGGACGAAAATTTATAATGATTTTTATTGAAGAAATAAGGACCGGAGCCAGAAGGGCAACCCCGAGGGGACCCACAGGCCAGGCGCGGGTCCCACCCACGGGTCTAAGGGGGGCCGTGGCCACAGCCCGCCTCTGCCCCTCGGACACCCCCTCGGCCGCCTCCGATGCCTATAAAATCATCCCCGACGAAAAATCCCTAACCCCCGAAGGATTTTCCCAAATACGATACAGAGCTCCGCCGCCATCGCCGACAAGTTTCGGGGGTTCAGAAGGTCCTATTCCGGCACCCTGCCGGGATGGGGATCGACTGTCGGGGCCATCTCCATCAACGTCGCCGCTTCCTGTGATGAGGAGGGAGTAGTCCCTCACCGGGGCTGAGGCTTATACAAGTAGCTATGGGTTATCTCTCTCTCTCCCATGATATGATCTTCGCTGTGATCATGAGCTTTGTTAGTATAGTTGAATATATGATGTTTCCCTATGTGTAATGGATATGATGTTGCTCAAGTGGTGTTATCTAGTATAATTTGCGGAGTCACCGTTGTGATCACGGTACCTCGGTGACAGTGTGGGTGCCGTGTGTGACTCTATGCATCAAGATTAGAGGGATCTTTATCATGAGTTTGTTCTTTATTATTGTTGGGTTGAATAGATCATGAGGTTTCTTGATTCTTGTGTTATTGAAGAAAGAGACTATTCAAGAAATAGGTTGTGGTGTTTGTTAGTACTATCTTTGGATACGGATAGTGACAGCATGAAGTGTCCATAGATGTGGAATACGAACTTTAAGGTGTGCTTCTCGTAGCCCTACGCAATTCTCATCCTATTTGATCCACAAAAGAATGATCTCCGAGTAACGTCTACCATGCATGTGTTTTTGTGGGAACTATCATGTGTTTAATTATGTTAATGATGTTGAGAGTAGTCACTAGTGAAAGTATGAAGCTTAGGCCTTGTTTCCAAGCATTGATACACCGTTTTCAGTCACTTTTGTCACTTGTTTGATTGCTGCCATTTTTATTACAGAATTACAAAATCACCTTTTACCATCCATATCACTTGCATTTTACCATCTCTTCTCCGAACTAGTGCACCTATACAACTGACAATTGTATTAGGTGTGTTGGGGACACAAGAGACTTCTTGTATCTTAATTGCAGGGTTGCTTGAGAGGGATATCTTTGACCTCTGCCTCCCTGAGTTCAATAAACCTTGGGTTACTCACTTAAGGAAAAATTGCCCCTGTCCTACAAAACTCTGCGCTTGGCGGCCCAACAAGTCTACAAGAATATAAGCGTGTAGTAGACATCAAGCTCTTTTCTGGCGCCGTTGCCGGGGAGGTGACTGCTTGAAGGTATCTTCTTTAGATCTTGCGATTAATTTTTTTTCTTGTTTTTATTTTTACTAGTTTGGCTTATGGAACGTTGTCCTTTAAATTTTCTTTTTGAGAGTGACCTCTCCACCACTCCCATGGTGGATAAGGTTACTCCACCTACTGAATGTATTTCTTTCGAAATACCGATCGGAATAATTGATCTTGTTATGACTAATCAATATGCAGGGGATGGAGCTGTCCATCCTAGTAATCATCTGCTTTATATTAGGGAATTATCTAATTTATTTGATATTGCAGGTGTTTCAAGAGAGGTGATCATGAGGAAATTATTTTCCTTATCACTTAAGGAGAAAGCATTGGAGTGGTATAGGCTACTAGACAATTCTCATTTGTTGGATTGGTAGGAGCTTATGTCTCTCTTTTATTCTAAATTTTATCCTCTTCATGAAATTCATCAAGATAGGAATTATATCTACAATTTTTGGCCACATGACGGAGAGAGCATTGCTCAAGCTTGGGGGAGATTGAAATCATTAATGCTTAAATGTCCTAACCATGATCTTTCCAAGGATATTATTGTTAATAATTTTTATGCAAGGCTATCTCGTCATGACAATGAAATACTTGATGCTTCTTCTATGGGTTCTTTTACAAATAAGGAGATTGATGCTAAATGGGATCTTATTGAAAAGATTCAACACAACATTGAAGATTGGGAGATCGACAAAGGTAAAGAGTCAGGTATAAATTATGAGTATGATTGCATTAAGTCTTTTGTTGAAACTGATAGTTTTAATAAGCTTAGTGCTAAGTTTGGACTTGACTCTCATATAGTTGTTGATATCTATAAATCTTTTGCTTATTAATATTCCTAAAGAGAAATGGTCTAAGCATCATGAACCTTTCAAAGAAATTTGAAAACAAAATGAAATTGTTAATGATGATTGCAATAGACATGATCCAATCTCTACAAATAATGTTCTATATAAGCATGCTAATTTTTGTGGAGTGCATAGACCTTGTGAAAGCACTCGGGTTGAAGAAGATAAATATTGTAAGCAACATAAGCATGAAAGAACTAGCAAATGTCTTAAGGATTTATATAAATTTGCTAGAGAATTAAATGACCTCTATCCTTTTGAGTGTGAACTTTGCAAAGAAGAAGGTCATTTTAATTTCCAATGCTCGTACTTTAATGATAGAACTATTAGCCAGTTTTGTGATAACATGATCACCTCTAGTCTTTATGATGAACTTAATTTATTTTTGGGGTGTGAAGAGTTATCAGAAAAAACTTCTTGGTTAGATAGGAGTACTTTTAGGACGAATGGCATTCTTCAGGGAGCTTATCATTATTGTGTTGTGAATTTCCGTGACAATGCTTACATTGTAAAACTTAGAAAGAATAGCACTTCACCAGAGTATAAAAGGAAAAATGTTTCTTATGTTGCCAATAATGAAAGGGAGAGATTCTCCCAAATTTCTCCTATCTTTTTCTAATAATGAATCAGATTATGTAGAGAAGCTTCCTTTCCAACCACTCCCTCCTAAGGTGGTGGTGAAGAAGAAGAAGAAGAAGAAGAGAGGGAGGACTAAAAAGAAAGAGGAAACGGTATCATCCCCTAAGCATATTTCTCCCATCATGGTTGTTCCTAATGAGTATGAATCAAAAATTATTGAATATGATCAGCTTGATTGTATTCATTATCATCTTGATGTTAAGTCTATATGCACTATTGGAGAAGATTATGTTATGCCTGTTACTTATTGTGATGATCATGATTGGGAAAATAATACTACTTATGATCTTGAAAATCTTTTTGGCACCAATTTTGAAAATGATGATATTGATAATTGTTATAATGTTGGGAATATTCATGTTTCTTCTAATCATAATGTGGAAAACCCCAAGCTTGGGGATGATGGGTTTGAAAATCCTTTTGGTATTGAAAGTCATGATGATTTGTTTACAAAAATATATGCTTGGAAAGATGACTATCCCCTTGCTTATGATGATATTATGCCTCCAATTTTTGATGATTATTGTGATGATAACAATGCCATAAAGAATAATTTTAATCATCCTTACGAGACTTGTCATAATTATTACTCTCCTACTGAACATCATCTTTCTAATATACAATTAGTCTGTCATGTCCAAGTTCTATATGATAGTCCTACTCTCAATGCTACTAATAATAAAGATTTTGCTTATGTGGAGAGTAATAATAATACTTTTATGCATGTGAATCATGAGAAAAATGCTTTATGTGATGGTTATGTTATTGAGTTTTCTTATGATTCTACTGAAAGTTATTATGAGAGAGGGAAGTGTGGTTATATAAATTTTCATCTTATGAAGTTTCCCCTCTTTATGTTGAAGGTTTTAATGTTGCACTTGCTTTGCCTTCCTATGCTTAATGCTTTATGCCCCAATGATTTATTTTCTTACAAGATGCCTATGCATAGGAAGAGAGTTAGACTTAAATGTGTTTGATATTTGCTTCATGATGCTCTCTTTCGCGTTCCAACTCTTATTCTTATGAGAGCATAGCTAAAAGGCTTAAAAGAAAAGCGCTTGTTGGGAGACAACCCATCTTTTACTTTCAGTTTGTTTTTGCTTTTCTTGAAGTCATGAAGTTGCCTCTTTTTGTTTTGGTTTTTTATGCCAAGTTTAGCCTCTAATTCATTGAAAGTGCGAGGTATTGTTTTGTTGTCCAGAAATAGATTTATGTCCTTCACTGTTCGAAAATCCAGAAATTTCCTGAATTTTATCTTTTTATGTTATTTTTAGACAGAAAGCCTGTTACTTTTATCTATCTTTCGTTAGTTTTGAGTCTTCTGATTTGAGCTACAGAAGTGTCTCAAAAATTCAACCTTTACAAACTGTTCAGTTTTTGACAGATTCTGCTTTTATTTTGTATTCGTCTCTTTACTATTGTCAAATGTGATACTCTTGAGGAGGAGTGCCATATTGAGGCTTAGTAAATAGTAGCTAATACCCAATAAAATTGTTTGCCAATTTGTATTGAGTTGAACACATGTGCATTTTAATTTATGAGCACTAACCCTCTAATCAGTTTATGAGAAGTTTTGTGTGAAGGGAGTTTTTAAGTTCCAAAGGAGAGGATAATGAAGAAATTGAAGATGGATCAGAGCTCAAGCTTGGGGATGCCCCATGGCACCCCCTCTGAATATCAAGAACCATCAAGCGTCAAAGCTTGGGATGCCCAAGGCATCCCCTCCTCTTCATCGACTATCATGAGGTCGTCTTCGTTGAACTAAGTTTTTATCACTTTACATATTATGTGCTATGCTTGGAGTGTCTTTTTGCTTTCAGTTTTGTTTTGTTTGTTTGCTGGTCATATTCATGTTGGATCCTAGCTTTATTTGTGTGGGAGAGAGACACGCTCCGCTTTTTCATTTGAATACTCCTTTGCTTCGCTTATATCTTGTTGAGTATTCTTAGCTACTGTTTGTTTGCTAGTAAGCTCTCGATTTTAGCTTTTATCTTGTTTAGAGCTGCTAGTTGTTGTTGTTAGACTCTCTTGATCTTCACTTATGTTTGTTAGAGAGTTGTTTTGGTTGCTTGGTTGATTTGTTAGAGCGATTAAAATGCTATGCATGTGGTAGTGGTATAAAATAGAAAAAAACCTGCATAGTCTTGTAGATCACTATGTGGATAATTAATATTCTTCAATTGTTTTGAGGCATTAAAATAACTAATGGTTAAAATGTGTTGGTTAACGGTGTTAGAGCTGATTAGTGGAGACGTGTAGTAGAGTGTGGAGCCGTATCTTTCTTAACTAAAAAAACCTAAGTCAACAATGTTTTTGAATCATGAATTCTACTCAGTGAAAAGAAGTTCCTAGTGGATAGTTACTGCAATAGGTCGGGAAGCCAACGGGGGCACTTGTGTCGCCGCCCACGATCCCTCTCGGGGTGTTCTAACCATTTGTGGAACATTGAAATTGCTAGTTGTTTGCAATATACGAAATGCATGTTGAGTTTTGTTTTGGACACTTCACTTCATATTTGCTAGCCTCTTCGGTGCTGCGCAATGCCCTATCTCACATTGAGATTGGTGCATACTTCGCAGTAATCCACCCCGTGGGAGAACTTCATCTTGTTTCTCCTACACATAAGCCAATTATCTCCCTCAAAAACAGCCACCATACCTACCTATCACGGCATTTCCATAGCCGTTCCGAGATACATTGCCATGCAACATCCATCATTACATCATGACTTAATGTCATTCTTCATTACCATATAGTTTGCTTGATCATGAGTTAGTGTGCTGCGTGGCTTGCCACATGTTCTACATTTTTTCCACACTACGCTCGATCATGCATACCTTCTTTTATACATCATGTATTAGTCTTATGAGTATGAGTACCAAAAGTGTGATGATCCATTTGTAATATAGAGTGTTGCTCCTACAGTGAGGTAAAAATAAAAAAGAGAAAATAAAAGAGCCCAAAAAGAGGCCAAATGAGAGAGCATTTAAAAGAGCCAAGGAGGCCACCAAAATCCAAAAAAATAGAAAAAGAGAGAGGGAGCAGCACTACTATCCTTTTTACCCACACTTGTGCTAGTTAGCACCTACACTTCATTGTAGATAGTTCTCATTTGTTTAGTAGTATAACTATGTGGGGAATTAACGTTATAGAACTTGGCTTGTATATTCCAAGGATGAGCCTCCTCAAGTGAGCTCTAGGTCTTCATGAGCAAGCAAGTTGGATGCACCCCCACTAGTTCCATTGGAGAGCTTTCATACACTTATAGCTCTATGTGCATCCGTTGCATGGCAATCACTACTCCTCATACAGTGTCAACTACGGGACTTCCTTCTGTCTTGTGGTTACCCTCTCCACTGTTTGAGCCTTTCTTTTTGGCCTTCCAAAACCTCCATCATTGTTCTCTTTGCCATAACATTTTGGTGCCAAAGCCACTTCTTACTTGCACTAGTTGAGTAGACTTCGAAACAGTTGCTTTGTGAAGGAGATGGATTAGGACCACCTGACTCGAGCTTGGCTATTTTCATGAATGACTACTTGGATGCTTTGAAGAATGATGATGCTTTACATTAGAGACATAATTTGCAATTCTTCTTTCTAAACCTTATGTATGGTTCCATGTCTCCAACGCACTTATTCATGAAAAGTTTCTAGCATTTGTTAGCTAGCGTATGTTAATCATTGTTTGCTTAATGTCAACTATAGACAATTGTTTTGGATCACCTTATTCACATCATGTGTTGTACATTACTATCTTGATCATAATTGTATTGGTTGCATGTCTCATCAAAAATTATTTTGTTATCACTTACCTACTCGAGGACGAGTAGGAGTTAAGCTTGGGGATGCTGATACGTGTCAAACGTATCTATAATTTTTGATTGATCCATGCTAGTTTTGTGATGTTGTCACATGTTTTTACTATCATATTACATCATTTTTATGCATTTTGTTGGACTAACCTATTGACAAGATGCCCAGTGCCAGTTCCCTGTTTTTGTGCTGATTTTGTTGCAGAAAGTTACTTCTGGAAATATTCTCGGAATTGGACGAAAAATTTACGACGATTTTTTATTGAAGAAATAAGGACTGGAGCCAGAAGGGCGACCCCGGGGGGGGACCCACAGGCCAGGGGCGGGTCCCACCCGCGGTTCTAAGGGGGGCCGCGGCCACAGCCCGCCTCTGCCCCTCGGGCACCCCTCGGACGCCTCCGATGCCTATAAAATCATTCCGACGAAAAAACCCTAACCCCGAAGGATTTTCCCAAATACGATATAGAGATCCGACGCCATCGCCGACAAGTTGGGGTTCAGAAGGTCCTGTCCAGCACCCTGCCGGGATGGGGATCGACCTTTGGCCCATCTCCATCACGCCGCTGTTTCCCGCGATGAGGAGGAGTAGTCCCTCACCGGGGCTGAGGCTTATACAAGTAGCTATGTGGTTATCTCTCTCTCCCATGATGTGATCTTCGTTGTGATCATGAGATTTATTAGTATAGTTGAATACATGATGTTTCCCTATGTGTAATGGATATGATGTATGTCAAGTGTGTATCTAGTATAATTTGGGAGTCACCGTTGTGATCACGGTACCCGGTGACAGTGAGGGTGCCGGTGTGTGCTCTATGCATAAAGATTAGAGGATCTTCATCATGAGTTTGTTCTTTATTATGTTGGATTGAATAGATCATGAGGTTTCTTGATGCTTGTGTTATTGAAGAAAGAGACTATTCAAGAATAGGTTGTGGTGTTTGTTAGTACTATCTTTGGATGCGGATAGTGACAGCATGAAGTGTCCTATAGATGTCGAATACAAACTTTAAGGTGTGCTTCTCGTAGCCCTACGCAATTCTCATCCTATTTGATCCATAAAAGAATGATCTCCGAGTAACAGTCTACCATGCATGTGTTTTTGTGGGAACTATCATGTGTTTAATTATGTAATGATGTTGAGATTAGTCACTAGTGAAAGTATGAAGCCTAGGCCTTGTTTCCAAGCATTGATACACCGTTTTTTAGTCACTTTTGTCACTTGTTTGCTTGCTGCCATTTTATTACAGAATTACAAAATCACCTTTTACCATCCATTATCACTTGCATTTTTACCTCTCTTCGCGAAACTAGTGCACCTATACAACTGACAATTGTATTAGGTGTGTTGGGGACACAAGAGACTTCTAATTATCTAATTGACAGGGTGCTTGAGAGGGATATCTTTGACCTCTACCTCCCTGAGTTCGATAAACTTGGGTTACTCACTTAAGGGAAGAATTGCCGCTGTCCTACAAACCTCTGCGCTTGGAGGCCCAACAAGTCTACAAGAATAGAAGCGTGTAGTAGACATCAGGGCTCGCCGCTCACTTGATTCGTCGGCGCGATGTTGCCGCTCGTCAAGATTTCGGTTCTCCTCCGAAGTGCCGGGCTTGCTCGTGAAGAATTTGTGGTACGCCATCAACTATTCTCTTGTTCCATCAGGTCCAAGCGGGGTTCCTCCCGTCACAGCCGCTTGCACCCTAGCCATTGCGGACTCGGTGATCATGATAGTCTCGTGTCCCCTATGAGGGCTCGAGTCGCCAGTTCTCTCACCCGAGTTAGCCATGTAGACTTGAATGGGGTGGGTTCGGCTGGTCACCGATGAGTTGATGTGGCGGTTCTCGTCTTGGACGCAGTCGTCAGCGTCGTGTTCGACGGGATAGATTGCATCCTCAGGGTAAAGATCGTCGTCTAGATAGACCGACGAGGACTCCGACTCTGTTGCTTCCAAGAAGTCGCTGACGAGGTCAGGTGAACAGGACTCCACGACCGAGCTTGGTGATGAAGTGAGGTTGCTACTGGGCGGATTGCGTCAGGTAAGCAGAGAGTGCTGAAGCGATCGGTGCGAAGTCGTATGACTCCGAACGTCAGATTGACGCTTCTCTAGAGAGTCTCGAAGATGTGGAGCGCCGCCGTCGCATGAGGGGTGAAGCAGAGGGAACCGAAATAGATCGGATCCTCTGAGTGCAGCGAATCGCAGGCCGCCGGATCTGGGACCACAAGTGCCGTGATTCCTACGCCGAGCGTTCCCACAGACGGCGCCAACTGTCGAGGGATTATCTCGGCAGTACCCCTCCGTGAGGGACTTGGGTTTACGGAGAACATCATGGCGTAGGTGACACCGGCGGTTAACAAGAGGAACAAGATCCCACCGGAGTTTAGCTCCCCGGTGAGGTGGAAAATCTGTATTCTCTGTTGATCTCGTGATTTACAAAGTTTGCCGTAGGGGCTATGGTGGCGATGCGATCTGAGAGTGTACCCTCTACCCGGCGGCTCCTCCCAGCCTTTATAGTAGGCTGGGTCTCGGGTGTCCTTGACCGGGTAGGTTACAGATTCTAGGGGGTAACCCTAAACCTAACTTGCTTAGTAAGAAAACTTAGCACCGCCTTTCACATGGGCCTGGGCCGTCCCACAAACGGGCTACCCGACAGGCCTTTCGAGTAACAGCTACCAGGTACCCGACAGGTGGGACCCGATATCCATATTTATGTCAAAGGTCTAAAGGTCAAATATAGGACTCCAGTGGTTGTACTTCTTCTGACTACGTTTTGTGGGGCAGACGAGTTACCAGGTAAGTCACTCTTGCTTTTTTGCTCTCTGCTTCTGTTTTTTCCGAGCTATTCTCTGCTTCTTGCGCTTAAAGTGAACAAACTCATGGAGCTTGTTCTTTCGTAAATGTACAACATGTGAAACATCCAACACCCGGGAATGGTTTGGATTCGCTTTTCTTTGCTCGTTCGCGTCTTATCTGTCGGGGTTTGGGATCCTTCACATGACGAAGATGTGGGGACAAGCAAAAACTGGTGGCACCGTAAAGAAAACTTCTTATATGATGGTCGCCAAATTTTATGAACAACAAAATATCACTATCCTCGTCGTAGAATTTCTGCATATGCTGCCCGCCGCAGCGGCTGACGAAAGTAAGCACGAGCCGCTCCGCTTTGTATTCGTCGGATTTTGCTTCATCTCATATCTTACTTCTAATTTTTGTTTCTTTTGTAGACTATTTTTATGAAAACAAACAGTTTATTAATTAATCAGGATGATAACAAAACAAGTCCAACATTTACAGTAGTAACATTCTATCAAGAGCATATGAAGCATTCAAATAACCATACTATTATAAAAAAGGCAAAAAAATCAGAAAACAAATTGATATGCCATAAATAATGACGGAAACCCTTGCATTTGACAACACTAGCTTAGACATGGAGAATGGTCATCTAAATAAATGACAAAAAAGGAGACAAACACCACTAGTACAAAATGACACTAAGGACACCCCCCTATGGCAATGGCTACGAGAAAGCTCACGGTTCAAAGAATTTGGACGTGGCCACAAGAGGGGGGTTAGTACTGGGCCATCGACGGGCCGACCACATTAGCAATGGTTATTTCATATCTCAGTTGCCAATATAGTTGACAACGGTTCTTTATAAATAGCCGTTGCCGATATGGGCTCATCGCAAATAGAAATTTTCTTATGTCCACTGTCAAGCTTAGGAAGACATAAAGATTACAATGTACGCTTATAAGATATCCCCAATCCCGTCGCTCTCAATAGATCTCAGTCGCTCTCTCAACCCTGGACACACATTCTATCTTCACTCACTCCTGTGGTTTCTAATGTATAACCCCTCTGGCGTCGGCTGAAGCCAAGATATCACATCCTCCTTCGCCAAATGTCATCACCACCACTCGCCGTGGTGCGTACTTCTAGTGCAGCTAGCAGCCTCCACCCGTATTGTCGCCGCCCCTAGCTTCAGCCCATCCGTCATTCATAGAATTTATCTGACACAATACGAGGTCCCGTCACAGTTCCCGTCGCCGGCCGGCCCGAACTCATCCTCCTCGGAAGAATGGGATTCAGATATGTAGGTCAGGCTCCTCCTTTCTTCCGCCGCCTTCGAGCGTGAATTTCCGAAGAGGGGGAATAGGGGTAGGCCATAACGGTGCTCGAGTTGTTACGGCAAGCTGAGGTCGGTGATGCATTTTAGTTGTCTGATAGAGTTATGCATGTGTTTTGAGTTAGGAAATGCCAGACCGTATAGAGGATCATGGTATTCTGATTTTTGATGATCGACTTTTTGTTTAAGATTATAGAAAGACTTACCTAGTGAGAACGCATCAAAAACAATATTTTAAATGACACGCGCATGAAAAGATTAAGAAAAAATGAAACACTAATGATAAAAATTTCAATTCACGGGTGAGTTGTCACATCTAAAAGAAAATCAAATGTTGACCAGTTGAAAATGAAACTAAGAGGAGTGGAATATTCGATTCTTGATGATCCTCCACTTTCTTAAGCGCTCCTTTGATACACAAGAAAATTATAAGATTTCAAAATGATTTGGACCTTAGATTTGTTTTCTTCTATTTAAGTCATTTGATTCACTTGATTGAAATCCTACCAAATTTTCTAATTTTTTTAGTCTATTTTGAAGGAAAGTTTTCATCCACCCAAATCTCTTGGCGCAATCTATTTTTTGTGGCCTTAATCACTATTTGATTTTAATTCATGTAGTTCTTAATCCAACATGATCCACTAGGATTGATACCTCCAATTCTACGTTTTTTCTTGTTCATGTGTTTTGAGCATTTGGAAGTTTTTTTTGGATGACACACATCTCAAGCATGTCGCCGCATGTTCTTGTAAGAACCAAATGCATCATAAAGATGCACACACCACCATAATCACGGATGACTTCTAAAGATCCGGACTCGTGAAGTTTCACTAGTAATCAAG
Source organism: Puccinellia tenuiflora (assembly GCA_012064385.1). Classification (NCBI taxonomy): domain Eukaryota; kingdom Viridiplantae; phylum Streptophyta; class Magnoliopsida; order Poales; family Poaceae; genus Puccinellia; species Puccinellia tenuiflora. Next base: position 239,336 of record QRDG01000007.1, read on the forward strand.
GCACCATATATACCTCACTATGGACATGTTTTTCGCTCTACGGAAATGATAATTCACGACAAAGAATCCGTCCAAGCTAGAGGTACAACCACATCCACAAAACAGCATGTAAACTATTTTTATGAAAACAAACATTTTAATCCAGGATGGTATAAAACAGGACCAACATTTAGACTAGTAACATTGTATCAAGAGCATGTGAAGCATCCACATAACCATATTATTTTAAAATCAGAAAAAAAAGAACATGACAACATATTGCCATGCCATAGCAAATGACAAAACCGTTGTATTTGACAAAACTTGGAAATGGAGAATGGTCACCCAAATAAATGCCTACAAAGAAGAAAACACACATTGGTGCACCATGGCCAACCTAGAGGTTGGCCTGATTAGCGATTTTGGGTGAGATGAATCATTGAGAATATGAGAGTCGTAACACCAATTATGATTTTGAAATTGTGTAAACAGACCACCGTAACCCAATCAATACCTATTGTATAAATAAGAGCATCTACACCAACGTTCCTGATAGGCCTTCCCTTCCGTCCAATGGACTCCATATACACAAAATAGCCTCTAACAACACGCCATATCGCTTCGGACCAGGCAAAAACATTCTGGCAATCCCTTATCCATCCCGACCTCCCGACGGCCCAATAGTGTCGGATACACCCGCCACGTAGGACTATGATAGGTGGGCCTACCCTGTGATTGACAATGTTGGCGTCCTACGAAACCACATTACTGCTGAGGTTGCGGTGTCGACTCCGGGAAGTAGTCGTTGAGGAGAATAACATGTCCATTTAGAGAATCCGTCACCACTATGGCGAGGGATGCCGTTGACCCGCTAGTTTATGGACGCGGAACACCAAGCCGCCATGTTGTCACAAGCCGGGACTAAGACAACACACGCCGCTCATACATGCAAGGAGGAGACGCACCACCAAGTGGCGCGGCGAATCAACAATGACGAGTTGGTTGGCACGTGAACACGGGACGCGCGCCAGCCGTGTCAACCCCCCTCCCATCATGGACCTAGTAGATTGATTTATGTTTTGTTTAGAGTTTTAGTTCAAGTTTCGTTCAAGTATAGTTATAGAGTGTCCTAAAATCTGAATGTAATTCGAGCAATTCGCTTAAATTTGAGTTATCAAACTTTTGTATAATTTTTTTTTTTGATGCAACCAACTCAACTCCACCTAATAAAATCTCAAAAAAATTTGAACCCGCCACGGTGGCTGCCCATTTTTGCGTCACGACAACGGAATTGCATCCAGCCACACCATCCGTGTGAACGTAGCCACCCACAGACTCGGAAATTTTTTCGAATCTCCCTCGCCCCCCGCCACGCAACCAGCCCACACAATATTTCAGCGCGTCCCCGCTCCGCCGTTTCCCTCCCCGCCCCCAAATCCCGATTTGCTCCAAACTTTTCGCGAAAATTTTCAAGATTCGCTGGCTCTCATCATCTCATGGAGCCTTCCGACCAAAAACGGCAGGGAAACACAGATCCGTCCCCTCCCTCCACTCCTCTCCAGCCAAAATTTTCCCCCGAAACTCAAATCCTGCCTCTTCTCTTCCCTCCCTGACTCCTTGTTCCCTCCTACCTCTGTTACAAATACCCATGGAAGATCCTTCCAGTCCCCATCACAAGCGCCAGCCGAGCCACCTCGCCGCCCAGTACACCACCGAGCCCTGATTCCAGAAGCGGCAGCGCGTGCCCAAGATGGCTGTTCAGCGCGCCGACAAGGAGAACCTGCCGCCTGCGACTGCCTCGGCGGCGGCCGCCGTCGCTCGTCTCCACGGCGTCGCTGCCAAGAGCTGCAAGCTCAAGCGGCTGGCTAGGGCGCGGAGACGGGTGCGCTCAGAGACATCACCAACCTCGTCGTCGCGGAGTCCGCGGTTTGCCGCGTGGCGGCCACCGGCTCTGCTCCAGATGCCGCGGGAGTGGCCGGCCACGGCGGAGCTGACGAAGGCAGAGCCGGCCGGGAAAAATGGGCTCGCTTGTGCTGCGGGATCCAAGGTTGGCAGATACTCGCTCCGGAAGGAGTTTAGATAGCTCGCGATTGTACATGATTCATTGTCCAATGGCTCGTTGGACTAGATTTTGTTTGATTGGTTCCCCATTTCTGTATTCGTGATTATAGGAAATGAGCTGCTGAGAAAAAATAAAGAAAGAAGGAAAAAGATAAATGAGGTGAAATTGGTTTCTCATCGATTAATAAAGATATAGATTACGTAATCGGCATCTTGAATCCTGGAGCTTGCGCGTGGCTGCTCCCGCGGACTGACAAACTGAATGCTGTAATGCTGGTTTCATTTCAATGGAACCGGGGCGAGGCCCTCTTTCCCTAAAAAATCGGGATCTGAAATTGTACAGTAACCCTTTTTCAGACTTTACACTTGGAGTTGTAGATCTGCTCCTCCAGATCTCCAGTTCCGATTGGTGTTCTGCATTGCATCTCAGCCTCCGAAGCCATTCTCAAGTACAGGAGTAGTTGCCTAGTTGGCCGGGCAGATTGTAGATAGGATTGCGGCATTGGTTTTCAGTCTGTTAGTATGTATCATGGAAAAAATAGCTCGTTATATCCCGTATAATAGCGCGTTATAGCTTATTTGAAGTGGCTACGCTATATTTCGCAAAAAATGGCCGCTACGATGCTAATCACGTTTTATACGCGCTAAACCACGCTAAACACGTTAGCGTTATAGCACGCTATTTTTCTAAGAAATAAACGAGATTCCATCGGTCCAAAAAAAAGTATAACACGCACTCCTCCTCACTAGGTCACTCCCCAGTATCTAACCCAATCCTCCTCGACTGTTCACGGGAGCGACGACGATGTCTCGTCGAGTTGCAGGCTTGCAGCGACGACGGGAGCGCTTCCTCCACCGGCAGATCGAGCTCTTCCTCCGTCTCGAGTTGCATCGGCGGAGGGATCGCTTCCTCAACATCACAAGTGCAAGGTGGTGGATCTTCTAAGTGAATCTGAAGATGATGACAATGTTCTAATTAAAAGTTTAAAACGGGTTGTCTTTAGAGTTTGATACTTTTTTATAGATTTATTCCTCATATTTGGTCTATGCCAAGAATTTGTCCCTTGACTTTGTATTGGTTAGTATGCATGTATTGGTTTTGGACAATATTTAGGTTTAAATCCTATATTTAGCTATATATTTTATTGTT
>QRDG01000007.1:249634-286785 GCA_012064385.1 Puccinellia tenuiflora
TAAACCCAAGTCCCTCACGGAGGGGTACTGCCGAGATAATCCCTCGACAGTTGGCGCCGTCTGTGGGAACGCTCGGCGTAGGAATCACGGCACTTGTGGTCCCAGATCCGGCGGCCTGCGATTCGCTGCACTCAGAGGATCCGATCTATTTCGGTTCCCTCTGCTTCACCCCTCATGCGACGGCGGCGCTCCACATCTTCGAGACTCTCTAGAGAAGCGTCAATCTGACGTTCGGAGTCATACGACTTCGCACCGATCGCTTCAGCACTCTCTGCTTACCCGACGCAATCCGCCCAACAGCAACCTCGACTTCATCACCAAGCTCGGTCGTGGAGTCCTGTTCACCTGACCTCGTCAACGACTTCTTGGAAGCAACGGAGTCGGAGTCCTCGTCGGTCTATCTAGACGACGATCTTTACCCTGAGGATGCAATCTATCCCGTCGAACACGACGCTGACGACTGCGTCCAAGACGAGAACCGCCACATCAACTCATCGGTGACCAGCCGAACCCACCCCATTCAAGTCTACATGGCTAACTCAGGTGAGAGAACTGGCGACTCGCAAAGCCCTCATAGGGGACGCGAGACTATCATGATCACCGAGTCCGCAATGGCTAGGGTGCAACCGGCTGTGACGGGAGGAACCCCGCTTGGACCTGATGCAACAAGAGAAGAGTTGATGGCGTACCAGAAAATTCTTCACGAGTAAGCCCGGCGACTTCGGAGGAGAACCAAAGATCTTGACGAGGAGCAACATCGCGCCGACGAATCAAGTGAGCGGCGAGCCCTGATGTCTACTACACATTTCTATTCTTATAGACTTGTTGGGCCTACAAGCGCAGAGGTTTGTAGGACATCGGCAATTTTCCCTTAAGTGAGTAACCCAAGGTTTATCGAACTCAGGGAGGTAGAGATCAAAGATATCCCTCTCAAGCAACCCTGCAATTTAGATATAAGAAGTCTCTTGTGTCCCCAACACACCTAATACAGTTGTCAGTTGTATAGGTGCACTAGTTCGGCGAAGAGATGGTAAAATGCAAGTGATATGGATGGTAAAAGGTGATTTTGTAATTCTGTAATAAAAATGGCAGCAAGCAAACAAGTGACAAAAGTGACTAAAAACGGTGTATCAATGCTTGGACACAAGGCCCAGGCTTCATACTTTCACTAGTGACTACTCTCAACATCATTAACATAATTAACCACATGATAGTTCCCACAAAAACACATGCATGGTAGATGTTACTCGGAGATCATTCTTTTGTGGATCAAATAGGATGAGAATTGCGTAGGGCTACGAGAAACACACCTTAAAGTTCATATTCCACAACTATGGACACTTCATGCTGTCACTATCCGCATCCAAAGATAAAACTAACAAACACCACAACCTATTTCTTGAATAGTCTCTTTCAAACACAAGCATCAAGAAACCTCATGATCTATTCAATCCAACATAAAAAAAACAAACTCATAATGAAGATCCCTCTAATCTTGATGCATAGAGTCACACACGGCATCCACACTGTCACTGAGGTACCGTGATCACAAACGGTGACTCCACAAATTATACTAGATAACACCACTTGAAGCAACATCATATTCATTACATAGAGGGAACATCATGTATGTCAACTATACTACAAAGCTCATGATCATAACGAAGATCACATCATGGGAGAGAGAGATAACCACATAGATACTTGTATAAGCCTCAGCCCCGGTGAGGGAATACTCCCTCCTCATCGCGAGAAGTAGCGGCGTTGATGGAGATGGCCCCGGCGATCGATCGCCGTCCTGGCAGGGTGCCGGAACAGGACCTTCTGAACCCCCGAAACTTGTCGGCGATGGCGGCGGAGCTCTGTATCGTATTTGGAAAATCCTTCGGGGGTTAGAGTTTTTTTCGCCAGGGATGATTTTATAGGCATCGGAGGCGGCCGAGGGGGTGCCCGAGGGCAGAGGCGGGCTGTGGCCAGCGGCCCCTCTTAGACCCACGGGTGGGACCCGCCCTTGCCTGTGGGTCCCCCCGGGTCGCCCGTCTGGCTCCGGTCCTTATTTCTTCAATAAAAATCTCGTAATTTTTCGTCCAATTCCAGAAGATTTCCAAAAGTAACTTTCTGCAACAAAATCAGCACAAAAACAGGGAACTGGCACTGGGCATTTTGTCAATAGGTTATCCAACAAATGCATAAAAATGATGTAATATGATAGTAAAAACATGTGACAACATCACAAAAAGTAGCATGGATCAATAAAAAATTTAGATACATTTGACACGTATCAGCATCCCTAAGCTTAACTCCTACTCGTCCTCAGTAGGTAAAGTGATAACAAAATAATTTTGATGAGACATGCAACCAATACAATTATGATCAAGAGAGTAATATACACACATGATGTGAATAAGGGTGATCCAAAACAATGTCTATAGTTGACATAAGCAAACAATGATTAAATACGCTAGCTAACAAATGCTAGAAACTTTTCATGAATAAGTGCGTTAGAGACATGGAACATACATAAGGTTTAGAAAGAAGAATTGCAATTATGTCTCTAATGTAAAGCATCAAATCAGTCTTCAAGCGTCCAAGTAGTCATTCATGAAAATAGCCAAGCTCGAGTCAGGTGTCCTAATCCATCTCCTTCACAAAAGCAACTGTTTCGAGTCTACTCAACTAGTGCAAGTAAGAAGTGGCTTTGGCAACCAAATGTTATGGCAAAGAGACAATGATGGAGGTTTCGGAGGCCAAAAAGAAAGGCTCAAACAGTGGAGAGGTAACCACAAGACAGAAGGAAGTCCCGTAGTTTGACAGTGTATGAGGAGTAGTGATTGCCATGCAACAGATGCACATAGAGCTATAAGTGTATGAAAGCTCTCCAATGGAACTAGTGGGGGGTGCATCCAACTTGCTTGCTCATGAAGACCTAGAGCTCACTTAGGAGGCTCATCCTTGGAATATACAAGCCAAGTTCTATAACGTTAATTACCCACATAGTTATACTACTAAAACAAAATGAGAACTATCTACAATGAAGTGTAGGTGCTAACTAGCACAAGTGTGGTAAAAATGATAGTAGTGCTGCTCCCTCTATCTCTTTTTTTCTATTTTTTGGATTTTGGTGGCCTCCATGGCTCTTTTAAATGCTCTCATCATTTGGCCTCTTTTGGGCTCTTTTATTTTTCTCTTTTTATTTATTTTACCTCACTGTAGGAGCAACACTCTATATTACAAATGGATCATCACAACTTTTTGGTACTCATAACTCATAAGACTAATACATGATGTATAAAGAAGGTATGCATGATCGAGCGTAGTGGTGGAAAAAATGTAGAACAAGTGGCAAAGCCATGGAGCACACTAACTCAATGATCAAGCAAACTATATGGTAATGAAGAAATGACATTAAGTCATGATGTAATGATGGATGCTGCATGGAAATGTATCTCAGAACGGCTATGAAATGTCGTGATAGGTAGGTATGGTGGCTGTTTTGAGGGAGATAATTGGCTTATGTGTAGGAGACAAGATGAAGTTCTCCCATGGGGTTGGATGTACTGGCGAAGTATGCACCAATCTCAATGTTAGATAGGGCATTGCGCAGCACCGAAGAGGCTAGCAAAATATGGAAGTGAAGTGCCAAAAACCAAAACTCAACAATGCATTTTGTATATTGCAAACAACTAGCAATTTCAATATTCCACAAATGGTTAGAAACACCCGAGAGGGATTGTGGCAGCGACACAAGTGCCTCTTGGCTTCCCCGACCGTTGTAGTAACTATCCACTAGGAACTTCTTTTCAACTGAGCAGAATTTATGATACAAAACATTGTTGACTTAGGTTGTTTTAGTTAAGAAAGAGACGGCTCCACACTCTACTAACACGTCTCCACTAATCAGCTCTAACACCGTTAACCAACACATTTTAACCATTAGTTATTTTAATGCCTCAAAACAATTGAAGGGTGTCAAATTATCCACATAGTGATCTATAAGACTATGCAGGTTTTTTTCTATTTCATACCACTACCACATGCATAGCATTTTATCGCTCTAACAAATCAACCAAGCAACCAAAACAACTCTCTAACAAATATAAGTGAAGATCAAGAGAGTCTAACAATAACAACTAGCAGCTCTAAACAAAATAAAAGCTTAAAGCGAGAGCTTACTAGCAAACAAACACTAGCCAAGAATACTCAACAAAATATAAGCGAAGCAAAGGAGTATTCAAATGAAAAAGCGGAGTGTGTCTCTCTCCCACACAAATAAAGCTAGGATCCAACATGAATATGACCAGAAAACAAACAAAACAAAACTGAAAGCAAAAAGTCGCTCCAAGCATAGCACATAATATGTAAAAGGATATAAACTTAGTTCAACGAAGACGACCTCATGATAATCGATGAAGAGGAGGGGATGCCTTGGGCATCCCCAAGCTTTGACGCTTGATGGTTCTTGATATTCAGAGGGGGTGCCATGGGGGAATCCCCAGCTTGAGCTCTGATCCATCTTCAATTTCTTCATTATCCTCTCATTTGGAACTTAAAAACTCCCTTCACACAAAACTTCTCATAAACTGATTAGAGGGTTAGTGCTCATAAATTAAAATGCACATGTGTTCAACTCAAGACAAATTGCAAACAACTTTATTGGGCATTAGATACTATTTACTAAGCCTCAATGTGGCACTCCTCCTCAAGAGTATCACATTTGACGATAGTAAGAGACGAATACAAAATAAAAGCAGAATCTGTCAAAAACTGAACAGTCTGTAAAGATTGAATTTTTCGAGGCACTTCTGTAGCTCAAATCAGAAAACTCAAACTAACGAAAGATAGATAAAAGTATCAGGCTTGCTGTCTAAAAATATCAGAAAAAGATATATTCAGACAATTTCTGGATTTTCGAACAGTGAGGGACAGAAATCTGTTTCTGGACAGCAAAACAATACCTCGCACTTTCAATGCATTAGAGGCTAAACTTGGCACAAAAACCAAAACAAAAAGATACAATGAAGTTGCTACAGGCAACAACTTCATGACTTCATGAAAAGCAAAAACAAACTAAAAGTAAAAGATGCGTTGTCTCCCAACAAGCGCTTTTCTTTTAAGCCTTTTAGCTAGGTATGATAATTTTAATGATGCTCTCATAAGAATAAGAGTTGGAACGCGAAAGAGAGAATCATGAAGCAAATATCAAACACATTTAAGTCTAACTCTCTTCCTATGCATAGGCATCTTGTAAGAAAAATAAATCATTGGGGCATAAAGCATTAACATAAAGAGGGGAAACTTCATAAGATGAAAATTTATATAACCACACTTCCTCTCTAATAATAACTTTCAGTAGAATCATAAGAAAACTCAATAACATAACCATCACATAAAGCATTTTTCTCATGATTCACATGCATAAAAGTATTATTATTACTCTCCACATAAGCAAAATCTTTATTATTAGTAGCATTGAGAGTAGGACTATCATATAGAACTTGGACATGATAGACTAATTGTATATTATAAATATGATGTTCAGTATGATAGTAATAATTATGACAAGTCTCATAAAGATGATTAAAATTATTCTTTATGGCATAGTTATCATCACAATAATCATCAAAAATTGGAGGCATAATATCATCATAAGCAAGGGGATAGTCATATTTCCAAGCATATATTTTTGTAAACAAATCATCATGCCTTTCAATACCAAAAGGAGTTTCAAACCCATCATCCCCAAGCTTGGGGTTTTCCACATTATGATTAGAAAAAACATGAATATTCCCAACAGTATAACAATTATCAATATCATCATTTTCAAAATTGGTGCCAAAAAGATTTTCAAGATCATAAGTAGTATTATTTTCCCAATCATGATCATCACAATAAGTAACAGGCATAACATAATCTTCTTCAATAGTGCCTATAGACTTAACATCAAGATAATAATGAACACAATCAAGCGGATCATCTTCAATAATTTTGATTCATACTCATTAGGAACAACCATGATGGGAGAAATATGCTTAGGGGATGATACCGTTTCCTCTTTCTTTTTACTCCTCCCTCTCTTCTTCTTCTTCTTCTTCTTCACCACCACCTTAGGAGGGAGTGGTTGGAAAGGAAGCTTCTCCACATAATCTGATTCATTATTAGAAAAGATAGGAGAAATTTGGGAGAATCTCTCCCTTTCATTATTGGCAACATAAGAAACAGTTTTCCTTTTATACTCTGGTGAAGTGCTATTCTTTCTAATTTTTGCAATGTAAGCATTGTCACGGCAATTCACAACACAATAATGATAAGCTCCCTGAAGAATGCCATTCGTCCTAAAAGTACTCCTATCTAACCAAGAAGTTTTTCTGATAACTCTTCACACCCCAAAAATAAATTAAGTTCATCATAAAGACTAGAGGTGATCATGTTATCACAAAACTGGCTAATAGTTCTATCACTAAAGTACGAGCATTGGAAATTAAAATGACCTTCTTCTTTGCAAAGTTCACACTCAAAAGGATAGAGGTCATTTAATTCTCTAGCAAATTTATAGAAATCCTTAAGCCATTTGCTAGTTCTTTCATGCTTATATTGCTTACAATATTTATCCTCTTCAACCCGAGTGCTTTCACAAGGTCTATGCACTCCACAAAAATTAACATGCTTATATAGAACATTATTTGTAGAGATTGGATCATGTCTATTGCAATCATCATTAACAATTTCATTTTGTTTGCAAATGTTTTTGAAAGGTTCATGATGCTTAGACCATTTCTCTTTAGGAATATTAATATGAGAAGCAAAAGATTTATAGATATCAACAACTATATGAGAGTCAAGTCCAAACTTAGCACTAAGCTTATTAAAACTATCAGTTTCAACAAAAGGCTTAATGCAATCATACTCATAATTTATACCTGACTCTTTACCTTTGTCGATCTCCCAATCTTCAATGTTGTGTTGAATCTTTTCAATAAGATCCCATTTAGCATCAATCTCCTTACTTGTAAAAGAACCCATAGAAGAAGCATCAAGTATTTCCTTGTCATGACGAGATAGCCTTGCATAAAAATTATTAACAATAATATCCTTGGAAAGATCATGGTTAGGACATTTAAGCATTAATGATTTCAATCTCCCCCAAGCTTGAGCAATGCTCTCTCCGTCATGTGGCCAAAATTGTAGATATAATTCCTATCTTGATGAATTTCATGAAGAGGATAAAATTTAGAATAAAAGAGAGACATAAGCTCCTTCCAATCCAACAAATGAGAATTGTCTAGTAGCCTATACCACTCCAATGCTTTCTCCTTAAGTGATAAGGAAAATAATTTCCTCATGATCACCTCTCTTGAAACACCTGCAATCTCAAATAAATCACATAATTCCTTAATATAAAGTAGATGATTACTAGGATGGACAGCACCATCTCCTGCATAGCGATTAGTCATAACAAGATCAATTATTCCCATCGGTATTTTGAAAGAAATACAGTCAGTAGGTGGAGTAACCTTATCCACCATGGGAGTGGTGGAGAGGTCACTCTCAAAAAGCAAATTTAAAGGACAACGTTCCATAAGCAAAACTAGTAAAAATAAAAACAAGAAACAAAAAGATTTAATCGCAAGATCTAAAGAAGATACCTTCAAGCACTCGCCTCCCCGGCAACGGCGCCAGAAAAGAGCCTTATGTCTACTACACGCTTCTATTCTTGTAGACTTGTTGGGCCTCCAAACGCAGAGGTCTGTAGGACATCGGCAATTTTCCCTTAAGTTAGTAACCCAAGGTTTATCGAACTCAGGGAGGTAGAGGTCAAAGGTATTCCTCTCAAGCAACCCTGCAATTAAGATACAAGAAGTCTCTTGTGTCCCCAACACACCTAATACAATTGTCAGTTGTATAGGTGCACTAGTTCGGCGAAGAGATGGTAAAATGCAAGTGATATGGATGGTAAAAGGTGATTTTGTAATTCCGTAATAAAAATGGCAGCAAGCAAACAAGTGACAAAAGTGACTAAAAACAGTGTATCAATGCTTGGAAACAAGGCCCAGGCTTCATACTTTCACTAGTAACTACTCTCAACATCATTAACATAATTAAACACATGATAGTTCACACAAAAACACATGCATGGTAGACGTTACTCGGAGATCATTCTTTTGTGGATCAATAGGATGAGAATTGCGTAGGGCTACGAGAAACACACCTTAAAGTTCGTATTCCACATCTATGGACACTTCATGCTGTCACTATCCGCATCCAAAGATAGTACTAACAAACACCACAACTTATTTCTTGAATAGTCTCTTTCTTCAATAACACAAGCATCAAGAAACCTCATGATCTATTCAATCCAACAATAATAAAGAACAAACTCATGATGAATATCCCTCTAATCTTGATGCATAGAGTCACACATGGCACCCACACTGTCACCGAGGTACCGTGATCACAACGGTGACTCCGCAAATTATACTAGATAACACCACTTGAGCAACATCATATCCATTACACGTAGGGAAACATCATGTCACTACTAGGAAACTAGCTATAGGTGGAATGCTATTTTGTGGCGCACCAATATTTCATGCGCCACTAATTTTTTTTTGTGGCGCACCAGTTTCCATGTGCCACTAAAAGAAGACATTATGTGGCGCATCTGGAGGACATGCGCCACTAAAAGAAGACATTCTGTGGCGCACCTTCCTCCATGCGCCACAGAAATTTTGTGGGCCCCACAACCAACGGTCGGCTTGCATCCTACGCCGCCTTTTCTGTGGCGCATGGAGCAAGGTACGCCACAGAAATGTACATTTCTGTGGCGCATCTGGCCACATGCGCCACAGAAATATGGTGGGCCCGGCACCAATGATTAGGGCTGCACAATTCTGTGGCGCATGGGTCCACATGCGCCACAGAAAGTGACATTTCTGTGGCGCATGTGGTTCCATGCGCCACAAAATTGTGCAGCATTTTTTCACCCCACGCACCCCCCCTTGGATCACCTTTTTAGTTTTGCACGAAGTGAAAGAAAATGATAAAAAATTCAAAAAATAAAATCTTTTTAGATATAGGGAAGGTTTAGGGTCTAGTTGTTAGGAAAAATTTAAAATACACATTTTGACTTTTTTTCCAAAAGTAGGTGAAAAAATATTAAAACGGGCATAACTTTTGCATACGACGTCGAAAAAATGCGTTTAATACCTTAAAAAAACTAAAGAAAATTTCGGAACCGCCCTCTCTAGGGTTTACCCGGTTGGACATTTCTCGGATTCTCAAAATTCCAAACGAAAAAAAAGTTATGGCGAAAAGAAGAAATTTTCCAGCAAAATCAAAAAAATAAAAATACAATTCTATGGCGCATGTCTAGCCCATGCGCCACAGAATTGTTGGGCGGGATTCCAAATTTTAAATCCCGCCGGCACCCCTTCTCTCCTCCACTTCTCTCCTCCACTTCTCCCTCCACTTCTCCCTCCACTTCTCCCTCCACTTCTCCTCTCCCCTTCTCCTCCACTTCTCCTCTCCTCCCCTTCTCCTTCCTCCTCCTTCTCCTATCCTCTCCTCTCCTCTCCTCCACATCTTCTATCCTCCTCTTCCTCCACCTCCACCTCCACCTCCGGCGACCTCCTCCACCACCCCGGCGACCTCCACCTCCGGCGACCTCCTCCACCACCACGGCGACCTCCTCCTCTCCACCTCCACCTCCACCTCCGGCGATCTCCTCCACCACCCCGGCGATCTCCTCCACCACCCCGGCGACCTCCTCCTCCACCTCCGGCGACCTCCTCCACCACCCCGACGACCTCCTCCTCCACCTCCGGCTACCTCCACCTCCGATGACCTCCGACGACCTCCTCATCCACCCCGGCGACCTCCGACGACCTACTCCAGCATCTCCGACGACTCCCATCCTCCACCCACCTCCGGCTACCCCCTCCTCCTCCACCCACGGCAACACGGCCTCCGACGAGCACCGAAAAATTCCGGCGAAATTCCGGCGGCTAGATCTAGATCTAGATCTAGATCTGGCCGCCTTTTTTTTTGAAATTCAAAAAAAAAATCTGTGGCGCATGGTGGTGGGTGCGCCACTAAAATATTTATGTGGCGCACGATTCTGGGTGCGCCACAGAATCTTAGCATTTCTGTGGCGCACCGCCAGCATGCGCCATAGAAATATATTTTAGTGGCGAGGATTCTGTGGCGCATGGGCATTTCTTGTGGGTGCGCCACAGAATTCTTTTTTGGTGCGCCACTAATAGCCCTTTTCCTGGTAGTGTGTATTCAACTATACTAACAAAGCTCATGATCACAACGAAGATCACATCATGGGAGAGAGAGATAACCACATAGCTACTTGTATAAGCCTCAGCCCCGGTGAGGGACTACTCCCTCCTCATTGCGAGAAGTAGCGGCGTTGATGGAGATGGCCTCGACGGTTGATCCCCGTCCTGCCAGGGTGCCGGAACAGGACCTTCCGAACCCCCGAAACTTGTCGGCGATGGCGGCGGAGCTCTATATCGTATTTGGGAAAATCCTTCGGGGGTTAGGGTTTTTTAGTCAGGGATGATTTTATAGGCATCGGAGGGGGCCGAGGGGGTGCCCGAGGGGTAGAGGCGGGCTTTGGCCGCGGCCCCCCTTAGACCCGCGGGTGGGAACCGCCCCTGGCCTGTGGGTCCCCCCCGAGGTCGCCCTTCTAGCTCCGGTCCTTATTTCTTCAATAAAAAAATCATCGTAAATTTTCGTCCAATTCCAAGAATATTTCCAGAAGTAACTTTCTGCAACAAAATCAGCGCAAAAAGAGGGAACTGGCACTGGGCATCTTGTCAATAGGTTAGTCCAACAAAATGCATAAAAATGATGTAATATGATAGTAAAAACATGTGACAACATCATAAAACTAGCATGGATCAATCAAAAATTATAGATACGTTTGACACGTATCAAGCCCAGCTATCATCTCTTCGCTCCTCTGCGTCGGTACTCGGTACACACCCCTAGGTCACGAGAACACGGTCGTCATCGCTCCCGACTCGACCGCATCCCCGAGGACTCCAGGCGAGAAGCAACCCGCAGCCTTGAGTCGTCCTTCAACACGATCGATGCAGCTGGTTACCTCTTGGCCAAAACACCGCAAGACGCTGCCATCGCGTTGGCAACCTACTTGCTCACCACACAACCTCAAGAAGGCGATCCACAGGCTGAACTGCACCGGCAGATGATATGTGGAGCTGGCATGGTGGGGACAACACTACAATCAGCCAATCCACCGGCCACTGTAGCAGAACCTGCGCACCCACCACCCAGACGTGAGCACCACCGAGAGGCCTCACCACGGCCACGCATCGAGCCGCGTCATGAGCACCCAACAATGACAGCGCGCGACAGGCGAGCACAGGAAGTAGTCGACCGTAGTCGCGCCCGACGGGCAGAAGAACGCACCACGACCGCGCGCATAGGAGTCGACAGACACCATGCAGAAGACCGGGCAACCGCACACCCGGAAGAGGAATAAGAGGATGAGCCGTGCGAAGCCAAGTGCTTCATCCGCCGTATCCGTGAGTCCCGCATGCCGACAGGATTCAAGTTGACGTCAGAAACCCCGAAGTACGATGGTCTGCAGGAACAAAAAACATGGATCGAAGATTACCTCACCGCGGTGCAGTGTCAAGGGGGCACGAGGAACACAGGGATGCAGTACCTATAGCTGCAGCTCACAGGATCAGCGCGAGCATGGTTAAAAAGCCTTCCCTCCGACACCATCGTGTCCTGGAATGATTTGGTCACCACATTCACCCGAAACTTCCAAGGAACATATAAGCGGCCGGCCACGGCGGAAGAGCTCCGGACTTGCGTCCAAAGCTCGAGTGAGTCATTACGTGCTTACATCCAGCGCTGGACAGTCATGAAGAACACGATGGAGGAAATATCTGAAGAAAACGCAGTGGACGCCTTCACACGTGGCCTGCGGAGACGCGAGCTTAAAGAAGAACTAGGACGACGGAGGCCAAAAACAGTGGCCCAGCTGATGGACATTGCCAATGAGTGGGCAAACGGCGAAGATTACATGCGCAGTGACGTGGGCATACCCTCCGGGCACCCCACCATCGGTGTACCCGATGCGGCCCAGCCGAAGGCCTGGAGCCCCAAACGAAGCCCAAGAAGCCACGACTTGGAGTACAAGACAACTCATGTAACCCTACCTGGCTGCATATATAAAGCCAGGTAGGGGCGCCCTTTAGGGGGAGACGGGACACACCACACCTGCCACCGGCGGCAACATAGATGAGATCCAATCTCCACCACCATAGCCTCCGGGCCACCTTGTAATCGTCATCAGCAATACATATCAGACAAGCAGGACGTAGGTCTTTACCTCACAATGAGGGGCCGAACCTAGGTAAATCCTTGCTTTTCAGCCGTCCGACACTACCAACGCGCCATCTTTCTCCCTCATACAAAACTCTAGGCATCTCACCTAGGGATTTGCCATGGTAACTAGGGATGGACTAACGAGCTGCTCAGATCATTAAGGCTCGGCTCGTTATTGTTCATGATCGTTAAGGCTCGGATCGTTAAGCTCACTAAGGATAACGAGTTAAATTCAAAGATCGGCTCGGTTCGTTATCTGTTCACGAGCGCTCACGAACAGATCGTTAAAACTCGTTAAGGAGATATATCAAATTAATCAGCTACTTAAAATGCATCAAGCATCAGCCGGACATGAGTACAATTTAACATATATATAGAAGTACTTCAAAAGTGACAAATGGACAGTTAATAGTTCACACACTCATAGTTAGATGGGCTGGGCCTGGGCTAGGGCAGCGGGTAGCTATGCAGAGAAAATTAGCGAGCTTAACGAGTAGCTCATGAAACTCGTTAGTTTGATTGTTTAGCTCGTTAGTGTTAGCGAGCTAAAATTGATGCTCAGCTCGGTTCATTAAGAAAACGAGTCGAGTTCAAACGAGTCGAGCTACCGAGTGTTCAATAAGCTTAACGGACTTCGAGCTTTATGTCCAGCCCTAGTGGTAACCCCATGTCACGCAGCGACCGGTCAAGAGGACCGGACGACCGCGAGTACTTGCTGGACTCGGGACGTAACCGCGGCTACGATAACTGAAAGAAGAGAAAGTACCCTAACTATGACACAAACGAGCTAATCGAGATGGTAGCAGCAGGATTCCACAACGACCGAGAAGGGAATCGCCGCAGGCGAGAATGGCGACAGCGGCAACCTGAACAGGATGGAGAACTGATGCTCACGGGTCCTTGCCCCTTTCACCATACAGGGACGAGCACGGTAAAATTAATTCAGGGCACCAGCTAAAAGACTGCCGCAAATTTGAGAGGCTACTGGAGGCGTACAGACGGATCCAGCAGGCTGCGAAGAACTCGGGCTACCCGACAAATCCAGGAGCATCAGCGCACGGTGCACCCGAAGCACTACCGCTCCCTCCACCGCAGTTGGCATCCGTCATCCAGCGCGTGCAGCAGACACCTCAACTAACAATACCACCCCCGGCTGCGGCAGAAATCTTCCCCGCCCCGGTTGGTCACCTAGGCATGATACAAAAGGGGCGCCCCTCGAACAAAAATCAGAAACTGATTACCCGACAGGTGCACTTGGCCATGGTTTCACCTCCGGCTACCCCGGAGTACCTCAACTGGTCCGAGTACACCATCATGTTTTCAAGAGCGGACCACCCACCCCAGGTGCCCCGACCCGGCCACGCCGCCCTAGTACTCAGATCCCAGATCGGCGGGTACGTCATGAGCAAAGTCTTCAGGACGGCAGAAGCGGCATCAACATCATCTTTGCCGACACATTACGCCGCATGAAGATCTCACTTGTAGCAAGCATGGTATCCTCTGACACCTCGTTCCACGGAATAGTACCCGGGAAGCCCATTTATCCCTTGGGAAAAATCCATCTGGATGTGTTCTTCAGAGACCCTTCAAACTTTCACCGGGAGAAAATCGAGTTCGAAGTGGTCGACTGGCCCTCCCAGTATCATGATATACTGGGTCGACCAGTGTTTGCACGGTTTATGGCCGTGCCACATTATGCCTATCTCCTGCTCAAAATGCCAGAACCAAACGGCACGATCACCGTCCGGGGAGACAACCGAAAATCAGACAACTGCGACAGGGACTTCAACAAGATCTCTGAGTCATTCGGGATGCAGGAGGAGCTCTCAAAGTTAGAGTCGTCAACCGACTACAGCCTTCTCCCATTTATTCAATCAACGGCACCTGACAAGGAGTTTAACAAAAGCAGTGACACAAGAACTCACGAAAACGGTCATCGTATCCACCAACCTACCGTCCGCATAGGAAAGCGTGCTCCTCGAATTCCTCCGTGAGCACTGGGAAATATTTGCATGGTGTCCAGCTGACATGCCAGGTATACCCAGAGAATTCGCCGAGCACGCACTTGAAATACGCCCCGAGGCTAGACCAATAAAACAGTCCCTCCGGCATTTTGCGGAGCCGAAGCGCAAGGCCATCGGCGAAGAAATCAACCGACTCCTCGCAGCCAAGTTCATCCGCGAAATTAAACAAGCCACCTGGGTAGCAAACCCTCGTGCTTGTGCCGAAGAAGAACTCGAAGGTGTTGCGCATGTGCGTAGACTTCACCGCCCTTAATAAGCACTGCCCAAAGGACCACTTTCCCCTCCCGCGCATCGATCAAATCATTGACTCGACCGTGGGATGCGAACGTCTGTGTTTTCTGGATGCCTACTCAGGATACAACCAGATACACATGAAGCAAGAGGATGAAGAAAAAACGGCCTTCATCACACCTTACGGTGTATTTTGCTACACCACGATGCCCTTCAGCCTCAAAAACGCGGGTGCAACTTATCAAAGGTGCATGCAAGCCTGCCTCAAGGACCAAATCGGCAAAAACATACAAGTGTACATCGACGACATCTTCATTAAGTCAAAGGTCAGAGCCACGCTCCTTGACGACCTAGCCGAGACCTTCGCAGCACTCAACAAGTACCACATCAAGCTCAACCCGATGAAGTGCGCATTCGGGGTACCCGCTGGGAAGTTGCTCGGGTTCCTCTTATCCGCCAGAGGCATTGAGGCGAACCCAGAAAAGATAAAAACGATCCTGTCAATGGAGGAGCCAACTAACCTCAAAGGAGTCCAGCGACTGGCCGGTCGCATCGCCGCACTCAGCAGGTTCATCAGTAGATTAGGAGAAAAGGCACTTCCGTTTTATCAGTTGTTGAAGGAAGTTGACAACTTCGAGTGGACAGAAGAAGCTCGCCAAGCATTTGTCGAGCTCAAGCAGACCCTGTCAACAAAACCGGTCCTAGTGGCACCTCAGGAGAAGGAGCACCTGTACCTGTACCTAGCCGCGACTAGACAGGTAGTCAGCTCGGTGCTAGTCGTCGAGCGCGCAAAGGAAGGAAAAGTACATGGTATTCAGTGCCCGATTTATTATGTCAGCGAAGTACTGTCGGCTTCCAAGCAGCGGTACCCACATTATCAGAAGTTGGCGTATGGAATATTCATGACAGCACGTAAGCTCAAGCACTACTTCACTGAGCACCATATCACAGTACTGACGGATGCACCCTTATCAGAGATACTCAACAACCCAGAAGCAACAGGACGAGTAGCCAAATGGGGAATTGAGCTATCACCCCTAGATATCACCTATAAACCCAGGGACTCACTCAAGTCCCAATCCCTGGCAGACTTCCTCGCAGAATGGACAGAGACACAGACTCTGAGCCCTCTAGACTCTGAGCCCTCTAGACCTATCCGATTCCTGGATCATGTACTTCGACGGGTCAAAGAGGCAAGAAGGAGTCGGCGCGGGAATCGAGGGCGTCGCTCCGTATTTTGTGCAACGAGTGGTCAGTTCGCCGCTGGGCTGCCGTGTCAAATGGTCAAGGCTCTGACAATGGCCACCAGTGTCACGTCCCATCTCACGCCTAGAGGTAACATCATCCATGACGTCACAAAACCTCCGGCTCCTACTTTCTGTTCTAAACTCAAAATCATACGACCGGGCCCCGGTCGACTATATCCTAGGCAGGTTCCACCCACTTACGGGTCGATAATCACATTTGACAAGTTGCGTTTCCCCAGGTTGCCTCCGAGGCAAAAGATCTCTGGATGCCACGTTTACGACGTGAAGGTAAGCCCTGTAGATCCGCTCTACTGGCCTGGGAGCCGCCTCAGACTGCGGTTACTCAGTAATTTTCCGTACCTACGGTACGAAAAAAATCCCGACAGACGCATTGGGTACCACACATATTGCGAGAGTCAGATTCTGTAAGGCCTCCGCGGCGTGAATCTGGCTACACTTGCCTTTCCGGGTTCGAGTCCGGGGACTCAAACTTGATGTAGCTTAGCGTTGTTTTGCCCGAGTGCAGTTAACTGGACCCGATCCGTCGAGTGCTCCAGGCTCGCTAAAGCAATATCCCCACTAGTCACAAAAAGGCATGCTCCGATGTATTTCCGAACTCGGGTAACGATCTTCGGTTAATTCGAAGACTGAACGAAAATGACGTAATTGTTGGATATTCGAGTTAGAGTCTCCACCCGATTCTACGAATCACCTGAAGACTCGGGGGCTACTGACATGGATATGGATATCGGGTCCCACCTGTCGGGTACCTGGTAGCTGTTACTCGAAAGGCCTGTCGGGTAGCCCGTTTGTGGGACGGCCCAGGCCCATGTGAAAGGCGGTGCTAAGTTTTCTTACTAAGCAAGTTAGGTTTAGGGTTACCCCCTAGAATCTGTAACCTACCCGAGACCCAGCCTACTATAAAGGCTGGGAGGAGCCGCCGGGTAGAGGGTACGCTCTCAGATCGCATCGCCACCATAGCCCCTACGGCAAACTTTGTAAATCACGAGATCAACAGAGAATACAGATTTTCCACCTCACCGGGGACCTAAACTCCGGTGGGATCTTGTTCCTCTTGTTAACCGCCGGTGTCACCTACGCCATGATGTTCTCCGTAAACCCAAGTCCCTCACGGAGGGGCACTGCCGAGATAATCCCTCGACAACCTTGACACCAAATCCTAAAATCACAATCATAACATCTCACACATATAGAATATGCGCACATCAAATTATTATACCATGCGCACACTGGTGGATGTACATGTATGTCAAGGGGGCCACCCCCCCCCCACACACCGCAGACTTTGGAGAATCAACAGAGAAAAATTTAGAGACTTGGATGAAAGAATCTAGAGCTTCCCCCCCCCCCCACCCACACACAAAAATACCCACAATACAAATGACGAAAGTGGTCAATGATACAAAAGTAGTTATTTTAATAAAGGAAAGACATACCATTTGAATGACGTGTTAAATCCGCTTATTTACAAGTATTAATAAGAAATTAAAGTCACAACTTGTAAACAATATGTAGCTTGTAGTATGAAGACAATAAGAAAACCATGTTATACTCACAAAAAATGCATGTAAATAGTTATAGACGAGAGAAGTATTGATAATAAAAACATGTGACTAGCCTCACTCACATCTTACAATTTCGCTTCTTGATTTTTTATCTTTTCAAGTGGTGGATTGCATCATCCTTGTTAATAGAAATAACCATTGCTACTGTGGTCGGCCCGTCGACAGCCTAGTACTGACACCCCTCTTGTGGCCGCGTGCAAATTCTTTGAACCAATAGCTTTCTCGCTGCCGTTGCCATAGGGGGTGTCCTTAGTGTCATTCTATACTAGTGGTGTTTGTGTCCTTTTTTGTCATTTGTTTAGATGAAAATTCTCCATGTCTAAGTGTTTTCAAATGCAAGGGTTTTCGTCATTATTTATGGCATACCAATTTGTTTTTCTGAATTTTTTTTGCCTTTTTTTAATAATAGTATGGTTATTTGAATGCTTCATATGCTATTGATACAATGTTACTACTGTAAATGTTGGACCTGTTCGTTATCATCTTGATTAATTAATTAGTAAACTGTATGTTTTCATAACAATAGTTTGCTTGTTGTTTAGTGGAGGTGGTTAAAACACCTCTAGCTTGCACAGATTCTTTGTGGTGAATTATTCTTTCCGTATAGGGTAGAACCTGCCCATAGCGAGGCAGGCCTATATGGGTCCTTGGTCAGTATTGAAACTTCACTTTAGAGGTTATGTGTGTATATGGTGTTGTGTATGTCTTTATGTTATTTCTTTTCCTTGAAATGAGGTAAAATATTTGGCTTTTCATTGATATAAGTAGAAATGAGTTGGCTAGTTTATAAGGGAAACTGCCCAAAAACACCGATATAACACAAAACACACCACGCAGGCCCTGAGGCCGCGCCCCACACAAGTCCACGGCCAACGTGCCCAAGCAACCAGGACCGACATCTAAACACCTCAACGCAACATGACGGAGGTCAACATCCGGACCCGCCGCTCCGACATCACACCGGCGCCAAGGCCGCGCCCCCACACGAGTCGATGAAGAAGTCGCCCGAGCGACCAAGACGACAACTCTAATACCTCAACGGAACACGGCGGAGGCGAACATCCAAAGCCATCGCTTCGACATCCACGCCGATCCCAGGACCGTGCACCTCCTAGCCGATGATGAAAAAAGCGACACTGCAATCGGATGAGCTGAACAGACGCCGACACGAGTGGTGAGACTGCACAACGATGCCTCCAAGGAGGGGAGCGACGGTCGAGCGCGTCACCATCGCTGGCATCCACCGAGGGCGATGTAGGGTTTTCACCGAAGCTCACCAAACCCGTCATCGTGTGCACTTGCCCATCACAGCCGAGTTTGCCCATCATCTCCCTCCACTCGCCCCTCCTGGCCAGCGGGACATCCAAGGAGAGGCCCCAAGAGGTAAGCGACGCAAGAGTGCCGCCATCGCCCGATCCCGAGAGGGATCTGGGTTCCCCCTGGAAAAACCCAGGTAGAGTGTCGAGAGCACCGTCACGATGAGGCCTTCAAGAAGGACATGACGTAGAAGGGTGTCGTCGCCGTCGGTCCCAACTGAAATCCAAGGCAAGGCTTTCTCCTGGTGGTGAGTCGCAAAACACCCACCCGCTCTATGGGGACTGGCCAGACCACTACCTCCAACCCGCACACAGACCGCCAGCCTGATGCGCCCGACGATCTGAGGTCACGAACAAAACTAGGTGCCGGGACCCATATCCACCTCCCGTGGAGCCGCCTTCTAGGTCGGCACGATTGAAATCCCTTATGTTGGATTTGGTGGTTATAAGAACTTGTTGTGACCCGCAGAGTCTATTGACATGATTTAAACCCCTTATGTTGTATTTGGTGCTTATAAGAACTTGTTGTGACATGCTTGACATATGTGTCATCTAAGCAAGCTTTCAGATCTGTTTGTTTTAACAATTTCTAAGGGCTTGTTGAATTCATAGGGTTCTCAAAACAAATGAATAGGAAAAATTGTAGAATTGGAGGTGCATGTCCTAGTGAATCATGTTAGATTAAGAACTTAGAACTACACAACTTTAAATCAAATAGTGATTAGCACTACACGAAAAGAAACATTCGCACCAAGGGATTTGGGTGGATGAAAACTTTCGATGAAAATAGACTTCAAAAAGAAAAATGTATGGAAAAGTTCGATCGTAGGGATTTCAATCATGTGAATCAAATGATTTATATATAAAAACAATCGAGGGTCCAAATCATTTTGAAATCCTATAAATTTCCTGTGTATCAAAGGAGCTAAAAACAATGGGATATTACGTTCCTATTAATTTCATTTTGAATTGGTCAACAATTGATCTTCTTTTAGCTGTGACAACTAAACCGTGAATTGAAAGTCTTAGCACTAAGAGTTTCGTTTCTTTCTTAGTTTTTTTCACATGCGTAACAAATCAAATGCAACCAAATTCTTCCCTTCCTGTTTTTTGTTTTCTTATTTTTTAAATTCAAAACTTCTAAATATTTGGAGATATTTGTAACACATTTTTCCTAATTACAATTAAAAAATCATAGTAACTTTCCAACTATGACTCCAAATAAATTCAGACCAGGTTCTAACAATTTATACTTCGGGGAAAAAAATTGATTACTTCAAAAAAAATGTTTGTTCACATACATTTCAAAATCGAACAAAACTAAATTCCACAAATTTGTAAAAAAAAAACACTGCATTTGAAAAACCAAAAAAAATGATTAGATCAATATTTCAACAAAATGCAAATTTATTTGCTCCAGCTATGGCTGTATTTAAAAAAAAGAAAAAGTTTGTTTATATACATTTCAAAATCAAACAAAACCAAATTCCATAAATTTGGGAAAAAAACACTGAATTTGAAAAAACAAAAAAAATGATTAGATCAGTATTTCGACAAAATGCAAATTTATTTGCTCCAGCTATGGCTGTATTTTAAAAAAAAGTTTAATTAGGTAAATTTCCAAATAAAATGAGACCAAATTCCATAATTTCGAGAAAAAAAACAAAAACAAAATAGACACTACATTTAAAAACAAATTTTTGATTAGATAATTTTCCCCACAAAAATGCAAATTTATTTACTCCAATTATGGTTTGCTTCCAAATTGAATTAAATAAAATTGTTTGCTTACATACATTTTCAGAACAAATGAAACCAAATTCCACGAATTTGCAAAAAAAAAAAATAGCCACTGAATTTGGATTTTTTTTATTAGATCAACATTTCAACAAAATGCAAATTAATTTGCTCTAACTATGGCTTGCTTCTAAAGTGAATATGCTAAACATACATAACTTCCTAATTTTTCCAATTTTGAAATTCAAACAACTTAACGATGCAAACTTTTCTTCATATTGAACATATTAAAATCCAAGAACCTTTCAAATGTGTACATTTCAAACTTTCAATTATTTAGACCTAAATTAACTACACGTATGTCTTGATGATGTAACAACCAAGATAATCAAAAATATTTACCAAGTTCCTAATACCTTAAGTAATCATCAATCTCAACGCATTGACAATTCACACAACCATAACACCACCTAAAAAGTGATAAAACAACCAAACAAAAAATAATATGATGTCAACGTAGTATCACTTAAACGACCAAACGAAATTAATATAATATGAACGTAGTACCGCAAATTTCCACACTTAAAAAAAAAGGATATTTTCAATTTTGAATTTTACCACACGGTCCATATGACTAAATTCCAGATTCGAAAAAACTTCTAAAATTTCAATGGCTTCCAAATTCAAGCATTTGAAAACGAACAAAAAAAAACAATATACGAATAGCTTCCCACTTTCACCAATTTAAAAAAACACATTAATTTCCAGACGATAATATTTGACTACATCAGACGAATTAACGTAAATGATATCCTTTTTTTAAAAAATATGTTTACAAAAAATGTTGCATTCCTAACAGGTAGGACCATTTTACTAAAACAATTTGCATAAAATAAAAAATGTTCAAAAAAAACAATATTTTCAAACATATCCACCTAAAAAATATGAATAACATATCCGACCGATCAGAACAAATAAATACTTGCTACTTATGACAAAAAAATGTTTTTAAATCCCAAAAATGTATAATATTAAAAAAACAAAAATCCCTTCCTCTACATATGTTAAAGGTAGATTTTTCCACAAATGCTTGATTACATGAATAATTGCAGAGAATACAAATTCATATCAGCTAATTATGGATTGAATTTCAGATGCACCTAATAAATTGCAAAAAAAATGTATTTCCTCTAATTATTGATCTAAATTAAAAATCTAATAGCAATCAAATAGGATAATATTTAGAGATTCAAACTCTCCACACAAATAATTTCTAGACGATAATATTTGACTACATCAGATGAATTAACGTGGACGATATCCTTTTCAAAAAAATATGTTTACAAAAATGTTGCATTCCTAACAGGTAGGACCATTTTACTAAAACAATTTGCATAAAATAAAAAATGTTCAAAAAACAAAATTTTCAAACATATCCACCTGAAAAAATCTGAATAACATATCCGACCAATCAGAATAAATAAATACTTGCTTCTTATGACAAAAAAATGTTTACAAATTCCAAAAATGTATAACATTTCAAAAAAAAATGCCCTTCCTCGAAATATATTCGAACGCCAATTTTTTCAAAATATATAAAAATGCTACGGAAAGAAAAAATATTTACTATTTTTGCAAAAAAAAAATGAACTTAACTAATTGGAAAATGCTTAGATTTGGATAACTACATACAAAATATTTACCAACATTTAAGTCAATATACCAACATTCCATAAAATATATCGAAAGTGCTAAAAGAAAAAAAGTTACATACTTATATCAACTTACAAAATATATTCAAACATTTTCCATTTAGCCAAAAAATTTACCACCATACGAATAAACATTCCCCAGGAAAACAGGAATCAAATTCAAATGGATTTTCTAATTCAAATTAAATATTGACTTCGAAATACAAATATGTTCGAACATTTCAAATCACTAAAGACTTCAGTAACATACACAATATATTAAAAAAAAAAGAAACTCACCAAAAAAAAATGCTTCTATTCATACCAAAATAAAAAACATATTCGAACACTTCAATTTGGCTAACATTTTGCTGAACAACAAAACAAAAATATTGTACAAAAAAAAAACACCAAGGGCGTGGCGTGACGCCACGCCAAATTCAACTAGTAATAATAAGGGGAAGCTGATGAGCTGCTGTCCGATTAGGTGTGCGCATTGTTGTCTCTTGTCCAACTTCGCCAGTACATTGGTTTCTTTTATGAGCTATGTATAGACTGGTAAACCGTTGTTGTCTCCTGAAGCAAAAACTTATGTCCAACCATCGTTGTCGCCAGAAGTTCTGTAGACCAGTTGAACGGCCAGGATATGTTTGGTACCAGTGCGCCCCGAATTTTTCTGGTCCAGGAACAAGTCATGTGGCATAAAACCGGCCTCAGAAATAATAATATAAATTGATTTTTCATTTTGGGTGTTTTAATTCAAAAAAATACTCAAAATCTGCGCTCTTTTTAGCCTAGGATTCTGACGTAGCATCATGCAGTGACATGGCAGAAATTCATGGTCACGTGCTTGAAGAACAGAATGAGTGCATGGTGTACATATCTGTGCTCGAGTGCTGGTGCTTGGTGTACGCTTGGTACTGAGACGAGTACATACCTCTTCAAAACTTTCATACTCATCTAGCACACAAGGGTTACATGTTAGTAATAAAAACACATGTTACACACTGGTGGTGCGGTGAATGTACCCTCTTCAATTGCGCTAACCGATTTTTGATTATCATGTATTGTAAGGTGTATAGTTTGTTTATCATGTACTCCCTCTGTTCCTTATTATAAGGTGCGGTGACTATACCCTCTAGAATTGCGCTAACCGACTTTGGATTAACAAAAAACTATACATATTATAATAAAGAACGGAGTGAGTATCATAAGTAAAAGATGTATTGGACACAAAGAGAGGGGGAGAAAGTAGTCCTTGTGTCATGTCATAAAAGGAGAAGGATAGTTGATGATAATTATAAAAATTGTCATCATGGCAACATGTTTTTTTTTACTCAAACCACGCAATTTGGAAAGAACAAAGATACTCCTTCTCATCCGAAATATGTGTCGCTAGTTGTCCTTAGGAACTATATGTGTTTAGTTGTTTTGGTACGACACTTAAAGCGGATCGGAGGTAGTATCTAAGATTTTGTTAGCTCCTCTTAAACCAAAGAGGCCGTTTTTAAATATAAAAAGTAGATGCCTTTTTTTAGATCTTCCAAAGAGGCATGTATGTGTTTGGTTCCAGACATTGGGATTTTTCTTAGCTTTCTCATTACGCTATGCTAAATCCAAGGCCTTACTACGTTCAGCCCACACACACACGACAATTCAGAGAGTGTGAGTTTGAAACTGTTTATGCTTGTGCATAAGCCGGTTGTCCAGATCTAAAGTGTAAATGAGTTACCGAGAATTATAACTAAAATGATAAGATTTTTTGTTAGTTGTAAGTTCTATCTATTCTTCGAGACCATTGGGCTGCTCGCAGGTATCCGACTCAGTCTATAATTTAATAGATTAGTACGACTATGTTCTGTTATCTTCAAGTCTTATTTTTATGGACATTATATTTCTATTCTATATATACCATGACATCGAACATTTTCACAATGACGTCACTGAAATTGATACGAAGATCTTCAACAACTATTGCATAATTTTGCAGATAATGCAAAACATTATGTAAAGTTGGCAATAAATATCAATATATGTATAAACTAATGATATGGAAATGTACAATCAATGCATAGATTTTTGGATATCCTACAATCGGTGATAGAAAAAAGTTGTTGTGTAGGAGGAGTGATTGCTTATAGTAGTTGCAGAAAAGAACATATTTGTGCACAAGCGTCCCAATTGATGCAAATAACAGAGTTATGTCGGAATTTATTTTCATAAGAAAAACATATTAAGCTATTCCGGAAATCACTATCTTGGAAAATTAGAAAGTGAAAGGATTGTGACTTGTCAGTGGCCGGTGAATGGGCATGGTGGAGGATGGAGGCAAACGAGGGGCGACGACTGAGGGAGAGTGGATTTTTCACCCAATCCGAAAGGCCCGGCGTTAAATTAATTACATCACCATCGATGAAAGTGAGCTAGAACCCAACTTACAACACATATCAACACACTCGTTGTGTGAATATCTAGGGTTTACCTTTCCACAACTATATCAACACCCAAGGACCCTTGACACTAACCACGGCCACAAAGTGGACGCAGCAATATGCGGTCCCATCAATCTATGACCATAAGATAAAATTAACGAGTCGAAGTTGGACAGTTAAATCAAATGGTCAAAGAGCAAGGTGTAGGTAAATCTGACTGCTGCGCAAAAACGAGAAGACATGTAGTGTAGCATATTTTAAAAGAGTAATTTATTTTGGCCATTCATTTGGATATGTTTTGGATGTATTTGCATAAGTTACCACGATGGGTGGTCTCATATGTTCTGTATGGACGAATGAAAAAGCAATAACAAACACGTGTCCATGAAAAAAACATTGAGTGGTCACATGGTGTTGTCCGTAGGAGTTTGCTTGAGAGAGAGAGAGAGAGAGTAACACGTAATGTATAACATTGTATGACCAAAGCCACTTCTCAATTTTTTAATTTACTAGTAAAATGCCTGTGCGCTGCTACGGGGAATTCATCGGCGTAAGACAATAATTTCATTGCAAAAACAGTGAGCCCATAAAGATACATTTGTTGATAAATGGTGGAACATTCTAAACAAATAAAATATGGTTAGAATAAAAAGTTCACACCGTCCATCATGACGTGTCATATATCAAATATTACAAAATCCTCATCAATCCTATTTTTTTGGAAATTGCTAACACGATTTACAAATTACTCTCAGACAATTCATATCGATTGAGCTATAATAATTTTCTAAAGGACTAACTGAATGTGATTATTAGAGAAACCAACTTAAGCTCTCTCCGGTGGTGCGTCTAGCGCTGAGAGAAGGTACTCCCGCCCTGCTGTAAGCTTGCTCCGGTGATGCGTCTAGCGCCGAAAGAGGGCGCGTGGAGTTTTCGTGTGCGTTGGTGTAGTTTCAGGTCTGTCTTTTTTGATCTACGAGTCTCATCTTTGGCGATGCTTGCTGCTCTAGTTTTCGTGTGGATGATTATCAATAAATCCCCGGAACTTTTCGCAAAAAAAAAGAACTTTACAGCATTTAAAATTAATATCACATTTCTACAAAGCTTTCAACGTATATTGAACTCAAAAGTGGTTAAATTATTACTCCCTCCGTTCCAAAGTGGCTTATAATATGGAACAGAGGTTGTATTAGAGAGCTTCTTGGTGACCTTTAGAATGGCACAAAAATCTTAATATTTTCTCAATTACAACACCAATGGTAGGTAAAATTACACAATAACAGGGGTCAACAAAAAATGCACCGTCTAGCAAGCATTACTACTCTTATTTACAAAAAGAAAATAAAAAAATCAGCAAGAATATCCCCGTGTCCCGCTCCCCATCTCTTCCAGTTCCAGCTCTCACTCAGCTGCACCCAAGTCCTCACCTGAAGCCCCTCTCAAGCTCCCTCCGTCCCTGACCATTCTTCTCCTTCCCCCCTCTCTCCGATCCGGTCCCGGCCATGGCTACCCTCACGAGCTCCCTCATCCCCCACTCCTCCGCGGGGCCCGCCTCCGCCCGGGTCACCGCCACGGCCGTCACTGAGATCTACAAGCCCGCAGCCATCGTCGCGGAGAACGGCTTGTTCGTGTCCACTCACACACCTCATCCTCCTGTGCCCGCATTTCAGAGTTTGCGCGAGGCATCTCCCTTTGCTTTCGGTCTCGCGGGCCGCCTCCTCGACGGCCACCGCGCCGCCATCCGCTCCTCGTCCTCCGCCTCCCTCTTCGAGCGCTGATTCGGCTCCGACCTCCCTCCACACCTCCCCACGCCTTGTCGATCCGCATTGGAGCCTCCCCTGCCCGAGTCGTCCCGTCCAGGTAACCATCCTGCACATGTGCCGGCAAGCAATACTGATGAATTAACCTAGTTGTAGTGGTAGAATGTGGCAGGACTAAAATATATAGAAGGTAAAGCCATCAGATAATACATGGTAAATATTCTTAAAAAAAGATAATACATGGTAAATGAAACTTTTAGTGATTATAGGTTTATCCTATGTGCATTCATACATGAAACGTTGTAACTTGTCAAATACATGTAAGTATGTTTTATGATGCGTGAGTGGTGTAATGCCGATGTAATAACCATATTATATCAGGATGAATGAAAATAGTATCGACTATCTTATGTCAAACTTAAACGAAGCAATGGCTATTGTTGTGAAGCCTGCTCGTCATATCAGGGATGAAGACATGACACTGATATGGACAAGCAAAGACGACATGGAAAGCGTGTTTTCCAAGGAGAGGGATCACCAAAGAAGCAATAGCTTGTGAGCTAGCGTATGTAGTAGTTTTCGTAACCCCATAGTTTGAAGGATCGATAGTTTAGTTCAGGTTGTCTTACAGACTGGAAACATTCTGTTAGACATATGAGATCGACCAAGTGTTAGCTTACGAGATTCTCCAAACCAAGTACAAGGTAATGATATGAGTGCGATGTGGAGTAGCTACCATGACGACTACTCATTTCATTCGCTTTGCTATGAGGAATGGTAATTCTTAGTGACATACCTATAAGAGAGACGACGTGGATAAGCCTGAACCAACAGAATATTACAACCCTATGTGAGGCAAATGTTGCCGAAAACGTAAGATATCCGGGGAGGATAAACCACAGGTTTTGTGAAGAAGAGAGATCCAGCAATAAAAGTTTTGACCCACCATGAGAGTTTCGTTAGAATTGACGCTTTGTTTGTACTGAAGGATGTCAACATAGAGAAGAAAGATGGCCCGAGACATCGATGAAAGACATAATATTTCAAGCCATCTTGAAGAGACACCACCTATTGTAAATGAAGACTATGATAAAAGGATCCAAGGTATTATTTAAGGATCAATGAATCACCAATTCCTTACGAGGAGCTGGTACATGTTATATAAGTGGGTTTAGGAAGATGAAGCACAACTTCAAGAGCTGAAGATATAGTTGACTCCAGTGTGACGACAAGATTCACCGATTGACCCAGCCCCGAAGGAAAGAGTTCAAGATTGCCTACAAAAGTTTCTTTTAAGGGTGGTAGCCCACCCAGTTGCCTAAAACCCGGATAACCGAACCCATCTTCCTTTCTAGCCTCTCCGAATCTTGGGGACGAGATTCCTTTTAAGGGTGGTAGGTTTGTAACATCCCAAATTTTGGAATGTTTTAAAAATCACAAAAATTTAAAACTTTTATTAATAATTAAATAAAGTCTCCAAAAATCAAGAAAAGCTTTTATAGAAGATTGTTTTGACATCTTCAAAGTTATTTAAAATTAAATATTCTTTTATTTTCCGATCTCAACTTTAAAGTTTTGGAAATAAAATATTTAAATGAGTTTTCGAACAATAAGTTCCACTTTGGATATTTGGTTTTCAAATAAATAATATGGGGATATTATAAACCCTATTTCATTTGAGAAAATAATTTAAATACTTTTCCAAGCTTCGTTTTATAAAAATGTTTTATCTTAAATTATTCTAATATGAAAATGAGTTATCATTTTGAATGATATTACTCATATTATTCCCTGGTTTTTATTTAAATATTTTGGGATATTTATAAAGCCTAATTTGGAAAATCCCCAAATAGCCATATAAGGTAAATTTGACCAAAAGGGTACTTTGGTATTTTTTTTTGTTTTGACAAAAATAGTTTGTAAATGTCTATTTCGAATATTTGGAATTTTAAAATTTTTTACATTTTTATTTGACTTGATTTGGAGGGCTAAATCAAAAATCATAAAAGAAAACAGAAAAAAAATGATGACATCATGCTGACGTCATCACCATCAAGCTCAGACGTAACGCGCGCCCGTGCTTCAAACTCCATGGCTTCCTACCTTCCCACTTTGATTCTGGGCGTTTTACTCCACCAATCGAAGTGCCGTTTGTTCCTTTACGAAGCCCTCGATCTCCCCTTCCATTTGCCCCAAAAGCCCTCTCCGTACCGCCCCCAGGCCGGCGAATTTGCTCGCCGGAGCTCCGCAACGCCGCCACCTTGTTTCTCCATTTCCGGCCGACAAGGTGCGTCCCCGCGGCCGATTCTTGGACTAATCTCTTCCCCATGACCTAGCGCACCTTCTAATACCCTCTCTCAATTTTTCGGTGCAGCCAATCGACGAGGACGAGGTCGACCCGAGAGCACCGCTCGCCGCCGTCACTCCGGTCGCCTCCAGTCACCGTTCCCGTACGCGTTCGAGCACGCCATCACCTCCATTCGCTTCGCCGTGCCGTGCTGCAGGTCGTCGTCTCCTCGCCGAGCTCGGGGGAGCACCGCAGCGCCGTCCCCGACGTTCCCGTCGTGAAGCCGACCCGACGACCACCTCTGTGTTCCGTCCCCGACGGCCGTGTCCGTCGTGCTTCCGACCGTTCGTCTCCGTCCGTGTATCCGTGTGTGTCCGTCTTCGTGCTGCTGACCGGGTCGTGCCCGTGTACGTTGCCTGTCGTGCTTCCGTTTGTTCCCGTCATTCTTCAGTTTGTCCCCGTCGTGTGTGTTCTCCGTGTCGTGGATGCCTCCGTGCTCCGTCCGTTCCTGACGCGTCTCGTTCCCGCTTCCGTGTCTGTGGCCTGACGCATGTCACCGCGTTCCCGTTTCTCGTTCTCGTCGTGAAGGCTGAGTATCCGATGCCATAAACCCCGAAGACCAGAGCCGCCTAGATCTTCCACGACTCCGTGCACGACGACCGCGAACGACTATCGACGACCGTACTACGACGATCCGAGTACGACTACTTCGACGTTATGTTGTTATCCATGTTTAATGCCATGTTTGTATTATTTGTTTTGTTGTATTGTTGCTTATTGTCATATGTTTGTATTGTATAGATTGAACGGAGAGCTAAGTTGAAATAGAGTGTGTGAGCAACGACAAATTCCAAAAGACAAGTGCATACACCCTTTCATGAAAGACCTACTATTTTATTATAATTGCATGATAGACTATTTCAGTAGTATGCATGATAGGTGTACTACTATATTGCTATGCAGACCTGTTTAGTATATCACCTTTTATTCCTGTTGATTTAGGAACCCATTAACTTGGTAGAAGTTAGAATTGCAATGCTGAAATGTTTTATTATAGTATGGAAGGATAAAAATTCTACTAAGTTAATGAACTATCTGGGTGGCAATTGGTATTGCTTCGGAAGTTGATAGTTGAGTGGCTGCTCAAGCTCATTTAAATGAGTGCACCCTGGGTTAGACTCAGGCTCATTTAGATGAGTGAACCTGAGTACGTACACTTGCGAACGGCCACCCAGTAACAAAGAGATTTAAGTCACTCCAAGTTTAGATTGCTTCCAGTGCAGCCACTTGATATTATGGCTCTGTCTTGACTAAGTAAGTTCTAGGAACCTGATTCCGGCAGATTTCAGCTGATGAACCCCTGGTATGGGTCTGCCCAGAGGAACAGGGGACTGTTCCCAAAGGTCTCATCTCAGTCTTCTCCTTTCCTTTCACTAAATGAGGGTTAAGGTCTGAATGGGTTGTCTGAGTCTCGTGGTGAAAGTGCACAACCTCTCGAGAGTGTAAAACTATGATCATAGCCGTGTCCCCGGTTACGGACAATTCTGAGCAGCTGGACAAGGATGTCGATGGAAAATCTCCTCATTCCAATTTCATAAATAAAATTTGATGGGTGAACAAGAGTAGAAGAGACACTGGTTTCATGCCGGTTCGTCTTATAGAAAGTTGAGAAATGAAAAAGCTTTATGAAAAGTAGGACAAATTTGGCTTTATGCAATAGCCTTTAACTCCACCAGCCAAACATGCATATAGATTTAGACTTACCATTTTATATTCCACCAAAGTATCACTTGCCGGCCTGTCACAAGGTATTGACCCAAATTCTCTGGGCTGCAACGTTAATGTTGCAGGTTATTACGATGACGAGTGAGGACGTCTACCTTTCGAGCTCGCAACCAACATGAATGCCAGTGGCACATGAAGATGATAAAGCTCTATGTGCTACTTATGTTTCCACTGCCAAACTTTGCATTCAAGCTAGCATTTGGCTATGCAATTTGTAAAGAATATTTTATTTATGGATCTCGCGATGTAATAATTATTTGACATTGATGTATGGTATTACATCTATTTGTGAATTGCTATCCATACTCGATCCAAGGAATAGCATATTTCACAGAATGTCATTGCTTTTCTAAGCAAGGGCGCTACAGATGGTATCAGAGCGTAATGTTGCATGTATGCTCGAAAACCTTAGGTTTGGATTAGAAATAAGAATGACCATAGGAACAAAAGTTATTTTCTTCTTGTCCAAATCTTTTCTAATATCTTCTTGTAACCTTCTCAACTAATTGCTTTCTAAGGAAGAGATAAACTAGACCACCATTTTACCCTAATAACGTTGGTTACATGAAGTACTAGTTGTTGCTTGAGATGCGATCTACGGAGCACTTGACTACGGCAGTACTGTACTTGCAGCCATGACTAGACCATCACGCCACACGAACAAGTGGTGCAGTAGAGATGGTGGCAAACGGCAAGTACTTGTGTGCCCCTGGTAGCATCAGTGTCCGGCCTAGTAGTAGTGTGGGGTTAACTTGCTGATCGTCTCATGTTTTTCTGTCTGGGTTCGAATCGACCCGGCACGCTCCTACGGTCCGTCGGTCGCTCTCTCCGGCTCGTCGGCTGCATGTAACAGCAATTGTCCCAATCCGTTCATTCGGCCAAACGGCCTCCAGCATCCAGGCAACCCCATTACCGGAAGGTCCGGAACACAGCGAGGCGGCCCGGTGACATCGATACGTGAGAAGCCACCACCGTTGATACGCTACGTGCGCGTCAGTGCTGATCCGCCCTGCCAACGTGGTGAGGCCGCTGCGACGATCTTGTCGTTGCCCGGCTGCCGCTTTACGGCCGGATACACTCATCCGCGCAACGCGGAAATTTTACAGGTAACGCTACCTACCGGTGCACTTTTTACCGTTGCGGAGCGAGGACGTACTACATGTATGTAGCGCCTTCTCTCTCTCTCCGTTCTCAATCGAGATCTCTCCGCTACCCGTGACGAACTGGGCGAGGAGATCCCACCTGTGCAAGGAAGAAGGTGTACTGGAGGAGCGGCACGCGGCCCATGGCCAAGACCGCCGCCGTGGCAAGGGCACCTCCATCCTGGCGCTCCTCCCCACCCCAATGGCGCTCTTCCCCGGCAGGCACCGACGATACTCCTGGCGCTTCTCCTCCTCAGCCTTGCACAAATAGATACAGCCCACGCCGTAGCCTCGATCCAACGTGCGTGCACCTGCAGCACTACTCAATTGAATCATTTCCAGGTGACCTTGCATTGATCTTTTTTTGTGTTTTGTACTATCATTGGTTCCTCTTTCCAGCTACACATCAGACAAGCTTTCTGTCTTTTGCAGGAATAGCAGAGTCCATGGTTTGTAGATCGTTGTGCATATATATGTCGTTTCCTATTTCAGGTTTGTGCATTCCAATGTGAATTAGTGCCCCATTGTGTAACTTCATCACTTGTAGATTCAGATTAAATAGGTATATGTCTACTAGAGCGTATGTATTGGAATGTTTGACTATACAATGTCGCTCCAGGTTTCCAATGCAAACCAAGTGATAATAATCCAAGTCGCTTCAAGTTTCCAATGCTGATTTTGCAAAAAATTCTCTTTGGTAGTTTAGTCTCTGGAAACTATACGAATTGTATTAGTGTTCTTCAATTCGGTACCTAATGCACTAGTGGAAACAGGGGCTTCGGTTTGGCCCTTCCGTCCCGGTTCCCTTACGGACCGGTACCAATCGTGGCACTAGTCCCGGTCATTGGTCCCAGTGCGCCCGCCAGGACCAGTCCCGGTTCGTAGGGGACCTACCGTCCCGGTTCGTGTTACGAACCGGTGACAAAGGGATGCGGGAGGAGGCGACAGAGGTGGGACCAGCCCGGACAATGCACTGTCCCGGTTCTATTTACAGACCGGGACTAATGGAGGGACTTTAGTACCGGTCCTTGTTACGGACCGGGACTAAATATATTCTATATCATCTTCCACCCCCCGACCCGGCCGTGGCCAGGCCGTGGCCATTTTTTAGCTCCGGGTTCATCTCCATTTTCTTAACCCTTGCTCCTCCCAACCACGAGTTCGGCCCCTATTTTCTCCACCAATTGTCAAGTTTGGCGGCACCTCATCTACCCGACGGTTAGCACTCCGGTGTTCCTTTTTAGCTCATTTTGGTGCTACTTAGCAAATTTTATTTTTCTAGTGCTAGCAAGGTGTTTGATGAAATGCCTAAGTAAGAGATTTCATTTTTTTTACATGCAATTTTAGCTCAAATTAAAGTATAATGTATTGGGTTTACAGTTGTCCGGTGACCATCTTTACCATCGTCGATCGCCCGCGCCATCCCGTCGCCGGCACCTCCTCGGTGAGTCTTGTTTTTATCCCTTTTTAACTTATTGATATACTTTAGATGCATGTATATTATCTTACTTTTTTTATATGTATAGTGTGTCATGGTTTTGATATCCGTCCCCGTCGGTCCTCGTCCGGTCTATAACGATCCGGATGTCGTTGTTGAACCGGAAATTCCAACCGACCCTATCATCGAGTTTTTTGAAAATGAATTAATGATTTGAAAGCAAAACTGGAAAGAAGTGAAAATCTCCGTCTCCAAACCCTAGAAGAGAAGATGAAATTGGAGCTCCATATTGCCGACATCGTCGATGAGCACAAGATCAAGATGGATGCAATGCGCTTGAAGATTAGAAAAATTAGAAATTATGCCATTCATAAAGAGGCTTGGTATCATTATGGTGTTGGTTCGATAGTTACCATAGTTGTGATTTTTATCGCATTTGTTGTTGGGCTTAAATTATTTAGATAGTTGTATGTTAGTTTGAACCAATGTATGTTTGTGAGACTATATGTATTACATTTGGTTATTTGCTCTACTTTGGTTTGAATGTGATGAACTTATATATTAATTCACTTTATCACTGTTATATATTGAAGAAATAGTGTTAATGGTTTTTTATATTTTATTTATATAATGCAGATGAGTCAGATGAGTCGGCAATGGATGTACAGTGACCGACGTTATCCCGACTTTATTAATGGCATGCATTATTTTCTCCAAGTGGCTGAGAAAAACAAGCCGCCAAATGGTTTTATTTCATGTCCATGTAGTGTCTGCAAGAATACTCAGGACTACTCTACCTCACAAACCATTCACGTCCACCTGTTTAAGTCCGGTTTCATGACCGGTTATAATTGTTGGACCAAGCATGGAGAAAGAGGAGTTATAATGGAAGACAATGAGGAAGAAGAGGATAATGACAACTATCCTATGTTCACTGATCACGGTGGTACATCAATGGGGGAAGATGAAGCTGAAAAAGAGCCCATTGTTGATGAGCCCGATGACGATCTTCGTCGGGCCATTCTTGATGCGAAGATAAACTGTGGAAGTCAAAACGAGAGGTTGAAGTTGGAGAGAATGTTAGAGGATCACAACAAATTGTTGTACCCAAATTGTGAAGATGGGCAGAAAAAGCTGGGCACCACACTGGAATTGCTGCAATGGAAGGCAGAGGAAGGTACTTCTGACAAGGGATTTGAAAAATTGCTGAAAATAATAAAGAAGATACTTCCAAAAGATAACGTATTGCCCCCCAGTACGTACGAAGCAAAGAAGGTTGTCTGCCCACTAGGATTAGAGGTGCAGAAGATACATGCGTGCATCAATGACTGTATCCTCTACCGCGGCGAGGAGTACGAGAATTTGAATGCATGTCCGGTATGCGGTGCATTGAGGTATAAGATCAGGCGAGATGACCCTGGTGAAGTTGAGGATGAGGCGCGCCCCAGGAAGAGAGTTCCTGCGAAGGTGATGTGGTATGCTCCTATAATACCACGGTTGAAACGTTTGTTCCAAAACAAAGAGCATGCCAAGTTGTTGCGATGGCACAAGGAAGACCGTAAGAAAGACGTGATGCTCAGACACCCTGCTGATGGGTCGCAGTGGAGAAAAATTGACAGAGAGTTTCCGACATTTGCAGATGACGCAAGAAACTTAAGATTTGGTCTAAGTACAGATGGCTTTAATCCCTTTGGAGAGCAGAGCTCCAGTCATAGCACCTGGCCTGTGACTCTATGCATCTATAACCTTCCTCCTTGGTTGTGCATGAAGCGGAAGTTCATTATGATGCCAGTACTCATCCAAGGCCCGAAGCAACCCGGCAACGACATTGATGTGTACCTGAGGCCATTAGTTGAATAACTTTTACAATTGTGGCGCGAAGAAGGTATACGTGTTTGGGATGAGCACAAACAAGATGAATTTGACCTACGAGCATTGCTGTTCGTGACCATCAATGATTGGCCAGCTCTTAGTAACATATCAGGACAGTCAAACAAGGGATACAATGCATGCACACACTGTTTAGGTGATACTGAAAGTATATATCTGGGAAACAAGAATGTGTACCTGGGGCATCGTCGGTTTCTTACGGAAAGGCACATCGTAAGAAGGAAAGGCAAGCATTTCAAAGGTTTGCCAGATCACCGGCCAAAGCCTAGACGGCCTACTGGGGATGTTATATATGATATGGTAAGGATTTAAAAGTAATCTTTGGAAAGGGTCTTGGCGGACAATCTGTTCCAAATGATGCTGACGGACACGTGCCGATGTGGAAGAAGAAATCTATATTCTGGGAGTTACCCTATTGGAAAATCCTAGAGGTTCAGTCTGCAATCGACGTGATGCACGTGACGAAAAATCTCTGTGTGAACCTGCTAAACTTTTTGGCGTGTATGGGAAGACGAAAAATACACCGGAATCACGGCTGGACCAGCAACATATGCACGAACGAGACAACCTGAATGCAGAGAAGTATCAAGGTCCTGCCAGCTACGCTCTTACCAAAGAAGAGAAGAAGATCTTTTTTGAAGTACTAAACAGTATCAAGGTCCCGTCAGGCTTCTCGTCGAATATAAAGGGAATAATTAACATGACAGAGTTGAAGTTTCAGAACCTAAAGTCTCATGACTGCCACGTGATTATGACACAATTACTTCCGATTGCACTGAGGGGGCTCCTGCCGGAAAATGTTCGAGTACCCATTGTTAAGCTATGTGCATTCCTCAATGCAATTTCTCAGAAGGTCATCAATCCAGTAACTCTGCCGGATTTACAGAAGGAAGTGGTCCTATGTCTTGTCAGCTTCGAGTTGGTGTTCCCACCCTCCTTCTTCAATATTATGACGCACCTCATAGTTCATCTAGTCGAAGAGATTTTCGTTCTCGGTCCCGTATTTCTACACAACATGTTCCCCTTTGAGAGGTTCATGGGAGTCCTAAAGAAGTACGTTCATAACCGTGCTAGGCCAGAAGGAAGCATATCAAGGGCTATGGAACAGAGAGGTCATTGAGTTTTGTGTTGATTTTATTCCTGACCTCAAGGCAATCGGGGTTCCTCAATCACGCTATGAGGGGAGACTGCGGGGAAAAGGCACGCTGGGAAAGAAAGCAATAATATGTATGGACGGGCATTCTTATAGTCAAGCACACATATTGGTGGCTCCGTATATCGAGGAACATAAGAATATTCTACGTTTGAACTTCCCAGAGCAATCTAAATATTGGATTGATGAAGAACACGTGAAGAATTTCGGAGGTTGGTTGCGAACACGTCTCTTTAATGACAGCACTGTTGGAGAACAGCTATACTTGTTGGCCAATGCACCATCTTCGACTATATTGACTTATCAAGGGTATGAGATAAATGGAAATACATTTTACACGGCCAATCAAGATAAAAATAGCACCAACCAAAACAGTGGTATCCGCTTTGATGCAACAAACAGCAATGGGCAAAAGGACACATATTATGGTTACATAGAGGAGATATGGGAACTTGAATATGGACATTTTTTTAAAGTCCCATTGTTCAAGTGCAAATGGTTCAACCTGACAGGCGGGGTACATGTAGACCCGAAGTACGGAATAACTACAGTGGATATGCAGAATCTTGGATACGACACCGAACCATTCGTCCTAGCCAGTGAAGTGGCTCAGGTTTTCTATGTGAAGGACATGTCTAGCAGACCGAAGAAAAGAAAAGATAAGCAAGCAGTGAATGCATCGTACGACGTCGAGCCAAAGCGCCACATAGTTCTTTCAGGGAAAAGAAACATCGTGGGAGTGGAGGACAAGACGACATGTCAGAAGATTACAATAAGTTTGATGAAATTCCCCCTTCACAGTGAAAATTGACCAACCATCGCGTTGAATGATGAAGATTGTCCATGGATACGACGCGATAAGAAGAAAAAATGACAGACACGAAGAAGTGTTGAATGATGTTGATGTATTGTGGTCATTTGTAATAATGTATGAGATATTTATTTATCCTAACTTGTTCTATACATATGTGTAATAATTGGTAGAATTTTGTTTTTGACTGTTAAAAAGTTGAGGGTTTTTCATTAAATATTTAAAATGTTAAATATATTTATCCTAACCTCG
>QRDG01000008.1:0-28236 GCA_012064385.1 Puccinellia tenuiflora
CGGTTACGCCAGGCTGGCCGACAGAGAGACGAGGAAAACGGAAATGGATTTGATTCGATTTGGAATTTGGGGATTTCGGTGAGATGAAGGTGGATTTTATTTATCAGTGACCCGAGAGGCGGTTTAGTTGGGGGTGGACTGGTGCGCCTAAATCGGCCCATCTCGTTGGCCCAACTGCTGCAAGGTATATCAATTTCACTACAAAATGATTCTAAAAAACAATACCCCTCCATTTATTATTAAAACCATGTATCTAAATGCATTTCAGTGTGTAGATCCAATAATGTTTTTTAAACATCATATAATAGTGAACGAAAGGGAGTAGTTCAGATAAAAAACAAGTTACGCGTTTATGCAAGTTTTTAGATAATGGAAAGGAGCACACCTCCGGCCTCGATATCAACATAATGTCAAAACGTTAAAGATGCACGCGACTAAATTTTTGCAGCATCACCCTCTATTCTCCACCATTTATCCGGACGACATACTAGATAGTGTTCGGACTGAAACACCCGCACCCAACGAGACCCCTCAAACCTAACTTGGGTATCCGGGCTGGCCGACACCACTCAAACTCAGCTAATATGTTGGGTGGATTGGGGCGGTCCGGACATGCCTGGAAGCGTCCACCATGTCGGTTCGTCCCAGTCTAACCCCACAATATACCGGATCAAAACATATCCATCCTCATCTGCTCCGTTTCGGTCCATTCTACTATCCACTCTCCTTCCCTCTGCTCTACCATACTCGACTACGACAACAGTTCTACCTCCTGACCCCCTCGACGATGAGCTCGACCTCTGCATCGCCATCTGTCGAGGTGAGGGCTCGGCAAATCCCTGGGTCGACTACCCCGGGTTGATTGAGGGGGAGAGAGGTGCGCGCTGGTAGTTCCGTCGGCTGACAAGCAAGGATTTACCCAGGTTCGGCCCCTCGTGGTGAGGTAAAGACCTACATCCTGCTTGTCTGATATGTATAGATGATGTGAAGTTACATGGTGGCCGCAAGGGCAATGGTGTGAGACGTGGTTTCGCTAGGGCTATGCCTATCTGTCTGTTCCCGTGAGGAGTTGCCTATGAGGTGCCCCTGCCTGGCTTTATAAAGGGAGCCAGGTAGGGTTTACATGTTTTCTTGTATTGTACTCCAAGTCGTGCTTCATGGGCTTCTTCGGGCCTGCCAGGTAGGCTGTAGATTGGATCGCACCAGGTATACCAATGATAGGGGACCCGAAGGGTATATCCCCGTCAGTAGCCCCCGAGTGTCTGGTCGATTCGAAGAATCGGGCAGAGACTAAGAGCAGCATGTCGAGCAGGCATAGTCGAAGAAGGTGCGATCGTCTTAGTCGACGGAGACGCAGTCAATGGAGACACAGTCGATGGAGACGCAGTCGATGGAGACGCAGTCGAGGTAGTCGAAGCAGATGCGGGTATGTCGGGTATCACTGTTCCGACGGGTGCGCCGTCTTGTTCCTGAAAGAGACAAGTAAAAATGATTCGACTCCGGCCGTTGAGGGCTTACAGAGGATGGTTTAGTCAGTAACGCTTCGACTGAATATTGATCTCATGCTATCGGGGGCGCGACAGCGCTCCCGATGGGAGTAGCCCCCGAGATTAAGCTGAATTGCTTGCAATTGAGGTTAAACTCAATTTTTCTTCAGTCGAAAAGCCCGCTCCCGATGGGAGTGTCGAAAAGCCCGCTCCCGATGGGAGTAAAGAAGAGACTCGAGTTAACGGAGTCGCAACTGACTTTGCATGACTTACTTTGTACTCAGCCGGTTTGGCTTACTGCTTTGAGTTTTACTCAGCTCATGGAGCTTACTGTGTATTTTTATTCAGCCTGGTGGCTTACTGTGTATTTGCACTTTTCGAGTACTTGCTCGGCCTGACGGCTTACTCGTGTGACTCGAATGCGTTCGAGTGTATGCTCAGCCCGACGGCTTACTCGAATGGGTTCGAGTATATGCTTAGCCCGACAGCTTACTCGTGTGACTCGAATGGGTTCGAGTGTATGCTCAGCCCGACGGCTTACTCGTGTGACTCGAATGGGTTCGAGTGTATGCTCAGCCCGACGGCTTACTCGTGTGACTCGAATGGGTTCGAGTGTATGCTCAGCCCGACGGCTTACTCGTGTGACTCGAATGGGTTCGAGTGTATGCTCAGCCCGACGGCTTACTCGTGTGACTCGAATGGGTTCGAGTGTATGCTCAGCCCGACGGCTTACTCGTGTGACTCGGATGCGTTCGAGTGTATGCTTAGCCCGACGGCTTACTCGTGTGACTCGAATGGGTTCGAGTGTTCATTCAGCCTGGCGGCCTACTTGGTGGACTCGACAAACATATCGAGTATTTGCTTAGCCGAACGGCCTACTGTGTTGTTGGACCTGTATGGCGCAGCCCCCGAGTGTTCGAGTGCGGCCTAGGATTTTCGAGTGGAACCTGTATGGCGCAGCCCCCGAGTGCGTCGGGTGACGGCCTAGGTTTTAACTTAGACCTGTATGGCGCAAGCCCCCGAGTGCGTCGGGTGACGACCTAGGCGAATTTGTTTGTGGCCTGTGCGGCGCAACACCCGGGAGAGCATCGGATGCGGACGAGGCGAGTATGCTGTGGCCTGTGTGGCGCAGCACCCGGGAGAGCATCGGGTGCGGCCAAGGCGATTTTGTTGTCGCAGCGGACCGGAGTCAACGCGCGGAGGTAGTCGACGCGGCGGACCGGAGTCGACGCGGCGGAAGTAGTCGACGCGGCGGACCGGAGTCGACGCGCGCGGAGTGGTGCCGTAGAGGCAGTCGACGCGGCGGACCGGAGTCGACGCGCGCGGAGTGGTGCCGTAGAGGCAGTCGACGCAGCGGACCGGAGTCGACGCGCGCGGAGTGGTTGTAGAAGTTGTCGAATCATGGATGCGATCTTGGCGAGTCGTGGATGTCGTAGTGGACGGAGTCGACGCCGTGAAGTGCGACGGAGGGAATCGAAGCGATGGGCCGGAGTCGAGCGACGTGGTCGACGCTTAGCCCCCGAGTCCCTCATCAGGCCGGCGAAGCAGAGTCGATGATGCAGAGCCGATGAAGGCACTCGAGTCGCGTGTCGAGTGCAGCGATGAACTTGTTGTTGACGAAGCGCCAGCCCCCGAGTGCCGGAGGCGGAGTCGATAAAGGCAAGGCTGCTAGCCCCCGAGTGACGAAGGCGGAGTCAACGAAGGCGGAGTCGACGAAGGCGGGGCCGCCAGCCCCCGAGTGTCGAAGGCGGAGTCGACGAAGGCGGGGCCGCCAGCCCCCGAGTGTCGAAGGCGGAGTCGACGAAGGTGGAGTCGCCGAAGGCGAGGTCGACGAAGGCGGAGTCGACGAAGGCGGGCCGCCAGCCCCCGAGTGTCGGAGACGGAGCCGATGGAGGCGAAGTCGACGAAGGCGAGGCCGAAGCGGGTTATATGTATGATTAAGTAGCCTTATTGATTGCACAAATTAAATATAAGAACGACTTAGCTGTTGAGCACGCGTAGGTCGAAATCATGTGCGGCCGGTTGATGACGATCGCGCTGGAGTTGAAGTCGCCGTACTGCCTCGTGTTCCAGGCTGGACATGTGTATGTACGCAATTAGCGATCCGGCCGGAAAATCAATGCATGTAATTAGCACTCCATCCGTAATCCATGCCTGTGATGGTACTTGGTTTGTATTTCATTTTCTTTATTTCTTGATCCGTATTCATGACTTGTAGCAATCGTCCGTATCAATCTACGGGTAGCTTGTAGCCTTGTATCTATTTTTTTCTTCTTTTGACTTCTTCAATCCGCGTACAAGTTGAATACTAGTTGGAGTTGGACAGCAGAACATATCCGATCGCACGCGTACTCGCTTAGCCACCTCCTGCTTGCCAACCCTGAGTTCCATGTCCAGCGTTTTTGTGCTCGGATCGGCGGACACGAAAGGCCGGCGTGGTCGCAGGAGCTGACTGGGAAGCCGGAATTCGTCACAGAATCGAAGGTGGGGTGGACAACTCGTATGCCGGATTGAAGGGAATCGCCGTCACCGGCAGTCGCGTTGCTTCGACTGGCCGCCGTCTCAACGATCTTGCTTTGGAGCTCGCGCCGATTGAGGGTTTCGGCCAACAGATTGGATCTCCCGTAGCCTGCTCACTGCCGCCATGAGGATGGATCGCGTAACACCAGGCTAGACGCGTTGTGCCGCCGCTGGCTAGATGCGATCTGGTCACCTTTGTCGATGAAGATTGTTGATGATGACGTACGTGTCGAAGTAGATGCGATCTGGTCGTTGTTGTCGATGGAGATTGGAGCCGCCGAAACGTTGAATCCAGCGCGCGTTCTTCCCACAGACGGCGCCAATTGTCGAGGTGAGGGCTCGGCAAATCCCTGGGTCGACTACCCCGGGTTGATTGAGGGGGAGAGAGGTGCGCGCTGGTAGTTCCGTCGGCTGACAAGCAAGGATTTACCCAGGTTCGGCCCCTCGTGGTGAGGTAAAGACCTACATCCTGCTTGTCTGATCTGTATAGATGATGTGAAGTTACATGGTGGCCGCAAGGGCAATGGTGTGAGACGTGGTTTCGCTAGGGCTATGCCTATCTGTCTGTTCCCGTGAGGAGTTGCCTATGAGGTGCCCCTGCCTGGCTTTATAAAGGGAGCCAGGTA
The DNA here is from genome assembly GCA_012064385.1 of Puccinellia tenuiflora. NCBI lineage: Eukaryota > Viridiplantae > Streptophyta > Magnoliopsida > Poales > Poaceae > Puccinellia > Puccinellia tenuiflora. Next base: position 4,634 of record QRDG01000008.1, read on the forward strand.
GGGTTTACATGTTTTCTTGTATTGTACTCCAAGTCGTGCTTCATGGGCTTCTTCGGGCCTGCCAGGTGGGCTGTAGATTGGATCGCACCAGGTATACCAATGATAGGGGACCCGAAGGGTATATCCCCGTCACCATCCGCCACTCGCTGGAGGACACATGCGAATCTTCGAAGTGCTCCACGTCGGCGGCTATCCAAGGAAAATCTAAGCGTTGGTCCGCGACGGCCCAACATCACTCAGTGCTGCCGTCCTTTAGCCGCTAGATGCTCATGTCGTGTCCACTGAGCCTACGACGACTCTCAGATTTCGAGGCATCGTGGCGCGATGCGTCAGACAGAAGTACCAACTCAAGGATAGACCTATAGTTGATTCGCGGATGATGAGGCGAGGTAATTCGTTGGTCACCTTCGTGGAGACGGACGCTCATAGCCTCCGTTGCCACACAAAAATGAAGGCTTTGAAGGACAACATTGACGCATCCGAATGGTTTGCGGTGGAGAAATCAGTTGCCGCCGCCAAAGGGATCAAGTTTGTGCCACTAGACGCCTCACTGGGCCCCCCTAATCCTCATCCTCCTCTTCCGGTAGCTCCTTAGACCCCTCGTACGACAATCCCTACAACGTCTCCGAGAAGATCTACCACCCGAAAGATGATAAGGGGAAGCGATGATTGATGACCACAAGCGCATGAGATTGTAATAGTCTTCGAGGAAAGTATTGAAACCCAAATTTATTGATTCGATGCAACGACAACATAAATTATTTATAAGTCTTAGGTGTAGAGTTGTTAACTGAACCACACCTAGAGAAATACTTGTTTTACTAAATTTATTAGTGTCAAGTGATATGTTGGTAGTAGTAATATGGCATCACTAGAGTGAACGATTGCAGCGAAAGTAGCGTAACGAGAGCAACAATGATGGACAATATAGGCATGTGGGTAGATAATGGACATTTCATAAATAAGATCAATTATGCAATAGTCATAACACAAGGCAAAGATAAAACTAGTCCTAATTTATCCTGTCTATGCCCTTTCCCCACACTCTCCGCTGGCCCTCTCACCAATCGCGGGTCACGTACTACCAGACCACTGTTCCAAACTTTTTCCAAGCCCTTTTCATGCTCTCGGCTGGCGCTCATGGTGCACTAATTCCCCAAACAAAATTTGTGGACTAATACTCTAATCAAGAGCACCTAGATATTCATGAACCTCCTACAATTTTGCTTCTGCCAGCGTAGAAACTGAATAAACATCCAACCTAGTCTCAGCACATTCAGAATCCGTGGCTGTCAGCCCACCTGATATATACCACCCATGACTGTATAAAAGAGAACAATCAGTACAGCCGCCAGTTGACTGAATTCACGCCAACACATCTGCCAATTCTGCAATGGTGAAATGCATCAGTTCTATCGGGGACTCCGGAAGAATCGAGAGGCCAACCTCGTTGCCTCCCTTCTCCAAGCAAGGTAGAGGGTACTTCCATGACCTTCAACTCTTCCAAGGAATCCCCATTACAACTTTCTGATCCAAATTATCCGCCTCCTTTGCCATTATCTTCTTCGGAGAGGTTATCTCGAGCCCCTGGGTCGCAAATGCCCTCTTCTGTAGCACGGGCCTCCCCCGCGACACCCAATGTTCCAGAAAAAACCCAATCGAGCACACCGTCGATCGCAATCGCCCTGAAGGAGCCGATGATGACATCCTCGGGTCCATTGGTTGCACTTGAGAGAACATGGCCCCCGCTATTCATGCTCGCCGAGGTCTGAGGCCTCCCCAACACGATGCTCCCTTGAAACGAATCCACAAAGCAACCTTGAGCCCAACTGCTCTTGTCTTTTCTTCCCCTCCACCCGCGCCCATATTCGAGCCGCTACGCGACTCATCCTCCTCTCGCCAACTTCAACTCCCCTGCCACTACAGATCTGAGAAATTGAGGCAGAAAACCGCTCAGTGCTCGAGAACGACGAGGTGATCACGCGAACGTTGGGAGAGTGTGTTGGTATGACGAGCGAGGTAGCCGCGAACACGTGGCTAGGAGAATCTGCAAACCCCTGGGCGCTATGTGCGGGAATCGAGGCGATTCCGCCATGAACAGTACCTTGGTTAGACCGTTGAAGGGGGGGGGGGGGGGGGGGGAGACGCTTTCCATCTCCTTTTCACCTAGTAAAAGTTCATCCCAAAATTAGAGGGATTCTGTTGAGCAATCACTTTGTTGTTTTTCTTAACGATGTTGGTGTTTATTTTAATTTTTTTATATTGACAATTTGACATCATTCTATTTGCATACAACGGCTTCATATGACCATTCCAATATACTGGTCCAAACTAGTTTCGACGTACCTCATCTCTATGCAGCGTCAACATGATCATATTCTTCACATTACAGATTCGAAGTGCTTATCGAAGATTGTCTTATCCACAATTAAGTCCACCATCTTCTCTAAGAATTTCGGCTTGGTGGTCCTAATGGATAGAATGATCGGCTACTAAGGGCATGCACATGGTTGATAAGGCGACTTTATCTTAATTCCACCACTTAATCTTGATATAGCAATAAGACATGATGTAGAATGGTCGATAAGACAACCTTATCTTTAATAGGCAGGTATTCTAAATTTATGGTGAGACATATTGTTACTAAGAGATCATCTATTATCTAAGAGAAGACACATTTTTTTCCTTTTCCCTCTCTCCAACTCAGCAATCATGCTACGTGGTATGGAAAGTTCATTTGGAACCCGGGCTCCAGGGAGCCCGGTATTTCAAAATTTTGAAAAGCGCATTTTTGTGTTTCAAAAAAATCTGAATTTTTTTATAGATGTTGACAATGACATTTTGCATGACTGTGCAAAATTTCAAACCGATATATTTTGTATTCCGCGCTACACAAAAAAGACAAATCTAGAAAAATTTGAACTGTGCACTATTCACATCTCAGATACAGAAATTTGTCATTTTTACACAGGACAAAATACAAAATATTTCGGGTTGAAAATTTACACAGCGATAGAAATAGTCATGTTCTACATCCACGATTTTTGTCACATTTTTTTTAAACACAAAAATGCGCTTTTCAAAATTTTGAAAATACCGGGCTCCCTGGAGCCCGGGTTCTAAATCACCGCACTCCTACGTGGTATTACTATGATACGACCATTGTACATGTCTTGAGGTGTTATTTGCCGGTGTGGTGGAGACGTGGAGTTACAAGATAGTCGATTCTCTTCATTTACCACTTTCCTCTCTCTCCTACGAAGTGACGCAATTCAAGTTTATTGGATTCTCGTTCAAAAGAACCAAAATAGAACTAAAAAGTAAAAACACATAAAAAAGAGAAGTGTTGTATTCGTAGTCTTAATTGAACGCTGAATGGTAGGCGGTAGCCGTGGCTTATACATTGCCACTGTTAATCCTTGAAGAAAAATACACTAAAAGCTTGTATATGAATCTAGTTATTACAACAGGAAACAAACGTTAACTCCATGTTTTCTGAGTATCGTCACTAGGAGTGGGGCATCATATCCGTGTAGCCGATACTCTTCCTGGTAGTGGGGAAGATCATGAACACCATGCTAGCGAGGAAGCCAGCAGCAAGGGGCAAGTTCACCAGGAGCTCCCTCAAGTCCGGTCCGGCGTCCGGGAACAGACAGAACTGTATGCTGGCGTCGGCGGATGCGACGGCGAGGAACACGAGCGCGGAGAAGACGGCGTGCACGAAGTCCATGGGCGTGATCCGGAACCTGGAGAGGTCCTTGAACACGGCGTCCCGCTCAGGACGCGTGCCGGTGAAGTTGAAGGGGTAGAAGCCCCGGAACGTGGCGGCGCCGTAGTAGAGCCTGCCGTCGCGACCGACGAGGCTGTCCGTGAAGGAGAGGAGAACGCAGGAGGCGGCGCAGACGCCGATGAGCGCCAGGACCAGGTACCGGTTGGCCGCGTGGCAGGTGCCGTGGTTGCTGAAGGACGGCGCCAGCGCCTGGAAGGCCAGCACTGTGCCGGTCGGCAGCAGCTTCAGCAAGTCGGACGCGCTCGACAGCGTCTTGTCCACAGGCGGCTTACTGGCAACGCTCGGCGACGGTGGCGACACCTCGTTAGATTGTTGGGCCGGCACGGTGATCTGCATAGCATTGGAAATGGGATCCATGGCCGATCGATCAAGGTATCCTCAAGAAAAAGTAGAGGCCGGCTGATCGAGGGAGAGATATTGAGATGCTAGCTCTGGCTACGGTGTTATATAGTGCGCGAACGACGAATTATACTTACAACAACAAGCCACCATTTTTCTAGCTGGAAGCTATACCAGATCGAGTAAGGATACAGGCCGGCAGTCACTCGCACATGCATGCGTGGTGGCTCACGTAGTTTGGTCACGGCCACAAGAAACTGCATGCTCGAGAATGCGCCCAGACATCGGCCGAACCCGTATACACCCAGCCCACACAACCCACGATTAACAAACTCTTGTTCCTGCCAGCTGCCCAAGTATCTTTATTGAATATATTTACATATTAATTTTTAAACAGGGAAAGGCCCAGAAGGGCCTAGATGGTGCATTTATAACCACCCGTCGAAGTACATTTTACAGTTTCCACCTCAAGTAAGTCGGAAATAACAACATGTGCACATCCCTAAACAAACGTTGTAAGGGCATGTACAATGCTAGACGCTAATCTGGGCGCTTAAGTGAAAAATTAATTTCAAAAAACATGATTTATCAGCTAAGCGCCCTACCATGCAACGCTAGACGCTTAATTACGGCGGGCAAAACCGTTGTCCCGCTGCCCTATGCGCTCACCACATACAGGAAGGAAAAAATGTTAAGCGCCTGCCGCAAAAACTTGCGTCGACGCCAGGCTCTAAGCGCCCGCAGTTGGGATTTAAAAACCGAACCGCTGTTTCAACGGGGATAACAATCCTAGTGCTCAAGCTAGCGCCCAGCGTTGTACTTGGCCTAAAACGCTATCAAGTCCACCGACATAGTTCGGGAAGACCTAGACGTGGCCGCTAGCTTCGCCACCGGGAAACCTACCAATTGGGATGAAGCTCTCGAGGGTCGCCACCATCTGAAACCTGAAGGTCGTCAAGACGCCGCCAGCCTAAAGCATGATGAATTGCCTCTGGCATCGCATAATGGAGCGGCCGTCAATCGTACATGAAAGTCGGCCACCAATTGCCGAACATCTCACACCTTTTTTCCGAAGGGTATGCGATGATTAATTTGTTACCTTTTCGCCAAAATGGTATGCGACTGGGGGTGGGGTCTTAAATGACCTGTTATGTACCTACTCACTATGGCATTAAGGAAAAAAAACCTACTTGCTCAATAAATTGTAACCTAAAAATGCCTTTACAAGAATATAACTATAACCGTAATTCTTTGTTGCCAATAATTGCTTTGAAAGGAGATTAGGAATAGTAATAATGAAGAGCTGAAGGCTTAGTTTCACATGCTTCCATCTTCTCTGTCATGGCCACCAATAAATTGTTACCGAATACAGTCACATGTTTTTCACCATAGCCTTGACATAAATAGAGGGGCAATGCTACGCGTAGGTCGCCTAAGGCGATCTAGGTCCCTCCCTTTGTCGTTGGATCGCCGTCATGCACACGGACTCAACTCAGTACAATTTTGTAGTGTTGTCCCTAATTTTTTTAGGAATCAACCCGCAACACATAGTAGCTCCACTTAATGAAGGAGTATAAAGCATTTCCCCTAACTTTCACAATATTTACAGAGAAAATGCCATCGTGGTGATTTACCTTAAACATCACAACAAAAATCTGAGTATTACAACAAAATTTCTCAACCATGTACAAAAATATATTATTGCAATAAATATTTTCAACATTTTGAAAAAGGTAATGTGACAAAAATATTGTTAGACAATATTTTTTTGGCTACAAATTGCTTAGCAACAAAAATCAGTAGCCGTTTCAATAAAATCACAAACTATTGCAACAATAAAAATATGTGTTTGCAACAATAAAAAAGTTGCTGAGCAACAAAATTTTTTTGCAACAAATTTATTTACAACAAAAATAATCACCTATCTCAACAAAAATCACCAACGAATACAACAATATTAAAGTGTTCGCATCATTTCGATAGACATGCACAACAAACATTAAAAAAGCACATAACCTAGAGCCAACGTCTAGTATACATCGCAACATCTGACGTGTAATTTCGCAACAAAAAATATACAAGTATGTTACAATTTGGAAGCACGTATGGAACATGAAAAACAAGGAGAAACATAAACTCGTAGCAAATGCCACAAAAACATTCCAACATGGCATGCGTGCTTTCTCAACAAAAAATGTGCGCCTTTGGTACAAATTTTAGAGACGTAGGCAACAAGAAAAAAAAAGTAGTTGTACCATCATCCATGGTGGCGCAATCTCGCCGATTCGGCACCGTAGGCCACGAATTAGACCAGCCGGGGGGCCTGATGACACTAGATCCGACAACACCCAGACCGTTTTCACTACTCCATTGACTTTTTAGTCTCAACTATCAGAGGGATCAAACATTGTTACAGGTGTATGCTAGGAGGGTTCTGTCTTTCAGGTAGGAAATATGCCGACTTGATTTTTACGTGAACACAACAACGTTGCGAAATAGCGAACACCACTGGAGACGGTGGGACGGAACAAAGTAACCCACAACTAACCATGCATGTGTGCATGACCACATTTTATTAGCTGCAGCAAAGCAGCAGCAAACGCTTCATTTTTTTTCTAAACACGGTAGCGCTCCATTCTAGCTGGTTGTTTGCGGACACGGCGTTTCAGGTCACATGTGCAGATGCACCTGTTGAGTAAAACATTTTTAGTGTTTTTTAAGTGTCAAAAAAATCCAAAACAAATATTAGATATACATCAGGACATTTTGTGCTAGCAAAAAAAGTTTCGCGGAGAAAAGACAGTTTTTGTGACCTGTGCAAAAAAGACAAAAAAATATCTCATACAAAGTCATGTCATTTTGGAGCGCTCAGATTTTTTTTTTTTGCACAGGTCACTAAAAATGTCTTTTCTTCGCGATTTTTTTTGTGCTAACATAAATGTCTTGAAGTATACCCAAAAATTTTATTTTGAATTTTTTCTAACATTTTGAAAATTGTTTTTTAAGCAGAGGGTGCATCTGCACATATGTGACCCGATATGGATTTTCGGTTGTTTGCATGCTAGTGCTAGCTACGGACGTCCACATGCGAAACCAGTTGTGGGGGCCACCAACTGAAGACATGCACGTCCGACATGCGGGAAAGTAACAACGCGCGGAGCGACCAGGTCAGCCTATAATAAGCATCGAATTTGCTGTACGATCTGCATCCGACACTTGATATGCAGCGTGGGATGATCCAAGTATGGGATTAGGCACGGCTTGATTTCATCGTCGTACGTGTATCGGACGGGAATCGTCGGATGTGTAGCAGTTCTCAATAAGCATTTAGAGTGCAAAGCAATGTAAGCCATAGGTTTAACGAAATATCACTTGGACAACATAGGCAACTGACATGGCGATAAACCATAATGGCAATAATGAAATAAGAGTACTCCACCAGCAAAATACACGGGAGTAGTCTATTCAAGCCACCAAACGAAATCCTGAAACTAGATAGTCAAGTTGGCGTGCACAGGAGAGGACGGTCTCGTTGACGGCTAATTTTTTTTAAATAATACACGAAATTTATTTAATTCTGAAAATATTACACAATTTTTTTTCAAAAATATTATCCAGTCGGCCTCGCTAAAGCCGACAGGGCCTAGCCGACTAGAGGCTTGTCGTCCTTGTCAAAGACGATAGGCCTAATCGGCGTTGGCAAAGACGATTAGCTAGCCGGAGCAGATCGCCGTGCATGCAGCCAGTACGTCTTACGCCGTGCATGCAGCCTAATCGGCATTGGCAAAGCCGACTAGCAGTCAGCCGTACGCATGCATGCATGCAAAGGCACCTATCGTCTAGCTTGGGTAAGGACGACTAGTACTAATCGTCTTTGGTCAGGACGATTAGTACTAATCGTCTTCGGCCAGGACGACTGGGTAATATTTAAAAAAAAAAAAATTACGTAATATTTCCCGAATTGAATAAATTTCGTGTATTATTAAAAAAATCAGCCTCGTTGACGAGTCCCCGGAGGCCGCAAATATAAGGATGAGAACCATGTCCATGCAACCCCTATGTGTAGAGAAATCATATACACACCAAAAGTGTAAAGAAAAAGAGCAAAGTACTTCCTAAGAATGTAATAACCTTTTTTTTGCGAATCACAGCTTTTTGAAGTCTTAATGATTTGTTTTTGTAGTAATACAGAGCTGCCAGTTTCTTTCCAAATGCACATGAGATCGCTTCCTTCTTTTTCGTCTTTTACAACGATAGTGTGCATCATACCCGAAGACCAATGGAAATCAAACGAGACCTCTAACTCCAGTTAATCGATGAACTTTTACTGGGTACTAATTACTAGTAAATATTACCGTTGCAAAACTTTAGAGTGCATTGGCTAGAAAAGATATAAGGAAGCCTGCATAAACTGGAAGGTTTCAATAATTCTTATCTCCCATTCCACCAATCAACTGTCATTTTGAAGAAAAGAAAATCTGAGGATCCATGCTTACAAATTCAGCAGCAATATACCGTCAAAGGAACAATCAACAGTTCAGCACCAAGCATATTAAGCCAATTATATTAGGATGGAGGTACAACTGTACTGGACAGAAAGTATATATAACATCTTACCTGTGAAAATCGAAGTAATATTCCACAACAGGATAAGGCTTGCAGATGCCATATACTTTCAGCACCAATAGTTTCTTGTTGTAACCTCATCCGGCAGCCTCACGGCCATCCTTTCGAGTAATGGTGCACATTTTAGTATAAATGATGTGTCTTGCTCTAAAGAATAGTGCATATTAGTATATAAAGATATACATAGCAACCAAGTGCATGCACTTGTGATTTGTTCTAGACTAACTAACGAAATCACAGTATTTAAGACGGGATAAACATTGTGCAATCTCAGTTTATTTGCCTATCTCTTCCCTTCACTTTGTGCGTCATCCATTCCGAACTAATATCAAGTCCCAACTTGTGTGCTCACGATCAACTCGTGGCGAGTAAGATGATTCCCCGAACACTGTCTGCAATGTCATCGGCATCCTCTGTCTCATATTCAACTCGATAATAAACACATACACATCGATCCATCACGCGCTATTGATCCACGCTTTTCTCGATCTGTTTGTTGTTGTTGTGGGATGTTAATTACATGGTACATGCATTACCATGTAATTAACATCCTGCAACAACAACAAACAGATTGAGAAAAACATGGATCAACGACGGGTGATGGATCGATTGCACATACCATGATGGTGAGCAGATTGTCGAATCCAATATGACAAACAGGATAAAAAAGGCCAATGACATTTTGTGTCGCGTCCTGAAATCATCTTACTCGTCACGATGGGATGGGAAAACACGAGTTGGGACTTGGTATTGGATTGGACGACGCACATGGAAAAGTGAGAGGAGGGAGCAAAATCAATTGAGATTTGGGAGTTTGCTAGTAATAGAGGGATTGGTTGTATAGATAGATAGACATGATTATATTACGCAGTGTTAATCTGGTCATGTGTTAGATTCTTTGATTTGATTAATTAGCTTATGAAAATAAGAAATAAGTTTTGAGTTTTATTACGCATCCACTTTATTGCTATCAATTTATAGTATATCCTTATCTACATGGATATTAACACACTATTACAGAGGCAAGACATCGTTGTTCTTTGAAGAGCAAAAGAAATGCTAGATAATTAATAATGTCTTTTCCTATCAGTATTGTAATAGAGTTTTTTTTTTTTGCTTCTCTACTATAATAATTATGGAACCGAGAAATTACATCCGTCTAAATAAAAAATTGTTACACAAAATTATAAACTAATAATTATAAGCGAGAAAAAAAACTATGTTTGATAACAGAATATTTGGTTTGATAATGAGCAGCCAGTTTCATCTCTAGGTAATATTTCACATTCCACCAAAAAAGAATTCATTTAAAAAAAAGCCTATATGCTGACACCAAAGATTCCATAGAAAACATATGCGGGTCATACCTTTGCCCGCCACTAACTCTGCTCTCTCCTTCGCACTGCGCCTTAGAAACGACCAAGTCCTAGAAAATAATGTAGTATGATCAGTTTCACACTTTCACTAGCTCCATACAAAATAGTAAGCTAATATATGCAGCTGATGAGCAAACAATATACAGAAAGATCAAAGGAGCGAGCTAAGCGATTCAAAAAGAAGAAGGTGATTCGTGATGGGAGAAGACTTCCAAAATTCTGTTTCTATCTCTTCCTCTGCTGCCCCCCGACGTTCTATCTGTCAACTAATAACACTCTTTTCCTCACCTGCCCCGACGTTTCGTTCATCGATCGGCGGAAATCACAGTAGATTGGAGATGTCCAGGTCTTACCCGTAGCAGCCGGCATCGATCGATCTCCTGGCACGTGACCCTGTCCTCTACCGTCGCCGATGCCATCAGCCTGATCGAGCAGGAGAAGTAGCGGCAAGTCGCCTCGAGGCGGCGGACCGCCATGCGAGGAGGAGACGAACAAGGTGCCTCCGCCCTCGATCGATACTGGCAGCTAGGGGTACTCTCCGTCCAGTATATATACCGCTGGATGGGACGCTCTCCTCGGCTCGAGTCAAAGCGGCCCACATAGGCGGAACGAGCTAATCTGATCCCTATACCTTCATTGACAAGTACTTAACTACATCCCTTTTTTTTTTTCTTAATTTGGATGCCCGCATGCAACTAACTGAACAAACACAAATACAGCAAGTCTCGTGTGTTTTTCTGCCTAGATCACCATTGAAGGTTTGGCTAGCTCGATGGCTGCCTCCGATCGATCTCATTGATATTTATAGGAGACTAGCACAATACCCGTGCGTTGCTACGGGACAAAAAAAAACATACATACATATATTAACTATAAGTATTTGTAGAGCACTTGTTCCATTTTGTTGACACCGTTAAGTTTTTTAGTAAGTCTAGACAAACACGGGCATATTAGTCAAGACAAAGCGTTGATCTATCTCCCACTCTTCATCCGGTCTCCTCTTGTAAACTGAGAAACAAAGTGTCTTCTTCCTCCATATTACCCCTCTGCCCTATAGCTACACCACCATTCAAAGTTGGTCAGCTCCGTTGTCCTCCCACTCCACTTTGTATTGTCTTAGTCGTTTGCTTACTATCCGTCCATGCAGTAGATTTTCAACACCAGAAACAACAAAGTCCCTACAAACTATATGAAAAGAAAACATAAGGTGAAGACGATCTAATTAATAAAAAAACAATATTTAGATTAGTACCTAAGCACCTGGGACAAATACCTAGTGCTGGCATCAGCAATGATATCATGGCTCGCAATACTGCAACAATATGCCACGATCCGGATTGCTCTTCCATCGGCTATTTGCCCATAGTCGAGGCTCGTGAAAATCACACTATTCTGTTAGTACGTGTGTCTCAGTGCATACTCCGTATTAAATTGGATTTGGATTCCATAAAATTCTGTTCGAGTCTTTTCTTAAATCGATTCGGTTGTTCCCGTGAAAAAAAAAATCGATTCCGTTCAAGTCATCGCCGTATCCATCCACTTACTATGAGTGGATTTGACCAACCCAAAACAGCCTTTTTGATCAGGACTGCTGCGAGCACAGTCCGTGTTGGATTTTGTGAACCAGTCCGTGTCCTCGTCGAACTCACCCGATGAGGCGGCCTGAACAACTAACGGCAAGATGACCGGATGGGCCAGCCCACGCCTCCGGAATTTGAAAAAAAACTGACCGCTTCGGCCCATGTGTGACACCAGACACTCACCAATCTCAATTTAATAGTAAAGATTACAAGGGTGCAAACTTGGACTACAAGTTGCGTACAACAAAACCCTAACTGAAACAGTTAGCCGCCTGATCTAACGTGGTCAGCAAGAAGAGCAGCCGTGACCGATCCGGTCTGTGCAGACTCGAATCGCACGTCCTTCTCCAACACTCCCCCGCAGTCTGAGCCTGGTAGCGGAGCTACGTGAAGACTGGATCGGAACTGATGGAATAATGCCGTCGGTAAGCCCTTGGTAAAAATGTCTGCATACTGTGATGTCGTGGGAACATGAAGAACACGAACAGCGCCGATCGCTACCTTCTCGCGGACAAAATGTATGTCCAGTTCAATGTGTTTGGTGCGGCGATGCTGTACTGGATTAGCGGATAGGTATACCGCGCTGACATTATCACAGTATACTATGGTCGCAGCGTGAACTGGGCGCTGAAGTTCTTGAAGTATCTGACGGACCCAACATGACTCAGCAACGGCAGATGCAACGGCCCTGTATTCTGCCTCCGCACTACTCCGGGAGACGGTTGTTTGTCGCCGTGACGACCATGAGATGAGATTATCACCTAAGAACATACAAAACCCCGAAGTAGATCGTCTGGTATCGGGGCATCCAGCCCAGTCGGCATCCGAGTAGGCAACAAGATCGTGGGAGGAGGAGGAGTGTAGTTGGAGACCAAGGTGAAGGGTGCCTTTGAGATAGCGCAAAATGCGTTTAATGAGGAGAAAGTGAGGTTCACGTGGATCGTGCATGTGGAGACAAACTTGCTGAACAGCATACGCAATGTCGGGGCGTGTGAGAGTGGCATACTGGAGAGCCCCGGCGAGGCTACGGTAGAGAGAAGGATCAGCAACGGAAGGGCCGCTGTTAGAAGGTAATTTGGGTTTAGTGTCAATGGGTGTGGGAGAGGGATTACAGTCGCGCATGCCAGCACGCTGAAGAATATCTAGAAGATACTGCCGCTGAGACAAGTGTAAACCGGCAGGGGTACGCTGAACTGAGATGCCGAGAAAATGGTGGAGAGGACCGAGATCCTTCATAGCGAATTCAGAGCTGAGGGTAGTGATGATGGAAGAAAGAGCCATTGCGGAATTGGCAGTGAGGATAATATCATCGACATAGAGGAGGAGATAGGCCGTGTTAGCCCCGCGGTGGAGAATGAAAAGAGAGGCATCGGATTTGGATTCGGTGAAGCCGATGGAGCGGGCAAAGGAGGCAAATCGTTGAAACCAAGCACGGGGAGCTTGTTTAAGGCCATAGAGGGATTTGAGAAGACGGCATACATGATTAGGGTGTTGAGTGTTGACGAAGCCGGAGGGTTGTTGACTGTAGACGATTTCGTCAAGATGACCATGAAGGAAAGCGTTTTTAACGTCAAGTTGATGAATTGGCCAAGCATTAGAGATGGCGAGAGAAAGAACAATGCGAATGGTTGCTGGTTTGATAACGGGACTAAAGGTTTCATCAAAGTCAACACCAGGTTGTTGGGAGAAACCCCGGACTACCCAACGAGCCTTGTGCCGAGCTAAGGTGCCATCGGAGTTGAATTTGTGGCGAAATATCCATTTGCCACTAACAATGTTGGCACCTGGAGGGGGAGGGACGAGAGTCCAAGTGTGATTGAGAGTTAGAGCGTCAAATTCCTCCTGCATGGCATTGCGCCAGTTTGGATCACGAAGAGCTATGAGATAATTGTGTGGGATAGGGGAAGACACGGTGGCCGAGAGATTTAGTCTGTCAGGAGGTCCAGGAAGACGACCCGTGACGGATCAGGTGCGATGTTGAGCAGGAGGTGGTGGGGTTAGTGCAGGGGAAGGTGGAGGGCTGTGTTGGGGTGGATGTTCTGCCGTGGCAGGGAAATTGGTGGTGGCAGGCTGCCGTGCGGCCGCGTTAGTGTGAGGTGTGGCCACGGCAGGCTGCCGTGCTGCCGCGGCAGGAGAGGTTTGGACAGGAGGGATGGTGGGTATATAGTCGAATAGATCAGGTTCGGTGGGTATAGATTGGTTGGGTAGAGATGCCAGTGCATAGGGAAAGGTGTGTTCGTCGAAGATGACATGTCTGGAGATTATGATGCGCCGAGTGGCTAAGTCGAGGCATCGGTATCCACGGTGGCGAGAGGGGTAGCCAAGAAAGACGCAGCGAGTTGAGCGAGGAGATAATTTGTTTTTGGAGGTGGCGGTGGTGTTTGGGTAGCAGAGGCAGCCAAAGACACGAAGATTATCGTAGGATGGCGTATGGCCGTATAGGGTTTCGAAGGGGGTTTTGAAGTGACGCGCAGAAGTTGGGCGGATGTTGATAAGATGTGTGGCGGTATGAAGGGCTTCGGCCCATAGGGAGGGTGGCATATGCGCTTGAAAGAGGAGGCTGCGAATGACATCGTTAGTTGTGCGTATAGCGCGTTCGGCAGTGCCGTTTTGGGATGATGTGTATGGGCAAGAGTAGCGTAGGAGAATACCATGTTGAGTGCAGAAGGTGTCAATGTTTGTGTTGTCAAATTCGCGACCATTGTCGCATTGAAAGGCAAGGATGGGAAGTTTAAATTGGGTGCGAGCATAGGCATGAAAAGCAGTAAATGTAGCGTAAACATCAGATTTTCGACGAAGAGGAAAGCTCCAAAAGAAATGAGTAAAATCATCCACGATAATAAGATAATATAAATAACCAGACGTGCTGGGAACTGGAGATGTCCAAAGATCACAATGTAGTAGCTGAAACGGGCTAGTGCTAGAGGTATGAGACCTAGAAAAGGGTAGACGAACATGTTTTCCTAATTGACATGCATGACATAAAGGCGAGCCATCTTTATTGTATGAGATGTGGTTGGAGCTGTGGAGGCGAGACATGGTGTGATGGCCAGGGTGTCCGAGACGACGATGCCAGAGCGTGGATGATGAGGTGACGGTGTGGGCTTCAGCTTGTGCAGGACTGCAGATGGGGTAGAGGGGACCCGAGCTATTGCATCGAAGAATCACGGTCCCGGTATGAAGATCCTTCACAGTGAAACCAAAAGGGTCAAAGGTAAGGGAACAATAGTTGTCGATGGTGAATTGTCGAACAGAGACAAGATTTTTAATAATGTGAGGAACAACAAGAATATTACGAAGATGTAAAGGTTTGGAAGAGGAGGAAATAGTGTGAGAGCCAATTTGTGTAATGGGAAGTGTGGCGCCGTTGCCGACGGTGACAGTGTGTGAAGAGGAGGTGGGAGTAGAGGAGTTTAAGTTACCAGGGTCGGATGCCATATGGGAGGAAGCTCCGGTGTCCATGTACCACTCTGAATTTCCGGGGAGGTGCATGTTGTTGAGGGCGGCGATCAGGGCGGGGTCGAGCTGCTGCTGCTGCTGTGGAGGCGGGAGGGAGCCGAAGTGTGGTGGTGCTGCCTGACCTTGGACATGGTATGCTTGAGGAGGAGCGCCGCTTGGGCGCGGTCCGAGGAGGCCGGGCGCTTGGCCACGCCAGATCGGGCGAGGCTGCCACGGTTGCTGCTGCTGCTGCTGAGAGTTGACGCGCGTGGGGAGGCCGGTCCAGGGATTGAACATCCATGGACTGTTGCCGTCGCGCCCCCGGCCGCGGCCGGCCATTCCACGGCCGCGTCCACGGCCGCCCCCGCCGCCTCGGGAGCCACCGCGGTAGTCGTTGGAGATGCCACGGGCGCCATCAGGAGGAGGATTACGCTCCCCACCAGCGGTAGGAAGAACGCTGTTGCCGCTTGCCCAAAGCGCCGTGGAGGCTGAGTTCTTGGCATCTGTCTTTTTCTGCGCTTCCTCGAGAACCAAGGCGGAGCGTGCTTGGAGGAAGGTCGGGAACGGCACCTGAAACGGGAGGAAAGAACGCAGGGGAGCATATTGCTCGTTAAGTCCACGGAGCATGGTAAGGACGAGGGTGTTGTCGGCGACGGGGTGGCCGACGTCAGAGAGGGCGTCGGCGAGATGCTTCAGCTTGGTGCAGTAATCGGAGATCGTCATGTCTCCTTGAGGCGTGTTGCGGAACTCGGCGTCGAGGGCGATGGCACGCGACTGCTTGTTGTCGCGGAAGAGACCCTCGATGGCGTCCCAGATTTGGCGAGCAGTTGAGCCGGCCGCCATGATGGTGCCGAAGAGCTCCGAGGAGATGGAGCCGTAGATCCACGTGAGGACGGTGTAGTCGTCGCGCGCCCACTCAGAGGTAGGCGAGGTGTCGGAGGGACTGGTGCCCTCGGTGGCGAGCACGTGAGAGGAGAGGCCGTAGCGGCCGAGCGCGGCGAGAATAAGCTCGCGCCACTTGGTGTAGTTGGGGTCTTGGAGATCGAGGGTAATAGGAACTAGGGTTTTGATGGAGCCAACGTAGGTGGAGGCTGGTGGAGAGGTAGGTGAGGTGGTGTTGCTGGCGATGGACTTGCCGGAGAGGGCGGCTTCGCGGGCGTCGAGATCAGCCGCGCGCTTCTTGAGTGTTTCCTCGAGAGCTTTGAGCTCGTCGGGGGTCATGGTGAAGGGGTGGGAGACGGGATCTAGGGTTTGTGGGAGGGAAGGTCTAGGAACGGAACGTGCTCTGATACCATGAAAGTTTGGCTAGCTCGATGGCTGCCTCCGATCGATCTCATTGATATTTATAGGAGATTACAAGGGTGCAAACTTGGACTACAAGTTGCGTACAACAAAACCCTAACTGAAACAGTTAGCCGCCTGATCTAACGTGGTCAGCAAGAAGAGCAGCCGTGACCGATCCGGTCTGTGCAGACTCGAATCGCACGTCCTTCTCCAACAACCATGATTATTCCAAAAACCACGATCATGACCAAACAGCGAGGTAAGTACTCCTACATTCCAAGTTTCCAGGTAGCTGCGCAAGATGAAATCGTATCATTGACTTACAGAGATAGCAAGATTATGCAGATTCAAATCTCCAACACAGATTCTACAGTTTCATCTCAAACAACTACTCAAATTCATTTCCAGCATGACAGGACAACACCTCACCGCCATGGTTCTTCATCATTCATAGGGGAAGCCACTGAACTTTTTTTTTTGAATTTTGCCACTGAACTTTCCGCAAGCAAAAGCAGAGTAAGTAGCTACGCGAGCTCTTGTCAAGCTGGAAATAAATTTACCGGGCAGCTGCGTGATCATCCGATGGACGGTACTCATGGGATCTGAGGGATTTAGACCGTACGGATGGATCGCCAGCACCGGTTTTACCTGCAAAAGCTCTGTAGGAACATCAGCACTCCAGCACGTCAAAAATGAATGTGCATTGAAGTATTGATAAAATGGGAACATCATAGATGCCACATTTTCTTCTAACCGTAATAACAAAATTTTCTTTCATGTGCTCCATCCAAGTC
Organism: Puccinellia tenuiflora; assembly: GCA_012064385.1. NCBI lineage: Eukaryota > Viridiplantae > Streptophyta > Magnoliopsida > Poales > Poaceae > Puccinellia > Puccinellia tenuiflora. The sequence continues at coordinate 21,861 of QRDG01000008.1, forward strand.
CAGCATGTTGCAGTACCGAGAGAAGCTCACCTTCTCTCCTTCATGGTGGCTGGCGGCTGGCTCTATCTCGTGTGTTGTGTATTGGATCGATACAGGTCAACTCCTCTAGTCCCCTCTCTTCTAGGTTAGCTTTATGTGGGCTGGACCTTGGGCCTCAAGTGAGGTCACGGTCCAACACTCCCCCTCAAGATGGGTGGTAGATATCTATCAACCCCATCTTGTTACATGCCAAGTTAGAGTCCTTTGTTCCTAGTCCCTTTGTTAAGCAATCTGCAAACTGCTGTCCAGAGCTGACATGAGTAAGGCTGATGATTCCAGCATCAAGTTTCTCCTTAATAAAGAAGCGATCAATTTCCACGTGTTTTGTCCTATCATGTTGAACTGGATTATTTGCAATACTTATAGCTGACTGATTATCACACCACACTCTCAAGGGCCCCTTTCTCAAAAGTTTCAACTCACCCAGAAGGTGCTTCACCCAGAGTATCTCACTCAACCCTTGAGATAGGGCTCTATACTCAGCTTCTGCTGTTGATCTAGACACAACTGATTGTTTCTTACTTCTCCATGACACCAAATTTCCTCCCACAAACACGCAATAGCCCGATGTTGATCTTCTATCATCTTGACAACCAGCCCAGTCAGAATCACTATAGCCATCCACCTCAAGATGTCCACTCTTTGCAAACCACAACCCCTTTCCCGGAGTCCCCTTCAAGTATCTCAGGATTCTTTGCACTATATCAAGATGCCCACTTCTCGGTTCATGCATATATCTGCTCACAACACCCACGGCGTATGTAATGTCAGGCCTGGTGTGACACAAGTACAATAACCTCCCAACCAGTTTCTGATAATCTTCCTTATTCACTAGCTCACCTGATTGTGCTGTCACTTGATGATTTTGTTCAATTGGGGTGGGGGCTGCACGACATCCCATCATGCCCATGTCACTCAAGAGATCCAAGGTGTACTTACGTTGGCACAAAGATATCCCCTTCTCTGTTCGAGCCACTTCTATGCCAAGGAAGTATTTTAGGTTGCCTAAATCTTTTACCTCAAACTCCTTGCTCAGACATCCCTTCAGTCTCTTTATTTCTTCATGATCATCTACGGTGATGATAATGTCATCCACATAGACTGCAAGAATTGTGATCTTCCGATCAGAGTGTTTGTAGAACACCGTGTCGTCACCATTACATTGACCATACCCCATACGACAAATCGCACGTCTAAACCTATCAAACCATGCCCTCGGTGATTGTTTCACTCCATACAAGGATTTCTTCAACCTGCATACCTTCCCTGTGGTCTGTGAGGTACCAAAACCTGGTGGTATCTCCATGTACACTTCTTCCTTCAGGTCACCATGCAAAAATGCATTCTTGACATCTAGTTGATGCAACTTCCACCCAAAGTTAGCAGCACACGAAACCAATATCCTTACTGTGTTCATCTTTGCCACAGGAGCAAATGTCTCATCATAGTCAATTCCATAAGTTTGACTAAACCCTCTGGCTACCAATCTGGCCTTGTACCGTTCTACCTTCCCTTCAGGATTTTGCTTCACAGTATAAATCCACTTACAACTCACAGCTTTCTTTTCTGCCGGCAATGTGGTTAGAACCCACGTCTTGTTTTTCTTTAGTGCTTCCAACTCTTATCATTGCATCACGCCACTTCGGATCATGCTTTGCAGCCTTCCAATCCTTTGGGATTGATGTAGTTTGTAGACAAGCAACAAAAGCTCTATAGGACGGAGACAAAGCATCATAAGACACAAAATTTCCAATGTCATTGTCATCCCGAACAGTTTGTAGAGCCTTCTTTGCCACTATAGTATCATGCTCATCCCTATATTTTTCAGGAGGCTTTCCTGCCTTAGCTCGTGGTTCTTTCCTCAAGGCAATGGGAAGATCCAGTGTGCTAGAAGAACTAGCATCACTACCGTGTTGCTCCCCCTGCGCATTCGCCTGCCAACTCATAGAGTCAGATGAGGTCGTATCACTGATGTGCTGCTCCCCCTGCACATTGCCTTGATGGTCCCCCTGCACATTGCCTTGCTGCCCCCCTGCACATGTGGTTGCCGCCTAGAGTACACCAGGAGATTCTGCGGCCAACGTGTTGGGAATATGCCCTAGAGGCAATAATAAAATGGTTTATTAAGCATATTCACGTTTATGATAATAGTTTATTATCCATGCTATAATTGTATTAAATGGAAACATAATACATGTGTGGAATATAAACACCCGGAGTCCCTAGTGAGCCTCTACAGGACTAGTTCGTTGATCAAGAGATAGTTAGAGTTTCCTAACTATGGACTTGTTATAGTCACTTGATAACGGAGTCATATCATTAGGAGTAATGGTGTGATGGACATGACCCAAATAAAGAGTTGCAATTAATCGTGTCACAAAAGTTTTGTTGTCAACACTTTTAATATGCCAAATATAGTTTCCTTAGACCATGAGATTATATCACTCCCGTTCACCGGAGGAATACTTTGTGGACATCAAACGTCACTTCGTAACTGGGTGATTATAAAGGTGGCTTTCAGGTATCTTCGATGGTGGGTTGTTGGGTGATATGAATCGAGAGTGGGATTTGTCCCTCCATGTGACGGAGAAGATATCTCCAGGCCTTCTCGGTAATATAGCATCAAAAGTCTGCAGACATGTGATTAGGTTGTAATCACCGGGATCCTATATTATGGACGAGTAAAGAGAACTTGCCGGTAACGAGATTAAACTAGACATGGGGATGTCAACGATTATATCTCGGGCAAGTAAAATATCGTGAGACAAAGGGAATCGTATATGAGATTAATTGAATCTCCGGCATCGTGGTTCAATCGAGAAAAGGTTTTCGTTGAGTGTATAGGAATTAATATGGACATCCCGGTCCCGCTATTAATTATTGATATGATCATGTCTATACATTCTCGAACCCGTAGGGTCACACACTTAACGTTCCGATGAAATTAGGTTTTGCGATGAATTAAATGATGAAGTGAACGAATGGTGATTCGGAGTCTCGGATGGGATCCCGGACGTCACGAGAGGTTCCGGAGGAGTCCGGAGAATAAGATTCATATATGGAAAGTGGTTTCCGAAGGTTTCGGAAAAGTTCCGGAATATTTCATAGGGTATCGGAAAGGTTCCGGAATGTTCTAGAAGGGTCTAGAAGTGGGACCACATATTTTGTATGAGGCCCACATGGTGCAAAGGGGTGCTGCCACCACTTGGGTGGAGCGCACCACCTAGGCCCATATGGGTGGTGCGGCTAAGGGAGAAGGAGGGGAGTCCCACTCCTAGTTGGACTAGGAGTTGGGCCCCTCCACCCCTTTAGGAAAGGGGGCCCAAGGAGGAGTCCTAGTTGGACTCCAACTTGGGGGGCAAGCAAAGGGGGGCCGGCCGGCCCCCTGCCCTTGACCTAGTCGGCCTCCTATATAAAGGAGGGGAGGGGGGTGGCGCACCACACACCAAGGGCTGCCCCTAGCCGCACCCCCCTCTCCCATCTAAACCCTAGCCGCACCCCTCTTCTCCCGGAGGGCTGCCGCCATCTCTCCTCCACACCTAGCCGCACCCCCTAGCCCTAGGGGCTGCGCCACCTTGCTCCTCTCCCTCTCCTCTTGCTTGGCTTGGCGAAGCCCTGCTCGCGGAGATCGTCATCATCACCAGCACTACCGTCGTGCTGCTGAGATCATCAAGGCCACGTCTTCTCGCTTGCGGGATCAAGGAGTCGACGTCTTCATCGAGCTGTACGTGTGGACGCCGCGGAGGTGCTGCCTGTTGCTGCACTTCACCAGATTGGATCTCGAGGATAATACATCTCCTCGCGACTAGACGAGTCTAGTTGCGGGGATCGACTAGCCAACCCCTGCACCGACAAAACGCGTTTGTTGATCTTCGAGGGTAAGAGATTGGATCTCATCTTCGCTATCTTCATCTCATAGATCTAGATCCTTGGGGTTTATTCCGCTTTGCCGCGTAGAAATTTTTTGTTTTCCATGCTGCGACCCCATCAGTGGTATCAGAGCCTAGATCTATTCGTAGGTGTTGATGCGATTAGAACACAAGGAGTTGTGGGCGTTGATATTTTATGTTGCTACCTTCTCGCGTGCACTTTGCATCTTTGCGGTATTGTGAGATTGAAGCGGCCCGGACCAACCTTACTCGTCCACGCACGAGAGACCGGTTCCACGACTGACATGCAACTTGTTTTGCATAAGTGGCTGGCGGGTGTCTGTTTCTCTTGCTTTAGTGAGGATGCAATTTTCAATGGAAGGCCTTTCAAAAGGATGAGTAAATAAGCAACTATTATATCACCGTTGTGGTTTTTGCGTAGATTAGAACGGTTCTATCTCGTTGACCCAAGCCACGTAAAATTTGCATAAACAAAGTAGAGGCGTCTAACTTGTTTTTGCAGAGGGGGTCAAGTGATGTGATATGGCCAATGTGATTTGTGATAATGTATGCAATGATCATGTTTGTAATAGTTCGCGACTTGCATGTCGACGAGTACGGCAACCGGCAGGAGCCATATGGTTGTCTATTATTTTATGTGACCTGCGTGTCAATGAAATCACCATGTAATTGCTTTGCTTTATTGCTAAGAGTAGCATTAGTTGTAGTTGCAATAGTTGGTGGACAACCATGGTGATGGCGCCAAGATGATGGAGATCATGCCGGAGATGGAGATCTTGCCAGTGCTTTGAAGATGGAGATCTAAGAGCATATGAAGAAAGGCCATATCATATCACAATTATGAATTGCATGTGATGTTAATCCCTTTTATGCACCTTATTGTTATGCTTAGATGTGATCGCGACGGTAGCATGATAAGGTGATCTCTCATGTTAATATCAAGATAATTAAGTGTTCTCCCCTAGTATGCGCCGTTGCGAAAGTTCGTCGTTTCGAAGCATCACGTGATGATCGGGTGTGATAGATTCAACGTTCACATACAACGGGTGCAAGCCAGTTTGCACATGCGGAAATACTACGGTTGTCTTGACGAGCCTAGCATGTACAGACATGGCCTCGGGAACACAGAACCGAAAGGTTAGACACGAGTCATATGAATGATATGATCAACACTGAGTTGTTCACCATTGAAGCTACATCATCTCACGTGATGATCGGTGGTGGTGTAGTGGATTGGATCGTGTGTCACTAATCAACCGGAGAGATGTTGAGTTTAGTGGGAGTTCGTTAATTTGATTAAGTTGAACTAAAATTGTCATAAACAAGTGTCCTAAAGATGTCTTTGCAAAATCCTTGTAGATCATGGGAGACTACAGTAGTATGTTTCTTGCTGAGGAGCTGCGTCTCGATGGGTCAAACTTTGCTGAGTGGTACATGCGTCTGAGAGAAGCCCTATACGCCAATGATGAGCTCTACGTGATAGATGAAGCTTTAGAAAAACGCCCTGATGTTACTGTTGACTATGAAGGGTATATGGAGTGGTACGATCAAAAGACCACCTACTTGAGAGTCGAGTGGCTGATATGCACCTTCATGGATTCTAACCTTGGTAGACAATTTGGAAACTTGAGCGCAATGGAGATTGTCGATGAGCTGAAACAAAGGTTCATAGCACAAGTTAGAGTTGCAAGGTTTGAATGCCTGGATGAATTTCTTTCAACTAAGATGGAAGAAAACACTTGCTTGGAACAACACCTAAGTAAGATGCACCGGCTGTATTATACTATGGTGGATGTTTGGAACCATGAAATAACTGACGAGATGGCAATAGATGGGGTGCTGCGCTCGCTTCCCCCCAGCTATAAGGATTATGTGAGGAACTATATCATGGGAAGGGATTCGATCACTTTCTGTGAGTTTATTTCCCAGCTGCGTCAAGTTAAAGTGGAACCCATAGCAGGAGAAGTAGTCAACGCAGAAGGTATATTTTGATATACTAGTTATAATGTTTAAATGTCCCATTTACACTTGTGGTGAGCTAAGTATTTGATACTTGTGCTGTTTTATGAAAACAGGGCCTGCCGTTTGAGAAGTGCATGGAGGGACTGAGTGGATTTCGCGGGAAGATGGCAATCAAGGAGTTGATGCTGGCGATGTTCTACTTCTACATTTATCATTTTAAATTAGAGGATTTGAATGAGTTTTGTAATCGAATTAAGTGTGATCTTAAATTAGTGTGTCTCGATTGTGAGACCGTCATTCATGTTAAAGACAAGTGGTGTTCTGTTTCATGAGTAATCCTTTTGGAGATCACGTTTCGATTATGAGATTATTGTCCTTTGCTACGATAATTAGTAAACACTTATAAAATAAAGGCATGCTAAAATATCCAATACTTAATGATGAGATTTGTTTTTAATTATACTATTAGTGCTTGAAGAGCATCT